>CM076583.1:50991860-51591860 GCA_034641835.2 Pinus albicaulis
CTGGGGGAACGGGAGGATTACCCTCCAATTCATGGAAATATGAAAAAACAAAAAGAACCTAAGTGGTATGAGGTTCACTCTCTACAGGAAAATCACTATGGACCACTGATGTTGGAATCAAGTCAATCATTTTCTCAACCAATGGTTGATCACGAACAGATGCATAGGGTTCACTTTCAAGGATAATGGGATTGAATAGAGATGAATTCTGATCAATCACTTGATCAACCAGTGGAGGATCAAGGGAAAGCTTTAGGTAACTAGCCAGAAGTCGCAACTGAGAAGTCGTAAGGTTATCCAAGGATTTGGAGGCTTCGTCCATATAAGGACAAAGGTGAAAGGGATGATTCCTTTCACATAACTTACATTTAAATTTGACTTTCCCCTTTTTTCCATGTGCCTTATTATCACTAGTTGAGGGTTTTTCACCAACATTATCTCCAAAGGCTGATGACAAGGGTCAATTCGATTCAGTGGACCACATTTCTAAAACCCTGGGAATTTCAGGACAATCTCTAAGAAGGTGGTAACCCTTACATAGCTTGGAAGGAAATTTGACTTTGCGGGATTGATTGGAAGTTTTTTCAACATCAATTGCATCAGTAGTGATGGTCGCTTGGTTTCCCACTTGCTTATTTTTCTTCTTCTTCTTCTTCTTCTTAGCTTCCTGGTTAATAGAATTCATACTTTCACAAGGCGAAGAGGAAAAACGAGGTGAAGAAACAGGTGAAGAAGGTAAGGGTTCAACTTTAGGATCAACATGAGGTTGAAACTATTCAGGTGAATGCGAACTTGGTTGAGAAGTACCTTGGACATTTGGAACCATGGGGGTTGAAAATAACGAAACTAGCAAACCAATGGTTAATCTTGGGAGGGACATCGTTGCCATATAGGGAGTATCGACATTTCCAAAAGAAGGAAAAGGACTAGGATTCCCATCTGAGGGGATTCCTTTATTGGTAAACTCAAGAACTATTTCCATTAGTCTCAACCTAATATCTGCTAAGGAGTTGTGCACGGGTAAGATGTTATTCCGTGGACAGTAAATTTTAGAAATTAAACACAAAATAAATCAAAAAGGGGTAAGCTACACAAAAAGGTTTACCAAGTATCTTTGAACTTCGGAATACCTCTTGGCGACCCAAGAAGTACGAGCAAGAAATTTCCTTGAATGTTGTGTTCGGTGTATCACTTTTGCAAGGCAATCGACTTGGTTACCTACAGGAGGCTTACAACTAATGGTGTCTCCCCAAATATACATGATGGTACGTGGGAGTCCAGTCTGTAGTAGTGTTGTCTAATGCGTAGCCGTTCGATGAGAACGACCCAAATATACTTATCATACATCAATATACTTCCATACTTGGGACGAGATATCACCCCTGGCCTGTAACGTAGACCCTTGATGACAACTCCTATGTTTAATGACGTTGGGACACGTCTCTAGCCTAGACCTATAAATTTTTGTGGTAATTTCAAATGCTCCTTAGGTTAATTGGAGTTCATTTTAAGTTGATCTTGATTAAAGTTTCACTTTCAAGGCTCAAAATGATGTCACCTAAATACTTACAATGAAAATAGCATGAGAAAATGATTCTTTCAATTCAATGAATGCTATCTAGTTTAGGGATGCAATAAACAAAAAATACAGAAAATGAAAAATTTTCCTAACCAAATCACTTTCACTATCCCAATTAAAGTCAAAACATTCAAGATTCAAATTATACAATGTAATATATGCAATTTTTTTTTTTTTTCCCGAAAACTATGCAACTCTAATCTATGCACATGATCCAGGTGGATATTGGTGGTCACCCTCCTATTCCACTTGGGGCCCCACCATTGTCTCCTTCAGTTTTTTTCAGTTTCGGCACAACTTACTATTTTTAGTAGTTTTTCGAGTCCTAAATTTCTGGAGCCATTTTGAGGCCCTAAACGATGTTTTTTGGGAAAACGGGGAGAAATATGGGTCCATGGACTAATGTTGCTCACTCAAAATTTGTAGTCCTCAGATAGATCTTTCTAATGAGGTATGGTACGCGTCAAACGGAGATCGTATGCGAAAGTTACGTCCTCGGGAAGTTGAAACACCAATTTACCCAAATGGGGCCCATAGTTTTGGCGCTTCATCTCCTAGGGTTAGGGTTTTGGCTATTTATGATTTCCCATTGCTTCTAAATAATAAACAGGCCCTCGAGCCTCATTGTAACTCAGTTCAGAGGCCTATAGCCGCCACATCTATTCTCAGAGATAACTACTAGTGCCCTAGCTAGTTTTATTTCCATTCTTTCTGTAATCAAATTTCAGTTCTTCGATATTAATGAACTAAAGTGTTATTTCCACTGCATCTTTTTATTTATGGTTATATGTTTATTCTATTGCATTCCTGCATAAATCCGGATCAGTGGTATTAGAGCGGTCTGCTTTTTCTCGATCCTTCTTTGCATGTCCCCAACGAGGTCGAGGTATAAGGAGTTACGGCTCAATCTGGTGGAACCTTTGCAAGATTAGCCTCGCAAACCCCGACAGACGCCCATGGGGGATGAAAAGAAAGACGAGGGAGCAGGAAATCCCATCAAAATATTGCTCGAGGAGGCCCTCGAAAAACAAAGGAACGCGATGGTTGATAACTTTGCCCAAATCCTTCGATGGCTACTCACGGGCAGCGCATCTACATCCAACAGCCACTCTAGAGGTATGAATCCTTTTAAGGTACAAGGAAATTTTGACATTACCATATTTGAGGGTCAAATAGATGTAGATGCCGTAGATAGACGGTTGAATCTATTAGAAGGATATTTCTCGGTTCATGACTTTTTCGACAGGGAGAAGATTATTTTTTCAGTCCTCAAAGCTGCCCCCCATGTCAAGGACTGGTGGGAAACCCACTATGAGAAAAAGGACGAGACAGAACCCTCTCTTTTTTCAGCCATACCAACTTAGAATTCTTTTCGAGACGCCATCAAGGAACAATACTATCCCGTGGGGAGCTATGAGGACAAGTACATACAATGGACCACACTGCGACAACAAAGGGATCAAGATGTGCATGAGCTGGCAAATCTGTTTCATACCCTGTGCACCAAGTTGGGTATCAAATATTCAGAGAAACATCTGGTGCTAAAGTATCGCAGTTGTCTTCATAGATACATTCAGGAGGAAATGGAGTTCCTCGGCATCTCCTCACTTGGTATGGCATACCAGTATGCTGCCAAGATTGAGTAGAAATTCAAACAGAAGAAGCGATACTTTGGATTTGCAAATCAAAAGCAAGGAAAAGGTGCTCCCAAACCGCAGAACAAAGGACAAATCCAAGGCATGGCAACTCAAGACAACCTGTCGAAGCCACAAGCAAAGAACAACACCTTAAATCCAAAGAATGACACGGGAAAGTGGTGTGACTTCCATAAGAGCTCCACTCACAACACAAGTGAGTGTCGGGCCAAGCAGTCACTGGTGGCCGAGATGAGGGCTTCTGAGTCAAATGCATGCTCCGACTCTGAATCAGAACCTGACAAGGGGAATGACAAATGGAAACATATTATTGATGCACAGCCCAACGCCATTGTTGCCACTACAAAGATCTAGAAGGAGGAACCGGAAGATCCAGAGGAGGAGGAACGTCTCTTCCACTCCCAGATGTGGGTAAAGGGCTCCCTGGTATAGTTCATTGTCGACAATGGGAGCCAAAAGAACCTCATTTCAGCAGACGTTGTGAAACAGTTGGGCTTGTCGACCATAGCTCACCCACATCCATACACCATCGAGTGGCTTCACTAAGGATGAGATATCCACGCCAGATAGCAGTGTCGCCTTCCCTATAGCATCAAGCCCTTCACAGATGAAGTATTATGTGACGTTGCTCCTATTGATGTTTCTGATGTATTATTAGGACAACCATACTTGTGGAAGCGTCATGCTGTGTATGAGTCTTGGCCTGGCGCTGTTATTGTTACTTTGGGAAATAATTTGTATAGGATACCAGAGGTACCACCTCCTGTCGCTATCTCTTTGGTTATTGCAAAACAATGTAGTAAGCTCATTTCCCAAACCATTGTAAATATCTTTCACTAGGCTAAAATAACTAATTTCCCCTTCCTTATAGCTATTTGACATTCTAAAATTTTAGTCAAAGAGGCTCAGAGCATTTCTCTGAATTTTGTTGGGACCGGACCCAAGCCTCAATGATTGGCTAGTTGAAAATGTTAAATTTCTATGTTAATCCCAAAATTTACATCATCTGCCATTCATGCATTCATCACCATGCAATTTCATAAGTAAAGACTCCATTTTTACTTAATGATACATAAAGCCACCATTTGATTAACTTCTTGCATCTCATAAAGCATAAAAACCCTCAAAAAGACATTATATCCTAAGTAGAGGTGGTGAAATTATAAAATGATAAGCTTTGCTTCAAGTTTTCACTTTACATAGTCATCTAGTATATTTTTGTGTTTTTCATTTCCCCCTTTGTCATATTAATTTCTAACTTATTTATTAATTCCCTATATAAATGAGCCTTTCCTATTTCATATAACTTCTTTTTTTACTAAAATATCCCCTAAAAACCCACTATTAGAAACTTTAGCCAAAGTTTATTATCCCATATGTTTTAAATAAACACCCACAATAAAACCCCTTTGGTTAAAATTAACATTACTCAAATATCTCGCCCCCCTATAGTTCTTAAGCCTATTTTGGGTTAAATAACTATATAATAAAAATATGAAGGAAAGTTTTCAGAACACAATATATCATTGTATAAATAAAGCCTTTTTGATGTTTCTTATGTTGTTTTAAACCAAGGTTTAAATTCATAAACCCTTTTTGATATATTCTGCATCCCCTTCATTCTCTTAGCGCCTCTGCATTCACCCATAGCCGCCTGACCATCCATATCCTTTCTAATCTAACGTTCATGAAACAATGCGATATCTAGTCCCCATGCCCCACCATTCCTAGCCATAATACTCCCTGCTATCGTGTTGAAACTCCACCGTAGAACTTAACCTTTCATATCAAATGGCTTACATTTAACCTCGGTTCCACCCGACTTTCCGCCGCAACTCTTAAGAATAATCCTGACCGTTTGCATCATAAAAGAAAAATCCAATGGTGCACGTTCACTTTCGCGCTCCGAAAGTGATCGCTCGATGTTTGTCCAAATTCACGCAATAAAATTTGTATTCTAAAACCACCCGATGCAACGTGGCATATTTTCATTTGATCACGTTCGATTGGGTAAAAACAACTTACCACCCAATTTGAACGCGAAAACCACTTCCTCTTTCCCATTTGAAAAATCAAATGACCTACCGCCTTTGACAATATCCGTATTTAAAATATCAAAGTTTCTAACTTATGATATACTATCCTGACTGTTTAAACTGCGCATGTGCATTGTAAAAGAGCTTTGCCCATTGTATTAAGTCGCCTGACTGTATTCAAAGCCCCTGTCTATCAATTTCTTGTCCCAAACTCAAATTTGACCATAGATCCCATATTTTGAAGACCAGTAAGCCATTCTTTGCACCAATGATTCAGACCCGTCCGTAGGAACAATCTCAAAAGTTGGAAAACCCTGTCAGAGCTTCAAATACTTGCTATTTGAGGTATTTTTCGATAAACAGACCTACAAATTTCAATGTTAAACCATCTATAAGTAAAGTGAAGTCTGTTAATGAGAAAAATCCACTGGATAAATTTCCCAAAACTCCCAAAACAGGCCAAACCATGGCCAATTTTTTCCCAGAAGTTGCTATGTTCATAAAAGATTTTGTCTGAGCCAATTTCCTCAGTTTAAAATCTCTGAAGATTAATTCCAAGGAAAAAAGGTTTTTCAAGCCTACCAAACTCCTTTTTACAGTCTCAAACCATTTAGGAAACCCTTTTTTCTTGTCTTATCCCAGTATCAATCCTCAGATAAACCTAATTGAGCAAAAAACCCAAAAAAATATATCTTTAGCCTAAATTTCTTAGTTACCCCTCTGTTTAAATTAAATTACTTCTATAAACTATTTAATCTTACAGAAGAACCCAGAATGCCTAAAAATAGAGTTAAACCTCCAAGGTCTTTCAAAAGCCTTCAATCACCTCCTTGCAGACCTCTGCTCCATTAACAAATTGTTTGATTTTTGCAGGTTATTATCAGAATAAGAAATTGGGCCATCAGTTTGAATACTAGTTGACAAAATTGTTTGCTCCAAATTCTCAGATTTTAAATCAAAAGCTTCATTCAACAAACAGTTTGTATACAAAGAAAAAATAAAATAAAGTCAGAGAGAGATCAGAATGATGAAATTTGCACAGTAAGTGGTAAAAGTGAAATAAGAATTCATAGTGACAGTGAAAAAATAATAGTGAAAAAGAGACAGTTAAAGTGTATCAGGTAAAAATCAGAGTGAAAGTTAAAACAAAGTTACAGAGCAGTCAAGGTAAAATAGTAAAAGTAAAAACAGATTCACTAATTGTTAACAGAGATGAAAATACTTTCACCACCAACAATGAAGTTTATCCAAAGTGAAAGTAAAACATTTAAAAGAACAAAAAGGTGAAAAGATGAAAACATAACAAGAAGGAACATTTTTTTGCAGAAATTTCATGTATAGGTCATTGTTTTGCAGAAACTATTGTGACCAATCCAAGATGAAATTTGAAAAACTAAAGGAGGCTTATGTTCTTAAAGTGTCCAAATAAAAAAACCTCTCTTACGTTTCTAACAACCATTATGGATTGGGAAATATTAAACAATATTTGAAAGATCTCTTTGCAGAAAATTCATGTTAAGTCATCATTTTGCAGAGAATATTGTGGCCAATCAGAAATACATCATACAAAATTGAAGGAGGTTTTCGTTCCTAAGAGCTCTATCTACAAAAACCTATCTCACGTTTTTCACGGGTATTACAGAACAGGATATACATGCGCATATTTATGGCCTATTTTTCAAACTCTGTAAAACTTTGTTTTAGACATCTTTTTGCAGAGCCTATTGTGGACGGCTGGAGATGGATTTTAGGAAACTGAAAGAGTTTTATCTCACCAGCATATTCATCCATAATAACCTCTTTCATTTTTTTCATATCTATTTTGGATTGATAAATACAAAGGTATCATTGGATCCAAAGTTTGCAGAATTGTTGGAGCATAATGCACAAAGAAAGGAAATAGTTAGTGACTTGGATGCCTCATCATCAACTAAGAGTTGGTTCAAATTCAAATTCTCCTCTTTGTCATCACCTATCCATAAAAAATAGTGCCAAATAGATGCATTATTTTTGAGTTTCCTTTAATTAAGCTCCATTTATGTAAAACAGTTTGAGATATTTTGTAAACCAATCTTGATATTTTTCAAGATATTTTAGTTTAGAATTTGTATAAATACTTAACTCTTTGAAGTATTTTGTGTGGAATAAAGTTGCTGAGATTATTATAGACAATTTTGTTGGTACTTTGGAGGCTCATGTGTTGATTTCATAGCAGCAGACTAGACAACAACCAACAGGACTTCATAACTCGGGATTCATGCGATAAGCTAATGAGTAAAGTGATTTCTTACAGTCATTGTTTCCTCTTCTGAAGTTTCATTCAATTTCATATATGTTATTCAATCTAAACGATTAATTAGGAATATTATTTTAGGATAAGTGTAAAAAACTCCCTATCTTAACTACTTGATCATATCAATATTTTCTGCTGATTTTCGGACTTAGGGATCCTTAATTTCTCCTAGTCCCGTTTGACCTCTTCCTCCTTCCCCTTATTTCTAGATCAAAGGATCCTTCACTGCCCTTTATCCTGAAAGCAAGCCATCCCATCAAATCAAACTATTCAAATCTCTAAGGGTTATCTACCTTGCCCTAAGTACATTAGCATCCTTTTGGCATTGCCTTTTTGTCTTGCTTGCTACATCTTGACTCCATATCCTAATGGACTAGTAGATCCCTCTCTAATTTGTCTTCAAGTAATCTTATTTCCCACCAAAATTTCCAAACAAAAAACCAAGTGCCCAATTATACCTAGCCTAAAATATCAATTCAAAAAAAAGTTAAATCTGAAGGAGAGATCCCTCTCTGAAATTTAGGAGGGCTAGATCCTAGATTGCAAAAGTAGGTTTGTGGTTACCTTTAGTAAGTTACAAAGTTTCAAATATTTCTGATAGAAAATTTACTAGAGTGATAACATAATGGCGACTCCACTGGGGAAGACTAACATTTTCTTCAGAGATATTTTATAGGTTCAGATATATTCTATGATGGTGGACAATGATCAGACATATAAAGGTTAAAATCATCCACCTGGCAACTCCATTGTCCAAGATCCAGAACTTCATAGTTTAGAAGAAACACCATAACCAAAAATCCATATTCCAAATCATTAATGGTGATACAAGATGATAGGGTCTGTGGAAAACCTTTCATCTCATGAGATTTTCAATGAACTCAAGGATGTGTAATTAGAATTTCAGCTTGATGAGGATTTTCTAAGAGATTTCTTTCTTCTTTTGAAATCAAGAAAATATTCTCCTAAACTTAAAATATGTGTTCTTGAGTTAGTTTCTAAAAAATATGAAAATGACATTAAAGTTTTGCATTCTAAAATTCAGTCCTATAATTTCCAAGATCCTAAAGAATTCTTAGAAAATCTTCCTTCTCCTAAGCAAGAGGAAATTGTACTACCTTTTGACTTGTGGATTGAGGATGATTATTCTTTCAAG
The DNA here is from genome assembly GCA_034641835.2 of Pinus albicaulis. Taxonomy (NCBI): domain Eukaryota; kingdom Viridiplantae; phylum Streptophyta; class Pinopsida; order Pinales; family Pinaceae; genus Pinus; species Pinus albicaulis. The sequence continues at coordinate 51,000,580 of CM076583.1, forward strand.
AACAAGACTGAAGAAATATTTTCAGGATTTAATATTAAGAATACAAATAATCAATTGGTCATTGAAAGCCTTGAAGCACAAATCATAAATTATGCTTTTGATGATCCTATAGAAAATTATATGGAAAATATTTTTAGCTCAATTCTGCAAACATGTTTTATCTATGATGATCAAATAGATCAGCAATTTCCATTACACATCATATATTTGATTATGAAGACACTTGATCAAGTTATGCTTCCAAGTTTGATGAAAATCAGTCAAATTATCCATTCATTGCTACAACTACTTGACTCGCTTCATTGGCATTTTTGTATTACCTGATTCAACAAAATTAACATTAGATTAGAGTAGGTAGATGAATGAAAAAAAGCTCAAAGCTTTGAGCATTTTTTTAGTATTCATTTTTTAGCTAGTTTTGAAATAATTCATTAAGATTTAAAGCCAAGGAAAAGGTCCTAAAGATATTTAAGATCTATCAGTTTGGTTTGAAAATTTCAATATGTTCTTTTAATTTCAAATAAGATTTCAATTTGCAGAAAAAGGACTAAATTCAGTTCAAGAGTTTCAGTCACAGAGACGTTATAACAAAGAAAATGCATGTTTGGGATTGGCTCAAAGGATCAGGCTACTAGTTGACGATGTTCTTGACATCTCACAAGGAGATTCCATCCCCATGTGAAGCCGCTGTTAGGGTCCTATAAATATAGGATTCATAATTTTGAATTGACTCTTGATACTCTTGAAAATATGTACATACCTTGCTTTCTGCAAGTTGTTTTCCCATATTTTGTAAAAAATAAAAAAATAGAAAATCAAAAAGAGGGTAAAAGTCCTAAAAGAAAGATCAAAGGACTTAGAAAAAAATGATATACCCCAAAAGGAAAAATATGAATAAAACATGAAAGTGTGCAAGTCTAAATGCCACTAATTTTTACTTTTTGCAGCTGATTATGGCAGAGTGTCAATAAATGCCATAATCCATGATGATTTGAAATGCTTAATATTGAATTGTTATGTTTCAATTTACTTGTTTTAGATAGAGAATAAAGAGTTGTCAGACAGTTTAATCCTGAAAATTCAGTAGATAGATATAGAGTAAAAAGGAACCCAACAGTTTAATCTGGGTCCTTGGATGAAATAAGGTAGAATTAGATAGTTTTTACTGCTTTCAAAAGAATAAAATGTTCAAGGTTGCTAGCTCAAATGCACCTGCACAAATGGAAGAAAAGAATGTTAGATTAAAGATTGGGTAGGTAGAAGAGGGTGGGAAAATCATTGTAAATATTTGTCACCGGGAAAAAATCACTAATTTCCCCTCCCCTATAGCTATTTGATATTCTAAAATTTTAGTCAAAGAGGCTCAGAGCATTTCTCTGACTTCTGTTGGTACCGGACCCACGGCTCAATGACTGGCTAGTTGAAAGTGTTAAATTTCTATGTTAATCCCAAAATTTACATCATCTACCATTCATGCATTCATCACCATGCAATTTCATAAGTAAAGACTCCATTTTTACTTAATGATACATAAAGCCACCATTCGATTAACTTCCTACATCTCATAAAGCATAAAAACCATCAAAAAGACATTATATCCTAAGTAAAGGTGGTGGAATTTTAAAATGATAAGCTTTGCTTTAAGTTTTCACTTTACTTAATCATCTAGTGTATTTTTGTGTTTTTCATTTTCCTCTTTGTCATATTAATCTCTAGCTTATTTATTAATTCCCTATATAAATGACCCTTTCCTATTAATATAACTTTTTTTTTGACAAAAATATCCCCTAAAAACCCACTATTATAAACTTTAGCCAATGCTTATTATCCTACATGTTTTAAATAAACACCCACAATAAAACCCCTTTGGTTAAAATTAACATTACTCAAATATCCCGCCCCCCTATAGTTATTAAGCCTATTTGGTTTAAATAACTATATAATAAAAATATGAAGGAAAGTTTTCGGAACACAATATATCATTGAATAAATAAAACCTTTCCAATGTTTCTTATGTTGTTTTAAACCAAGGTTTAAATGCATAAACCCTTTTTTCCACATCCCCTTCATTCTCCCGGTGCCTCCGCATTCATCCATAGCCACTCGATCAACCATATCCTTTCTAATATAATAGTCATAAAACAACGCGATATCTAGTCCCCACGCCCCACCATTCCCAGCCATACTCCTCCCTATTATCGCGTTGAAACTCCGCCATAGACATAAACCTTTCATATCAAATGGCTTACATTTAACCCTGGTCCGACCCGACTTTCCGCCGCAACTCTTAAGAATAATCCTGACCCTTCTCTTGATCAAAGTGAATCCAACGGTGCACGTTCACTTTCGCGCTCCGAAAGTGATCGCTCGACGTTTGTCCAAATTCATGCGATAAAAGTTGTATTCTAAAACCACCCAATGCGACGTGGCATATTTTCATTTGATCACATTCGATTGGGTAAAAATAGCTTACCACCTAAGTTGAAGGCAAAAACCACTTCCTGTTTCACATTTGAAAAATCAAACGACCTACCAACTTTGACAAGATCCGTATTTAAAATATCAAAGATTCTAACTTATGATATACTATTCTGACTGTTTAAACTGTGCATGTGCATTGCAAAAGTGCTCTGCCCACTGTATTAAGCCGCCCGAATGTATTCAAAGCCCCTGTCTATCAATTTATTGTCCCAAACTCAAATTTGACCATAGATCCCCTATTTTGAATACCAGTAAGCCATTCTCTGCACTAATGATTCAGACCCGTCCGCAGGAACAATCTCAAAAGTTGGAAAACCCTGTCAAAGCTTCAAATACTTACTATTTGAGGTATATTTCGATAAACAGACCTGCAAATTTAAAGGTTAAACCATCTATAAGTAAAGTGAAGTCTGTTAATGAGAAAAATCCACTAGATAAATTGCCCAAAAGTGCGGAAAACGGGCCAAACCATGGCCAATTTTTCCCAGAAGTTTCTATGTTCATAAAAGCATTTTTCTGAGCCAATTTCCTCAGTTTAAAATCTCTGAAGATCAATTCCAAAACAAAAAGGTTTTTCAAGCCTACCAAAATCCTTTTTACAGTCTCAAATAATTCAGGAAACCCTTGTTTCTTGTCTTATCCCAGTATCAATCCTCAGATAAGCCTAATTGAGAAAAAAGCCCAAAATAAGATATCTTTAGCCTAAATTGCTCAGTTACCCCTCTGTTTAAAGTAAATTACTTCTGTAAACCATTTGTTCGTGTGTGAAATATTGGCGTTATTTGTGTGTGTGAATCCTCTGTCTCTCCAACACTATTTAATCTTACAGAAGAAGCCATAATGCCTAAAAACAGAGTTAAACCTCCATAGATAGATCTCATTCCACAGGTCTTTCAAAAGCCTTCAATCACCTCCTTCCAGGCCTCTGCTCCATTAATAAATTGTTTTATTTTTTCAGGTTATTATCAGAATAAGAAATTGGGCCATCAGTTTCAATACAAGTTGATAAAATTGTTTGCTCCAAATTCTCAGATTTTAAATCAAAAGCTTCATTCAACAAACAGTTTGTATACAAAGAAAAAATAAAATCAAGTCAAAGAGAGATCAGAATGATGAAATTTGCATAGTAAGTGGTAAAAGTGAAATAAGAATTTACAGTGACAGTGAAAACATAATAGTGAAAAAGAGATAGTTAAAGTGAAAGTTAAAACAAAGTTACAGAGTAGTCAAGGTAAAATAGTAAAAGTAAAACAGAGTCACTAATGGTTAACAGAGATGAAAATACTTTCACCACCAACAATGAAGTTTATCCAAAGTGAAAGTAAAACAGTTAAAAGAACAAAAAGGCGAAAAAATGAAAACATAACACGAAGGAACATTTTTTTGCAGAAATTTCATGTATAAGTCATTGTTTTGCAGAAACTATTGTGACCAATACAATATGAATTTTGCAAAACTAAAGGATTTTTATGTTCTTAAAGTGTCCAACTACAAAAACCTCTCTCACTTTTCTAACAGCCATTATGGATTGGAAAATATTAAACAATATTTGAAAGCTCTATTTACAGAAAATTCATGTTAAGTCATCATTTTGCAGAGAAGGTTGTGGCCAATCAGAAATACATCATACAAAATTGAAGGAGGTTTTTGTTCCTAAGAGCTCTATCTACAAAACCCTATCTCACGTTTTGCACCGGTATTACATAACAAGAGATACATGAGCAACTTTACAACCTATTTTGCACACTCTGTAAAACTCTGTTTTACACATTTTCTTACAGAGCCTATTGTGGAGAGCTGGAGATGGATTTTAGGAAACTGAAAGAGGTTTATCTCACCAACATATTCATCCATAACAACCTCTTTCACTTTTTACATATCTATTTCGGATTGAGAAATAAAAAGGTATCATTGGACCCCAAGTTTGCAGAATTGCTGAAGCAGAATGCACAAGGAAAGGAAACAATTAGTAACTTGGATGCCTCATCATCAACTAAGATTTGGATAAAATTCGAATTCTCCTCTTTTTCATCACCTATCCATAAAAAATAGTGCCAAATAGATGCATTAGTTTTGAGTGTCCTTTAATCAAGTTCCATTTATGTAAATCAGTTTGAGATATTTGTAAACCAATCTTGATATTTTTCAAGATATTTTAGTTTAGAATTTGTATAAATACTTCACTCTTTGAAGTATTTTGTATGGAATAAAGTTGTTGAGATTATTATAGACAATTTTGCTGGTACTTTGGAGGCTCATGTGTTGATTTCATAGCAGCAGACTGGAAAACAGGCAACAGGACTTCATAACTTAGGATTCATGCGATAAGATAATGAGTAAAGTGATTTCTTACTGTCATTGTTTCTTCTTTTGAATTTTCATTCAATTTCATATATGTTATTCAATCCAAATGATTAATTAGGAATATTATTTTAGGATAAGTGTAAAAATTCCCTGTCCTAACAACTTGATCATTTCAATATTTTCTACTGATTTCTGGACTTAGGAATCCTTAATTGCTCATAGTCCCGTTTTACCTCTTCCTCCTTCCCCTTATTTTCGGATCAAAGGATCTTTCACTGCCCTTTATCCCGAAAGCAAGCCATCCCATCAAATCAAACTATTCAAATCTCTGAGGGTTATCTACCTTGCCATGAGTACATTAGCATCCTTTTGGCCTTGCATTTCAGTCTTTCTTGCTACATCTTGACTCCATAGCCCAATGGACTAGTAGATACCTCTCTAATTTGTCTTCAAGTAATCTTATTTCCCACCAAACTTTCCAAACAAAAAACCAAGTACCCAATCATACCTAGCCTAAAATATTAAACAAAAATAGAGTTAAATCTGAAAGAGAGAGCCCTCTCTGAAATTTAGGAAGGCTAGATCCTAGATTTCAAAAGTAGATTTGTGGTTACCTCTAGTAAGTTACAAAGTTTTAAATATTTCTGATAGAAAATTGACTAGAGTGATAACATAATGGCGATCATAGTGGGGAAAAATTAACATTTTCTTCAAAAATATTTTACAGGTTCAGATCTGATCTATGATGGTGGAAAATGATCAGACATATAAAGGTTAAAATCATCCACCTGGCGACTCCATTGTCCAAGATCCATGGTTAAAACATTTCTAGCAATCTTAGTTTACTAATTTTTTGGGTATTTTTTCAAGCTTAATTTTTGCTCAATTTTGTTTAAAAGTGCATTAAAAAATTGTTGGAATTGCAAGTTGTGTAGTCTACACAATTGAAGTGTTCAATGGAACTTTCAATATGTTGAATCCATTTATGCATTCAAAATTGGAATTTAATACATAAAAAGACCCATCTTAAACACAAATCTATCGAGCCTGTGCAAACCTTTGTTTATGTTTTGCATTCTAAAACAGATTTGAGGCATCAAGAGATTTGTCTCTCCATACTTGAAAGATTTGTGGTTAAAATGGGTCTTTAATGATTATAAAAGAAATAATATATGAGTCAAAAATATATATGTTTAAAATAATATATAATAAGAAAAACATATTAAAACAACAATATCATTAAGAGTTTAATGACACTTATAGGCATGCTCATATTTTCAATTAAATTGAAAAAGAAAAAAAACCATAACTAGTTGTAAGATATTTTTCAACTCTATATCTTAATCATTACTAAAAATATTTCATTTATATTTCAAAAAAAAAAATACCCATCATTAACTTTCTTCCTAATTATTAATAATTAAATTAAAAGTTTAAAAAAAAAATTCCAAAATAAACATATCTATTAACCTAAATAATAATAAATCTTAAATAATGTTAGAATTTTAAAAATCCAATATATCCCCTTTCGAGGAACCCACTTTAGCCCATAACAGAATTGTATCTCTCACACACATGAGCGTCGAATTTTTCATGAATGCAATATCGTAGAATAAGAAAATGAAAAGTTATGCATGCAACCCACTTAACGACTTTTAGCGAAATAGAGGGGTTTAGTGAAGATGAGGTCCTCCGAGTGAGTACAAATTAAAGCAAAGGCAACATTTTTTATTCACCGTCGTCCACCACTAACAACCACCGCTATTTGACGGCTAGCGACGTACCGCCTGTTTTTTCAACCCCGACGGTTAGCGACGTGGAAAGAACCCCAACTGCGATGTTGCCCACATGCCTCTCCGTCGTTTCTGGTGGCTTCCCTTCCTTCCTTGTTTGGTTTCGCCGGAATTTGACGGGTAAATCGGTCGTCACGGGACAATTTAGTCGTCAACTACGACCGACACACGTGTCATGAAACAGCTTTGAAATATGTGAAATGTTTAACAAATTGATTATGAGAGACGAACAACTCTGAAATATGTAAAGCGTTTAGCAATGCTACCATAAACATTTACATGTCAAGTTGTCCATAATATTTCTCTTTGTTTAGGTGTTTTAAATCCTAATTAAAAACACGAATGATACTATACACAATAAAATAAACTTTCATAACTTGTAAAATTACTGGGTTTGATAAATTTCACAACATAGATAACCAGTTTTTGTGCTGTTTTTAAAATTTATAAACACGTAATAATATAATATAATGTAATAGTATCACCATCATTTATAACATATAATAATTGTCCAAAAAAAATGAAATACAGCGCAATCGACATGAGAGATGTTATTAACCTAATTCGTCTACTAATGTTTCCTTTCGACACGGAAAAGTAAAATTGTTTGGTTATTGTTTTTTTTCTTTTTAGATATAGATTTATAATAGATAGAAGTGAGGCTAAATAATTAATTTATATTTATATAATTAAATTATATTTTAGAGAGACATATTAAATGTGAACTTTGTAATTTAGTGTGTTTTTATGATGTATATAATTTCATATAAAAATGAGTTGTCTATAAATGAAATTTTTTAGAGATTTTAATTGAATTTGTAATTCGTGAAAATATTAATATGGATTCACCACTCTCAAAAACCTCTTGGATCAAATATTAATTTGTGTTGCTTGAATTATTTTTATTTCATATATAGATTCACCACTCTCAAAAACCTCTTGAACACTTTGATTATGAAAATTCACCCGTTAAACTTTTAATTTTATTAAATCTAAACAAATTAAATAAAAAATAACCAAAAAAACCTTTTCAAAAAACCTAACTTATAAACTCATTTATTTTAGTTTAACTCGTTATCTATTCACATCCAATTCTTTTGATTTTGAATATTCTATTGATATAAGCTAAATTTACTGTAATTTTAATTACTTATTATTTCTATTTCCAAACTAATCCGACAATCTTGGTTTTCACAATAACACATGTTAAATATATAACATATATTGTGATATAACAATATATAATTGATATAACCTAAATAATAATAACCAAAAGTGTACATTAAAAAACCCTTCCGAAATTAAATGGAAAAGTGGATGCCTGCCGAGTGAATACAAAAGAAGAGCCCAAAGCAACATGTTTTATTTATTAATGTTTTTGTGATTGGGTCCTACGCTACCGCTAGTTTGTCGGATAGCGAGGTCGGTCCTCTTTTTGTTAGTTGTCGTGATGCGGAAAGAGTGGGGAGTGCGCTGTTGACCAGACGCCTCTTTGTCGTTTCCGGTTGCTTCCCCACCTCCAACATTGTTTTTCTTCGTCGTTTACCTTTGCTGCTTCTTCTTCTTGCGGGCATCCATCGTCTTCTCATTCTCCTTTACTTTGCCTTTAGCTCTCCAGTCTTTCTTCTTTTTTTTCTTAGAAAAGCCGAAGAGGTCGTCTAGTTTGACTGAGGGCCGCGGTGAACGAAGAGTCACGAGATGGAGTCCCAGCGGACAATTACAAGAAAGTGGCGCGATGAGAGGATGAGGTTGCGAACAACGTGGACATGCTGAACGAGATATTCAAGCATCTGGACGGGGTGTCTTTGGCCATGGCTTCTTGCGTCTCCAAGAAATGGAAGCAGGTCACCGACGTCGAGGATCTGTGTGAAGGCATCTGCACGCGCCATTGGCCTTCCACCGCCTCGCTTCAGAGTGGGCAGTTGAAATCTGTGGTGGTGGGCCTCGGCGGATTCAGGCGTCTCTACGTCAACTGCGTATACCATCTTCTCTCCAGAAACAATAGCAATCACAAGAATTCGAAATGTGCTTCAATATCGAAGCAAAAGTGGAGCAAGGACGAGATCACAAAAGGAAGATGACCATTTCCATGTTGACGGAGCAAAGGCACAAAAGTCGAGCCAATTGTTGGAATATTTAAAATTCCAGAATAAACAATGGAGAGAGTAATACTTTCCTCTTCTAATACAGAGAAATTAAAAATTCTTGACAAGAGACAGAGTTTCTAGTTGAAAACAAACTTTTATTCCATTCATTAACAAAAAAAAACTATTACAAATACTTCCTCACTGAGAGGGATTACAAAATGAACAAGACTACTGCAAAACACAGTGCTCTCAAACTCACTATCTCTCTGTAATACTCACTGCCATGCAAGATTGCATTCACTGTGTATATCTAAAAACAAAACAACTACACTGCTATGTAAAAATTAATACACTGTCTCTGCTGGGAAAAACGTGCACACACAAAAAAATACTATGTTTTGTCTCTATTACAAAAATGCATTGTTGTGCAAATACATAAAAACACCTTAACAAGCTCTTAGGCCTTTTAAACTTTATAACAAATAACTATATTAATATTAAAACTAGAATTAATTTTAAATCTAAAATTATGTCGGGGGATTCACTTTATAAAATGTGCATAAAACCATATACCATCCCGCGACATTAAAACATAAAACAAAATTATGAAACCTTTAACTTTTGACTTGGTGGAGCCTGCTGGAATTCAAACCTCAATTAACCGGATTGTATAAACCATTTCGAGTTACAATTCTAGGCGCTGACGTCAGCCCAATTGTGACCCGAAATCTTATTAACTCCGCTCTATAAAAACGTATCAGGTCCGTTTTGGGCCTGTTGACGTCAGCCCAAATGTGACCCGAAATTTTATCAAATCTGCCCTAAACAGTTTCGGGTCTGGATTTCCACAGTGCGAACGGTTGCAAAGTAAAACCCACTCCAAACATACTCCGCCACGTGGTCTGCTGACTGGCTGCGGGGACCACCGGTCTTCAAACAAACTCTCCCACGTAAAAACATCAAAAATTAAACTCCGTCTTGTGCATAAGAGGAAATCCTCTGTTCCTTCAAACCTGCAATAGTTGTGTCTCTTCAATGATTTTGGAAGACGACCATTCAATGCTCTGTTTTGAAAGATTGTTTGTTGTTGTTTTTAAACCCTGACTTTGACTGTTCGAACATTTTGGCAAGCGGCTTGGTGACAGAACTTCTTCAAACAAATATAGAAGGCGACTCTCAGTACAAAGCAGTTGAAGGTAATATTTTCAACACCAACTGCAAAAAAAACATTTGCGGTGGGGGGTGGGATGAACTAGTCGATGGCTAGCAGCTGAGCCACCCAAGATGAGAGGTGGGCGAAGAAATCTTTCTTAGGCTCAACAAAGGATTTCCAAAGAGTTTAAAGGCTGTAGAGGCAAGTCAATTATTTTGATTTAAGCCTCCATAACTATTTTAGTTGCACGTCCAAATTGGGTTTGGCAGGCAGCCAATGATACCCATCATATGGCTTATACATTTTAAAGGCTTTGGAAAAATTCCAATCCCAATCTCTACACCATTTGGCTGGAGGCTGAATGCCAAACTTGAATAACAGGGAGTTTGGAATACAATTCGTGACATGATAAAGGACTAATTTATTAGTGTTATTCAATATGAACCTCTCCTTGAGCTCTGACCATGATACCGAATTTGAACTAGTGAATAGAATCCGAACTAGTGAATAGCTACCAACCAGGCCTCCCAGGATGAGAAGCGGGGAAAGAAAGATTTCTTAGGCTCAGAAAAGGGTTCCCATAGAGTTTAAAGTTCATAGAGGAAATTCAATTGTTTAGATTCAAGAAGTGAAAATATATTACAGGAAAGTAAAATATGCTCTCCAATCACCCACTAAGAAATGCCTTGGAACAATATTTTTTATTAGACCATTTTGTAAAATACAATGACATTTTTTAACATAATTATACAGGCATAAAACCCAATAAAATTTTTGATGGGCTCCAATGTTGTATCTGGAAGAGCTCTACCAGACCCTCTAATAAGTGCCACTAAAAAAAGGGGTGTCACCTTTCTAACAATGGAAGGGTATCCTCATTTCATTGTAGTGAGGATGAAAAAGGTAATTTTAAATTGTGCATAAATGTATTTCCAGATTGCCTTGAAATTAGTTGAAGAGCCCACATGATATTCAAGGGTAAAGATGCCCTTAAAGATCCAAGAATGCCCAAGTTTCTATCATGCATATGCATTTGTACTAGGACACCGAAAAATGATACATAAGCCCCTTGCAAATCCACACTTACACTGGCAGGAAAAATATTTCGAGAAACACGTCGAATTGCACAAGATGTTGTAACTATCAAGCATAATATTAGAAATATCCTAAAAAATTTCTGCCACAATGGGTGATTCCCTCCATCACTTGTACAAAGCCCTTCCCCTGCTTCCACACTACTGAATAGGGTCCTATCAGAACAATCAAGATGGGCACCACAAGCTGCATTATATTATTTTCAAGTTGAATAGCAAACACAAAGACAATTATCACCATTGCATCTTTGAATGGAAATCTATGAACATATTCAAAAAAAAATGTTTGTAATAAAACAGTTAGTTTCAAGTTCTATGCAAAAAAATAGAGTGTAGTGGCTTCAATTAGTACTAGCCTAACATAGTAGAAATCATGTAGAGTGTAATAAAATAGATTCAAACTTTCAAGGTAAAGTGAAAACATAATAAAAGTAGTAATGAATGCATGATGCAATCCCTGTCTTCCAGCAATTTCAAGAACAGCTAAAAAGGAATTTCATTGCTATAAACAAATTTTTTAAAATGGGAATCAATTTCCATCTGAAGTTTTTACATTCACGGTTATAATATGTGGTAAGTTTTTCTATTCAAGATTTATGCAGTTTGCATCATGTTTGCCTCTTGTTAACAATTTTCACTTATAGATTAAACGATTTTCTAGGTTTGTTTTTATATAACCATTCTGTAGTGTTGATTAGTTTCTTTTTTTTTTTCCCTATGCTTGATTAATTAACACGCCAACATGAAAAATATGGATCCATTATAGCAATATGTCAAACATGCCCACATGAGTGTGGTCTAGTGGTAAGCAGCAAGCCAATTCTATTAACAAAGGGACTCTGGTTTAAAAAACCCCCCAAGTGGGTGCAGGTGAGACCAGGTGCAAATCATAGGTGATTTAGATATGCAACCCTCATAGCACAAAATATTTCGCCAAAGTGACTCCATGAGACCATTTCTCAAAACAAAACAAAACAAAACAAAAATATGTTACAACATCATAAGGGGTCAAACTGCCAAAGATTGAATTGTAAGCTTTTTGGAAAGGAGATGAATGGATGGATAAGCCATTTCAAATACCACCTTTGTAGAAATTCCAGGACATGGGGTACGACTCTCACAACCAATCAACACCAGAACTAAAACAAAGAGCTTATCCGAATAGTAAGGAAGGCAGATGATATGTGTCTTGAAACTGAAACTAGAGGAATAGAAAGAACTGCAAGAACGACATACATATTGGGGATGGCCAGAAGGGAGAAGGACTCCAAAGGTTCACCTTATACAAGAAATTTTCCCTTCTGTGTTCCCATAACTAAGCCCGGGCATAGCCATCCATCAAATCAATTGATGAAAAACATGAAGAAACTGATAGGGTTGTGGGCAATGGTTTCCTATGCAACGAACTACTTATCATTGCTCAGTTGCTCTACCATGCAATGATTCATTTTGCTGATATTATTGGCATAAGATATAAGGTCCCTACTTATGACAGGTTCAGGTAAGAAATTCTTCAAAAGGAAAATAGCAATAACAACACCAGATTGGAAGACCTTAAAAAGTAAAGGGAAACAAAAGGTGCACAATAATGTCTTGCGATTGTAAGGATAGGAAGACTAAGACCCTCCTAAACTTTTTCAATTTATTCTCCCAAAGGAACAAGGTTTATTAAATCTAGTTACACTTTTGCATAAATAAAATATGGGGCATTGTTATATGAATTTTTGAATCCATTTGTCCAAAAGATTCGTGTGCAACATGTTTTACAAGTCATAATAGATAATTCTTCTAGTTATAATTGTGTGGAGACCAACAAGATGTTAATGGAGAAATACCCCACATTCATTTGGACTTCTGGTGCTGCCCATTATATCGACCTAATTGTTGAGGACATGGGAAAAATTACTTTATCAAGTATGATTAATTAGTGAGGAAAATCACATAATTGTTATATAACCATGCATATGATCTTAGCCTAATGAGGAAATTGAAAAGAAAAAGGAATTGGTGCATCCTATCTTCGCATCTTCTGCCACCACCGTCATTTCTCTTCAATCTATCCTCAGTTGTATATTGGAGATGAAAAGGATGCTTAGTTCAGATGAGTTGTATGATAGTATATCTAGCAATAAATAGGAAGGGCAAGCTATTATTAAAGTAGTGTACTATAGGGAAAAAGTAGAGGTTTGAAAAGTTAGAGAACATTTGGTAAATATTTTTTACCTAGTCGATGGTTATTAATACACAATAGGCTACCTATATGAGGCAATGGTTAGTGCAAAAAAGTTACCCATCCTTCATATGAGGTCCAGGGTAATTTGGAGCATGAAAACATATAACAATTTAGGATTTAATTGATCAAAAATGCATCTAAACCATTATCCCATTGATCAGTTGAGTTGTACCTCAGCCGAGACCATGATTTTAGTTTCTATGGCAACACTACGGAAGAAATTATTCCACCTTCAGAGGATCATGCTTAATCCATTTGACCATTCAACCATAACAAGAAACATGGAGATGTATAAATTGGGCACTAATTTATTTGTCTTTGAAATGGGAGTACAAGGAAGAAAAACTAATTCGTTTTCTTTCTTTCATATTTTCTACTACAAAAAAATGTAATATAAGTCATTTCTTATTTTCTTATTTTCCGTATATATGTGGTGGGAAAATTATGTCGAAAAAGCACCAAATTTATAGAGATTTTCCATATCAGTGCCTAGCCAGACTTGTGCTTAAAGTCTTACTCACAAATTGGAGTGTGTTTCAAAAAATACACAAAGGTGCAACATGTTAAAATATATGTGCCTTAATAATACAGTCTACATCAAATACAATCCTTGATTATGGCTGAAGAAAATTGAGAAAACACTTGATATGGACACCATTTCCTTATAGAAAATATTGACACAGGGTACAAATGGTTGGTAATAGCAAAGCCATGTTATGGAGAAGTCATATAAATTGTTAGATGAAGATGAGCGGGACCAGGTGATAGGTTGCATAGGCAAATGTCCTACAACAAACAGAAAAGGAGAATGAGGAAAGTCAGATGGTAGCCTTTGTACCTATACAGACTGAGATACCAATTAGTAAGCATTCAACTGTTATTGTAGGACCTTCCTCTACTAGAGGATGACATGTTACCTTTTCCCATAAAAAATGGATTCCAGAGGTAACTCTCCTCCACCCATCAGCCAATGATGGACTCCAGAGATGGAAATCCCTAAACCTCACTTATTTTAAGGATTCCGAGGATTATTTTAGGGATGTTGGGAATCCGAAGTGGCTAATTTTGAGCGTTCAACAAGGAAACAAGCCTAAGGCAGCCATAGGACTTCGCCCTTTAACTATGAGGGACTCCAGAGATGGAGATCTCCTCCCTTAGTCAATTCAAACATGCATGCAAATCACCTCTTATTTGCAAGTAAAATAGAAATGTGAGCAATAAATATAAATTTTCCTTTGTATACAGACTCCAAGACCAGATAAGGGAGAATAACAAGACATTTTTCTCAGATAGTCACCAATGGGATAATCAAGTTTTTCTGTAACACCTCTTTATCAAAATAATTATACCTTCATTCCATCCTTGCATTTTCTAGTTGGGGCACCAAAAAGAAGAAGAAAAGATTTTTTGACATCCTCGTGTCCAAATATTTCTGGAGCTAAAGAACACACAATCTTGTTATAGATGTCACCATCCTTAACAAGCAGCACGACAAGAAATTCTATTTGTTCTTGTTCATCACCTTGTAAAATTTACCTACAACTGTTTGAAATTAATGATTAAAATAAGCAATATAGAGAAAACATGGATCAAATAAAAACTTCACTAAATGGCACATTTTAAAAAACTGCATATGCTAGACATGTGCAATGAAAGCAAAATTGCTAATCTACTTGTACTAGATGTGGAACTTTACATATCTATATAAAGTAATACCTGTTAAATAATACCACCATCATCAAAGTAATACCTGTTAAGAAATGAAGCAACAGCTTGACCCACAATAAGTGACAAAACGCTGAATATTACAAGCGCCCAATGGGTCTTCCTTGTTCCTGTAAATATATTTCTATTGGGGCCTCTTCCTGGATCTACATCCTTGATCAAACTAGGGCCTAAATTTCCAATCTCTCAAGGTCAGTCAAATTATATTACAACAACTTGCAGATAGACAGTTCAATCAAATATAAATTTAATCTAAAAGATTTAACAAACATACCTTCTTGTACTGCATCCCTGATCAAACTAGGGCCTGAAGTTCCAATATCTGTAAGTTAGTCAAATTATATTACAACAGCTTGCAGATAGACAGTTCAGTCAAATATAAAATTAATCTAAAAAATTTAACAGACATACCTTCTTGTACTCTGTTGTGGCTTTCTGGAATAACACCCATTTGAATATCACCCATTAGAAATGAATTACTAGTGTGCATCAAGAAAATTACTCGGCTTGTGTATGTATCACCAAGAATTAGTAGGCTTGTGGATGTATCACCAAGAAAAATTATACAACACCTAATGAGTTGTTATCTTTAAAGAAACACATACTGAAACATAAACACCGTGATGAATCTCAAACTTAGAAGAAGGAAACTAGGAACCGAGGCTAAACAAATTACAGTAGTGATAATGGGGAAAGATAGGTAGACTTTGATAGCTTTTAGGGCTTTGTCATTGCAGTGTAGGATGAGAAATGGAATTAGAATGAAAATTTAGATAATGGATTCATTCTATAAGAAGAAAGTAACACAACATAATTGCCCTTACAAAACAGAGCATAAATTGATTTATGAATTCTGTTTATAACTCTTTAGAACAATCAGTGAAAGAATAAGATATGAAATGGTATTGAGAAGGCATTCGATGAAATGAAACACGAAGGAGATACAATGCTATAAAGCCATACCACATGAATCCCAAAATTCTTCCTCCAACTGCCTCTATATTATAAAAAAAATCTCCAAGTACAATAGCTCCCCTATGATATATCCAATATCCAACCCCCCTCTATTACAAAAACATTTCTTTTTTATTGGCCAAATTACAAGGGCCTATTTTTCCAAAACAATAAATGTCTTGTTGAAAAAATAAAAATAAAAGTGATATCAAGGTGGCCAAAATATAAATACTTGCAAAAAGACTCTGATGGCACATTTGAGCTACAAACTCTGATTTATATGTCTAATTTGAAAAATAGGAAATCCAACTACCACAAAAACATTCAAAATAAAATGCACTTCATGTGTTAGCCATTTCTCTGGTGTAAATTTGTTGACTTGAGTGAACAAAAACCATCCTGATTGAACCTTGTGCCATTAGATCCTTGATATCCTTTCTAGCAAACGAACCATTAATCTAAAAATTCAAGGAACACATTAACATTAGTGAGAAGAACCACATACTATTCTTCAAAACATATTCATAAAAAAGGAACCAATTCTTCTTGCTTTTCATGATTAAATGGACCAACTTCAGAAGAACCATAGTAGAAGGCATCGAACATAAGTGTTGAGGTAAGGGATGCCCTTATATTCAAATTGTATATATGTATTGAGGTAAGAGGTACATATAGTTATATAGGTATGTAATTATATTTTTTTATGGAAGAAATAACAAATTAATCTTTGAATGAAACACAACTACAAAAAGATGAATGGCTAGTGAAAGAAACTTACACCAAAAAGTAGGTAGCAAAAAAAGGTTGAGTTATCTCGAACATTCACCATTTGAAGTATTCACTAGACCTAAAGCCAAAAAGTACAAAATTAACATTAGATTCATACAAACAAATCAACAAAAATATAACCAAAAAATACTTATAAATAATCCAACTTATGGAAATACATAAGGAAAGTGAAAGTAGAATGTTTTGAAAATTAACCTTGTTCAAATTTTTCACAAAATCTAAAAAACTTTGTAATCAATTTCTTTTAATTTGTGTGTATCATTCTTAGAATTGTACGATAAGTTTGTGATTGCTATAATAGATTCAAGTTGTACAAAAGCATGATCAGTCAAATCATACTTATACATGTGCTGCCCCTTTATTCTACTATACCAACATAATTGAAGCTCGATGCCTTCTAATCTATCCAAAACGTCGATGTCATTATGGTAAAAAAACACCCTGTTACCATTTTTCTTCCTTATTATTTGAACCCTTCCAATGTACCACATTCCACAAGAAACACCTTATTTTGTACTTCGAGGAACACCTTTTCTTGCAGTATGTTCGGTGGGGGGAATTGAGTTGTTTTCAAACAACACCCCACAATCTGATCCAATTCCAAAGCCAATTGAGACGCCCTTTTGTAGAGTATTCCCATATCGCCTAAAGTAGATCCCACTTCTCACTTTTGTCAACCTATCTTTGGATAATGTTGGATTTCCATTCAACTGACTAACCAAACATGCTTTGAACATATCCTTACCATCAAGATTCACCACTCGTTTTATAGTTTTTCTTACATTTTCATTAGTGGAATCTAAAATTTCATCCAACTCATGTCTCCACTCACTTTCCATTATTTTCAATTCACTTTCATTGTGTACCAATGAAGATGAAGATTGAAATATAGAGTTGGAGCATCTCTGTGGAGAATCATCAACTACTTCATCCACAATTTGGAATGTTGGATAATCTTTATCCTCTGTCCATGGCTTAACCTACCAAGAACATTGAGTGTAATTTTCTGGTTTCATTCCAAGAGTTGATAAAATGTCTTGTGCATCCTTCACCATCCTTAAGGGCTTCTACAATTTTAGCATATGTGGATATTGAATCATATTGCGACAATATGTCAATTTTTTGTATTGTTTCTTGGTGCAATTTATTCCAAATGTTTTCTTGCTTCTTATGGGATTTATTAAAATGAAGCCCTTGGGAATTTGATTCTTCTTCAACAACTCTATTAAGGGTTCCATCAGCATGAAGCAAGTCAGTGAAATCATAGGCCCTCTCCACTCCAACCATCCCACCAACTTTGCTAAAGAAGTTCTCACATACATCTGACCCAGTCAAGTGAAAAACACATGGCAAGTTAGATTATTGATCTTGAAACAATCTCATCAACAAAATTGGAAAATGGCAAGAAATTCTCACATCTTGATATGTCTCTCTGCTAATGAAATTTATGTTGACATTAGTATGAGATTGTTTTTGTACCCAACATAACCATAATGTGAAGAAATGATGAACTCGTGAAGAATTTCGCACTCTTTCCTAGACGATCAAACTATGAGACATTAATATGTCAATGTAGTCAGCAACAATCATTAGGTAAGTCTCTGTAGCTAGTGTCCTCTCTAACTTTCCACTTGGTGTACTTCTCAACTCTTTCGAACACCTCTGAACATGCCTTGAAGCAATGCGTTGTGCGAAACCCCAATTTTGTTGATCCATCCTATATGTATCTTCACACTTAAGCTTGTGATCATCCACTTTAAAAGTGTGATAAACCATTTTGACATGGCCAAAACTTATGTACTCATTTCCTAAAACCAATTCTTGTCGACCGCTAAATAAAGGATTCACTAGCTTTTTTCTATTGTGGATGTAATCTTGGTCACACAATCCTGTTACAATGCAACCATTGTACAACCCAGTTAGCCTCCACCCTTCCCAAGGAATTTGATATCGAAGGCATGATGTTTAAGAATAATCCTTCAACATAAGTTGTCTTCTTTTGCTATCCCCATCAGAGGAATGACCAACAATAGGTCCCAAAAAAATTTCTACGTGTTTCTTCCACATAAATTCTACCTTTTCCCATTGTTGATAAACAAAATTTTCGTTGAATTTATTGCATGTTGGATGAACAACCACAACCAAGCGAGGAAGTTTTTCATGTAAAGGGTTTGCAATAATAACACGTGCATAATGCCCAATAACAATATTTTTAAAAGAGTTTGTTATAATCTCATAGCCTGCATCTTCCTCACCAACTGTCACCAAAAAATGTGATTGGAATTGATGTTCTTCTTTCAAACCACAAAACCCCACCAGTGTATCGCTTTTTTCTTCCCACCTAACATTTTTTTTCACAATTGTTTCATCTTTAGCAAGGCATACATGAATTGGTCCATATATACCATGTTTGGCTTTATAAGAAGCATAAATTTTTCCAACTACCTCAAAAATGTGTTCATGCTCCCTTGGGATATATGTCAATGACTTTCTAACTTGACTTAAAGTTGTAGATATTGAAGGACCCTCCAGATTCAAGCTAATAAAATTATGTAATCTAGGACCTCCCCATAACTTGATCATATCATAAAGGGATTTTGTGGATGTACTATATCTTCTCCCTATTTTTTCATGAATCAAGTTATGAAATATATCCTTGACAAATTCCCAAAATGCATCTTTACCTTGTAATTTTCCTTGCCTATGTACCTCACAAACATCCTTACAAAACCTAAAGACATCCTTCCTTTCTGCCAATTCAAAAAAAAATTCCTTCAGAGATCGCATTCTAATAAAGAGTGTAGCAACCTTTGTTCTCTCCCACCAAAGAGCTCGCACCTTTTATCTATGGTTAGCATTTGTAACCCTTGCATCATTCTTCAATTCATTTTGAGTCAAATAGTCCAATATTCTACCTTTTCTTGTATCTCATTCACTTATTTTATTGGTGCACCTTGATTCACGATATAATCGCATCCTGAAGTCATTACATTCTGGAACCAACTTACAAAATCTACATGTTAATGAATCAAAAGGGATCCTTGTTTTAGAACCCCTCTGGAAATGAATATGCCTATATGTACCATCAATACGACATTCAATTCCCTCATAACATAGCATGATCTTGGTATGCTTCTCTATGGCCCATAATTTTC
The DNA here is from genome assembly GCA_034641835.2 of Pinus albicaulis. Lineage (NCBI taxonomy): Eukaryota > Viridiplantae > Streptophyta > Pinopsida > Pinales > Pinaceae > Pinus > Pinus albicaulis. Next base: position 51,020,348 of record CM076583.1, read on the forward strand.
TACCCCTTTGATCATCCGTTAGGACCTTTGTTTCCAATCTCTCCCCATTTCTATCAATATAAGGATACCAATACCACCAACATTGTAGTAACAAGGGAGACAATTGAGCTATAATAAGATGACAACACAATAAAAAACAAATAAATTAGAAGTACGATAAATCAAATAATATACAAATTCATATTCAAGTTTAGTATAAACTATTAATTAACCGCTAATTAACACACCTGAAGTAGAAGGAGTTACACTTGTAGAAACCCTATGTAATACTTATGGTGATGATGGCTCTAAGAACCTAGTCAAACTTTGTTGGGACTTATCATTGGTAGGCTTCTTAGGTCTCCCAACTGTGCCACTCCTCAACCCAGTCTCCTGATGTGAAGCCTCATTTGTAGTAGTAGTAGTAGTAGTGTGCTTCTTTGATTTCATGTGTTCATTTAGAGAACTGAAAATATTACCACTTGTCGGCACTAAACAAAACCATTTATTGCATCGTGTACATTCGAATCTCACTTTTTCCTGTCCTTATAGTCTGCAAGTGTTTCTTCCACCACCTTGAACAAATTAGGCTCTCGTGTCTTGTTGAAATCATCTAGAAGTTTGATTTATTGATCAATATGAAATCAATCTCCAATCACCATTGTTTTTTGTACTTTGTTACATGAAGGAATTTCACTACCAGTTGGCATTGAAAGGTGTTCTTGATGGGACGTTGTTTTCATATGATGGTTTTTGAAGTTGTGCATTGTTCGCACTACCAAGGATACATCACCTATTCCATAATCAATGCCACAAATTTCACAATGGATCTTTATTTTAGTTTCTCACTTTTCTGAATATACTTTGAGAGTAAGTTTCTCATTGACAAACTATTCCATTAAACTTTTCACCTTTTTCCCAAGATGCCAATACACAAGGATCAACAATTGTGGCTTCTTCCACTGACAAAGGCATATTTTCAACCCTTGGTTGTTTATGCATAGGTTCCTCCACATTCTTTTCAATGTTTTCAAAAATTGGTATTGTTTAAACTGCATTTGAACCCCTTGCTTCCACATCAAATGTGCCCAGTTTCCTCTTGATGCCTAAAAGTGTTGTATAAAATTTCCATTTCTTCTCTTGCTTTGGATTTAAAGCTAATAAATCCTGGATAAAATCAAAAGGGTATTCAACGATTCCATCATCCACAATTTCATCACGGATTTCAACAAATGTGTAACCTTCTCGACACTTGACAATGCCAATGACAGGTTTCTCTTCATCGGTAGTAATTTTATAAGACAAGTCCATCTGTTTTTCCACATAAATAAATGAAAAAGTAAGTAAAATTCCACAAACATATTGGTTTATTATGAAAAAAAGAGCAAGGAAGCAAGGTATGCACTTTCAATTCAAAGCTCCAAAAAACATGAATAACTCTTACTATTGCGATGAAGCACCTTGATTCAAAATGTACTATCGATAAATTCCTCAAATGTAACTAAAACCAAAAATAAAACACAATACTAAAACAGATTTGAGAGTTGATTTATTGAGTCAAACATTGACAAACTTATAAGCAAGCTTAGGCCCTAAATATGCCTCAATTTTGGCCTTATTTACATCATTTTTTTGTGTCCTAAATAGGTCAAAATCGTGTCAAAACCAAACCATTGTAGCTTTTACTATTCACTGGTATGAAATGGATTTTATTCAATTTATTTTTTACTAGTATCTAGGGCTTGTGATTTTATTCAATTTATTGTTTGCTATTATTCAAGTACCAAACTTCTGACCTAGCTTTTATATAGGTTTAGCTACTGTCATTAAGCACCTCTACATCCTTGATTTTGGGTATACTACTAAATTATTTGGTAAATTTTACTTTAATTATGATCAAGGGTAAGTTTTCTCTCTCCTTTAATTAACAATAATATTCATATTAATCATGCAACAGTATTTTTTAAGGGTCAAATCTTAGTTGTGCTGATAGGAATATGCTAATAGCCAGTCCATTAGTCATTTTAAATGTCTTTTATATGCATTCACTTTATAAATGTCTTTTATATGTATTTCTAATGATGCTTATTTGTTTTTTATATACTCTTTGTAGGCTTGTCTAATGACGATCTTAGGGAAACAACATATGTGGTTCTTCTTGCATCTGTAGGAGGAGTAGTGTGAGTTCTGATGTTGTGTCTATTGTAAATATTGATATCTGGTTGAAGGTCAATTAATAGTGGGGAAAAAGCTGCACAATATTGTGTTTTTTCCCTATAAAAGGAAATTTGTTTGATTGTTTTTATCATTTGGCCTAATCTATGCAACTGATGGCAGGGGCCTTATATCACCAGCAAAGGATAGAAGGGATGAGAACAAACTAAACCTATCAAGGAAGTTTCCTCATGGAGTCCAAGATAAGTACCAAAGTAAACTTGTCAGAACACATGGACTTTTTGGCTTGTTGGAGACAATGCGAATATAGATGGAGGCCAGCTGCTATTCCTTTGTTTCTCCCACTTACTTTCATGTGCCTTTGGTTTGAATAGTGAAGTTTTTCTATGTCCAAAAAAAAATTCTTTGAAAATGGTATGATTTACTAATGGAACACAAGGAATATTTGGGGAAGCTTATGACATTAGAAAACGGAAAACCTATAAAAGAAGGTTTGGGAGAGCCTGTAGGTGTTTTTGGTGCAATTACTCCATGGAAATTCCCACTTTCCATGATCATACGCAAGGTATGTTGAAGAAATTGTGAAACTATTTAATTGTCTGAAAAAATTATATGAATGAAGACATACAATGGAATTTTGGTTTAATCAGACAATTTTTGATTTTTTCTTTAATACTAAATCTTGAAGAAATTGTGAAAGTATTTAATTCTCTGAAGAAATTCTATCAATGAAGACATACATTGTAATTATGGTTCAATTGGGAGCATGTTGATAGAACATCAAATGACATTTATGCCTGTTAAGAGTCACTCACAAAGAATTACTGACTATCTTCTTCATGAGCTCCATGTTGTAGAGTGCATTGCCATGCCAGGTGTTCACAAACAGACTACGTTGGTTTCACATTTTTTGGAAAGCTAACTTTTGTCTCATAGTGAGGAGCATTCTATGTTGTATGTCATAATGTATGTTATTGTTGTATTATAGGAGAGTGTTGTGTTTTTTGTTAGTCAAACCATTATTGTTATAACTTAGTGCCAAGGTGAGTTTTTTTATTTCTTTTGTTGGCTTGACTCACGGGGATTTTGAACTTTAAATCTCACTCTTTCCATTATACTTAATATCATGGCGATCATAAATTGAGCTGCTCCCAATAGGAAGTTCCAAGGTGAGTTATTAGGTATGTAACTCACTTTTTTTTAAGTATGTCTTATATTTACATAAAAATATTTTAAAAAAAAATCAAGGAGTGGACGGGTATATAAAACGATGGATGTATTTTCTTCCATAAGACTATTAAGGCAGAAAGAAAGTTTGAATAGGCAATTGCATCTTATGCTTGTGCATATTTTATCAATAAAGCACCTTTGGACAACAATTTGTGATGTACATCTAACACCACATGGTACTGAAAGTAGACAAAGAACTTGCCTTGTCTTCAAAATCAAACCTGCACCTAATCTTCTGAAGGGTAAATACTAAATAGAGTAGAGAATCTCAAGCACTGCCAGATCCCAATGAAGGAGGATCAAACTGGATAGCTACAATCACCAAATAAGGTGGCATGCCAATGAATCCACCGCTAAAGAAGTAAATATTGGTCCTGAATGTGCTTCCAACAACTCCTAGTGAACTGGCAGTTCCACAAGATATGCTTTACTGTTTTGGGATGGTGGAAAATATGGAAAAGACCATCATCAAGTCTGCTCTTGACCATCATTGGTAGCTATGCAAAGACCCAAAACTTATATGAAAGTCGTATGGACCATATATTGTCTAATCTACACACTCACCTATCTTTTGGATGGACAAAACCCATCTTGCATTGAGCATAAGGGCTGATGGATGCCATTGATGCAAAAAATGATATATCTACCATAAATTATATTATTTCAAAGACCAAATGAAACTAATCAAACTTGAACCTAATATTCCAAAGGGTAAATATAAATAGAGTAGAGAATCTCAAGCACTACCAAATCCCAATGAGGATCAAACTGAATAGCTAAAATCACCAAATAAGGCAGCATGCCAATGAATCCACCCTTTAAGGAGAAGTAGATATTGGTCCTGAATGTGCTTCCAACAAAGGAATATTTCAAACCATACTATATTGTACCCTTAAAATATCAAAGAACATGTTTTGCAACTATCCTATGAATATGCCTCAGCTCAACTATGAACTAGATCAAGGAGTTCACTATGAAAAATACATCAAGTTTGATGTTACATCAAGTATCTAATCAATTGTCTATACATCAAAGGATCTACCATATCTGAGTCAAAGTTAGCATGTAACCTAGAATTGGCATCATTGGGGTGAACATGGATTTAAAAACAATCATTTGGAATATTTTCAAGGTCTCAATTATGTACCTTCCATTCCAAAGAAAAACCTCACTTGTACTTGGCCACACATTTGGACCCAAGAAACAATACATCAAACAAATGAATTTCATATTTAAATACTCATTCCTACTAGGTATGTGTTATATTCAGACACTATTTTGGGATGGTGGAAAATATGGAAAAAACCATCATTAAGTTTGCCCTTGACCAATTTGGCCTTGGAGGGAATCCTCTAATAAGCGCAAGCCATGCAAAGACCCACAACTTATATTAAAGTCGTATAGACCATATATTGTCTAATCTACGCACTCACCTATCTTTTGGATGGACTGAAACCCTTCGTGCATTGAGAATAAGGGCTGATGGATGCCATTGATGCAAAAAATGATATATCTACCATAAATTATATTGTTGTAGAGACCAACTGAAACTAATCAAACCTACACCTAATCTTACAAAGGGTAAATACTAAATAGAGCAGAGAATCTAAAGCACTGCAAATCCCAATGAGGATCAAACTAAACAGCTACAATCACCAAATAAGGCATCATGCCAATGAATCCACCCCTGAAGGAGAAATAAATATTGGTTTTGAATGTGCTTCCAACAAAGGCATATTTCAAACCATTCTATATTGTACCCTTAAAATATCAAAGAACATGTTTTGTAACTATCCTATGAATATGCCTCAACTCAACTATGAACTAGATCAAGGTGTTCACTGTGAAAATTACATCTAGTTTGATGTCACATAAAGTATCTAATCAATTGTCTATACATCAAAGGATCTACCATATCTGAGTCTAAGTCAGCATGCAACCTAGAATTGGCATCATTGGGGTGACCATGTATTTACAAACAATCATTTGGAATCTTTTGAAGGTCTCAATCATGTACTTTCCATGCCAAAGAAAAACCTCACTTGTACTTGGCCACACCTATGGACCCAAGAAACAATACATCAATCAAATGACTTTCATATTTAAATACTCATTCATACTGGGTATGTGTTATATTCAGACATTGTTTTGGGATGGTGGTTTATATGGAAAATACCATCATTAAGTCTGCTCTTGACCAATTTGGCCTTGGAGGGAATCATAGAAAAAGTGAAAGCCATGCAAAGACCCACAACTTATATGAAAGCCGTATGGACCATATATTGTCTAATCTACACACTCACCTATCTTTTGGATGGACTGAAACCCATCTTGCATTGATAAAAAGGGCTTATGTATGGCATTGATGCAACAAATGATATATCTGCAATAAATTATATTGTTGCAAAGACCAACTGAAACTAATCAAACCTGCACCTAATCTTCCAATGGGTAAATACTAAATAGAGCAGAGAATCTCAAGCACTGCCAAATACCAATGAGGATCAAAATGAATAGCTACACTCACCAAATAATGTAGCATGCCAATGAATCCACCCCCGAAGGAGAAGTAAATATTGGTCTTGAATGTGCTTCCAACAAAGGCATATTTCAAACCATACTGTATTGTACCCTTAAAATATCAAAGAAAATGTTTTGCAACTATCCTATGAATATGCCTAAGCTCAACTATGAACTAGATCGAGGTGTTCACTATGAAAAATACATCAAGTATCTAATCAATTGTATATACATCAAAGGATCTACCATATCTCAGTCCAAGTCATCATGCAACCTAGAATTGGCATCACTGGGGTGATCATGGATTTACAAACAATCATTTGAAATATTTTCAAGGTCTCAATCATGTACTTTCCATGCCAAAGAAAAACCTCATGTGTACTTGGCCACACCTTTGGACCCAAGAAACAATACATCAAACAAATGAATTTCATATTTGAATACTCATTCCTACTGGGTATGTGTTATACTCAAAAATTGTTTTGGGATGGTGGAAAATATGGAAAAGAGCATCATTAAGTCTGCGCTTGACCAATTTGGCCTTGGAGGGAATCCTTTAATAAGTGCAAGCCATGCAAAGACCCACAACTTATATGAAATCTGTATGGACCATATATTGTCTAATCTACACAATCACCTATCTTTTGGATGGATTGAAACCCATCTTGCATTGAGAATAAGGGTTGATGGATGCCATTGATGTAACAAATGATATATCTGCCATAAATTATATTGCTGCAGAGACCAAATGAAACTAATCAAACTTGCGCCTAATATTCCAAATTGTAAATACTAAATAGAGCAGAGAATCACAAGCACTGCCAAATCCCAATGACGATCAAACTAAACAGCTACAATCACCAAATAAGGCAGTATGCCAATGAATCCACCCCTGAAGGGGAAGTAAATATTGGTCCTGAATGTGCTTCCAACAAAGGAATATTTCAAACCATACTATATTGTACCCTTAAAATATCAAAGAACATGTTTTGCAACTATCCTATGAATATGCCTCAACTCAATTATGAATTAGATCAAGGTGTTCACTATGAAAAATACATCAAGTATGTTTTATGCATCAAAGGATCTACCATATATGAGTCCAAGTGAGCATGCAACCTAGAATTGGCATCATTGGGGTGACCATGGATTTACAAACAATCATTTCGAATCATTTCAAGGTCTCAATCATATACTTTCCATGCCAAAGAAAAACCTCACTTGTACTTGGCCACACCTTTGGACCCAAGGAAAAATACATCAAACAAATGAATTTCATATTTAAATACTCATTCCTACTGGGTATGTGTTATACTCAGACACTGTTTTGGGGTGGTGGAAAATATGGAAAAGACCATCATTAAGTTTTCTCTTGACCAATTTGGCCTTGGATGGAATCCTATAATAAGTGCAAGCCATGCAAAGACCCACATCTCATATGAAAGTTGTATGGACCATATATTTTCTAATCTACACACTCACCTATCTTTTGGATGGACTGAAACCCATCTTGCATTGAGAATAAGGGCTGATGGATGCCATTGATGCAACAAATGATATATCTGCCATAAATTATATTGCTGCAGAGACCAACTGAAACTAATGAAATATGCACCTAATCTTCCAAAGGGTAAATACTAAATAGAGCAGAGAATCTCAAGCACTGCCAAATCCAAATGAGGATCAAACTGAATAGCTACAATCACCAAATAAGGTAGCATGCTAATGAATCCACCCCTGGAGGAGAAGTAAGTATTGGTCTTGAATGTAATGTTCTTCCAACAAAGGCATATTTCAAACCATTTTATATTGTACCCTTAAAATATCAAAGAACATGTTTTGAAACTATCCTATGAATATGCCTCGGCTCAACTATGAACTAGATCAAGGTGTTCACTATGAAAAATACATCAAGTTTGATGTTACATAAAGTACCTAATCATTGTTTATACATCAAAGGATATACTATATCTGAGTCCAAGTCAACATGAAACCTAGAATTGGCATCATTGGGGTGACCATGGATTTACAAACAATCATTTGGAATCTTTTCAAGGTCTCAATCATGTACTTTCCATTCCAAAGAAAAACCTCACTTGTACGTGGCCACACCTTTGGACCGAAGAAACAATACATCAAACAAATGAATTTCATATTTAAATACTCATTCCTAGTGTGTTATATTCAAACATTGTTTTGGGATGGTGGCAAATATGGAAAAGACCATCATTAAGTCTTCTCTCGACCAATTTTTCCTTGGAGGGAATCCTCTAATAATTGCAAGCCATGAAAAGACCCACAACTTATATGAAAGTTGTATGGACCATATTTTTTCTAATCTACACACTCACTGATCTTTTAGATGGACTGAAACCCATCTTGCATTGAGAATAAGGGCTGATGGATGTCATTGATGCAACAAATGATATATCTTCCATAAATTATATTGCTGCAGAGACCAACTGAAACTAATCAAACCTGCACTTAATCTTCCAAAGGGTAAATACTAAATAGAGTAGAGAATCTCAAGCAATGCCAAATCCCAATGAGGATGAAAATAAACAAATATAATCACCAAATAAAGCAACATTCCAATCAATCTACCCTTGAAGGAGAAGTAAATATTGGTCTTGAATGTGCTTCCAACAAAGGCATGTTTCAAACCATACTGTATTGTACCCTTAAAATATCAAAGAACATGTTTTGCAACTATCCTATGAATATGCCTCGACTCAACTATGAACTATATCAAGGTGTTCACTATGAAAAATACATCAAGTATCTAATCAATTGTCTATACTGAACATTAGGTAAATCCATATTGAACATTATTTTGGATTAGCGGTTTAATCGACCCAACTATTTAGGACCAACTGAAACAGTGACGTACGATAGATCCATTTTTCATGTACCACCCAAAGTGGCTCCTAGAAGAAATCATGCCCCATGTCTCAAGCACCTCAACTACCACCACATCCATGCATATGATTCTATCAAGGAATGCAACTAGTCAAACTCCCAAATCCCTAATCAATCCCCACACCTCGGCCTTCTTATTATCCATTGCATAAACATTTTGATATGGCCTTTTGATTGTTAATCCCAATTGTCTCAGCACACCAGATGTCATGATGTTGTTGGAGGTGCATCAGTCCAACATACAATAAGCAAACACCAAATCACCAGTAAGCAATGACACGTAGAAAGGCATATCTTTAAAGTTATCTCCAACATAAATTTGTGGGTAATCCTCTATCATATCAACTGTGTCACTAGCCTCTACTGCTTGTAAAGTATCAGTAATGTTCATAACAATAGGTCCATTTGATAACACAGCTATTGATTGCATAATAGTGCATCTCTACCCAAAAATCTTAAACAAGTCAACTAGAGGAACAAGGATCCTCACCTTCAATAATTATTGTACAACATCCGAACTTACTAGTGGAACAAGAGGTAAAGTGGGTGAAACAACATATGGAATGGTCTCAGGAGCTAAATGCTTATTCTGTACTCTGTTTTTAAAGTTTCTGACTTACTGTCCTTTCCTAGGTGCATCAGTCTTAGGCTGGGAAGCAACTGATTCGTTAATTGGAAAAATGTCTTGATCAAGAATGGTAAAAAAAATGAATTTATGGTTTTAATCATACATTTTTAGTTTTATCATGCACTCTTGATACAAAATATCACTACATATTGCTACGATTAGGTTAAATCCGTACTTGATGACTAGTATCAAGTTCCTCCTCATCCCTTCCACAAAAGGCATTCTCAGTAAATTAAGGTAGAAACTCCCAATTTGTGTTGAGCATAATTTTGAGATACCAAAGCAATTTTACAAGAGTCCTCCCAATGTGCATGGTTGCATGGTCTACACCAAGTTGAAAGGGAATCATCAACAAAATTAGAGGTGGGAGGAGATGGATTTACCCCGACTTTCTTGGACTTATCCTGTAGATTAAACCCTTTAAGTGGAGGTACATATGGTTTATCTTGAGCTATTTTTAGCTCCTCTCTATCTTCACAAATTTGATAGGTAACACCTGCAAATTATCACTAAGCTGTTGTTTAGACTCATTGATAAAGGACATATGTTTAAACATTGATCAAGTTTAACAAACATGCAAATCAAGACGAAAAGTAGATACCTTATCCTTTTTATCTGATTTGTCTTTTTTCTATCGACATCAAATGAAATTGACCTTGATATAAGCAACCCAATCATTCCCTAAGGACAAGGAAATAGTGCATGCAACAGTCCAGTTCGTAGTATAGTCCAGAAGAATGAAACAAATCATCACTAAAATGCTAGGACACAAAATAAGCAACACGAAAATCCCGTCGAGATACAGGTAATTTTCCAAAGGAGTAAGGAACCTAGTTCTCGAGGGATTTCTTCGATCAGTACAACAAACTAAGAAAGTTGCCTTCTTTCGGATTATCAAGAATATTTCTTCTTTCATAATTTACTTTTGTTAGAAAAATACTAATAATAAAAATAATTAGATTTATTAGGCCTTACAACACATGAAGCCCTCTACAAACAAACAACTCCTTGCCCTGCTTCTTCGAATTTCTAAGTGTGTTTTTATCGGAAAAGGCCATCTGATTCACGAGTGTCTTACTGCAGACCATGGAAACACTTAGAAGCACTTTTCATGTAAAATATGATGGTATGCCCATGGTTCAAAAAATGTTTTTGTTTGTGTGTGATGTGTGTGAGAGAGCGACAAAGAACGAAAGTGTAGAACACAAAGAAATACACACCTTCTGATCTTCTTCAGTCAAGAAATCAAACAATGCACGATGACTTAAAAACTGTAATAAATCAAGACACCAATGTCAGACTTATCAACACCCATATCATGCTAAGACCAAATTTTAGTCTGTCCGCCTCTGCTACTTGTAGTATTTCTGCCTTTACTTTCTGCAATGGTGCCCATCTGCCTCTATTGTCTGCAATGGTACTCGAAGTTTGCTACTAGGATGCATAGCTTTAAACCTTCAACTCACAACGAATCTGGAAGGGGGAAATAGTTCAGTCCACTTCAACCGGGTCCAACGGGGTAAATAGCTTATTCCAACAACTTATTCTATTGGATAAAATGGTTATTTACCTTATAATGTATATGATTCCAGCGGATATCACCAGCAGCTACAATAGAGACAAGAGAGTTGGCCTAGGTGGGTGCATACCGAATGGAAATGGTGCTCGTTCGCCTTGGTCTGCCTCTATTGTCTGCAATGGTGCCCATCCACCTCCTATTCCCCACAGTCTACTATCTCGACTGGTTCTCCATCATTTATCAATTCCCTTCACCACATCTTTTACGAAATCTCAAATTCGTTTGGTGCCTGTCTAAACCTTACATAGTCAGTGAACACAACTACTTGTAGTTTGTTCGCCTCTCTTGTCTGCAATGGTGCTCATCCGCCTCTGATGTCTGCAATGCCCATCCGCCTCTGTTGAATCGAATGGCAATGGTCCGCCTCTGCTGAATCGAATGGAAATGGTGCTCCAATGGCAAAACTCGGACGCGCTCTTTTTATTTTTCCATACCCGCAAAATAAGCCCATTTGGCCAAATAAATAAATAAAAAATACCCTAAAATATTTATATTCCATATGTAATAAAAAAAACTCTCTAACCCATAGTTATATGTCCAATATAATGTTTTGGGTTTTTCTAAAAACATTTACCCCAATATGAACGCACATGATATAATACTGCTTTATCAATGACGCCCCCGTGGCTTAGAGCAGGTTTCTTCTTATAAGTATTTGGGCATTGACTTCCCTCATCATCTCAACTGGATTTATAGCATTGAGAAAAGGATTATTGGGGGTTGGAAAGCTTATTATGAGTTTGAAAACAATTGTAAGTTGGTCGATCTTTACATTTGGAGTAAAAAGAGGTTCCTCTTTGAGACCCTTGTCACCCATGTTGTATTATATGGATGTGAAGTTTGGGGTTGCAATATATCCAAAGAGTCATGGAGGAAGATTGAGATGATTCAAAATCAATTCATAACATACAACCTTAAGATCAAGGGAAATACTCCCTATCCTATCCTCTTGATTGAATCTGGTTTGTCCCCCATTGAAAGTACAACTATGTTTAGATATCTGATGTATAAGAAGAAGCTTGAAAACATGGAATAAAAAAGGCTCCCTAAAATTGCTTATAATTGTAGTAAAAAATATTATTAACTCCAAGTTTAAAAACAAGTTGTGGGAGGATCAGGAGCTGGAGGGTAAAAGGAAGCTAAGATACTATAAGGAAGTGATCAACCCCACCCTTGATAATCATAATTATCTCTCTGTGTTGTCCAACAATAAGAAAAAAATGAACATCGCTAAGATAAGAACTAATTCCCATGAGCTTCGGAGTGAGACTAGGTGGTGGTCTATTCCTAAAGCCCCTTGTAACTATAGAATCTGTGAGATTTGTGATTCTAAGCAGGTGGAAGATGAAAAGCACTTCCTTTTAGACTTCCCTACTATTACTCACATTCACTCTCAATTCCCTACCATCTGCCACACTTCCAGTCTTATTGACCTATTAAGCCAACCCACTTATAGCGATCTTGGAGCACTTATCTTCGTTCTATTTGACCATACAAACAAGATTTTGAAGAATCAAACTTAGATTTTTTTCTCCTTTCTTAAGGTCCGATAGACCGCATTGGTTTTAATAGACGATAACCACCATCATATATATATATATATATATATATATATATATATATATATATATATATTAACAGATAAATTATTTTAAATTATAATAATCTTAATTTATTTAGATTTTATAATATATATTTTCAAAACTTTAAGAAAAATTATTTATCCTTTTATTTTTTTAAATATAAATAAGGATAGATCCATTTTAAGTTTGGGTTTCCTAAGTATAGAGAAGTATCAAATCTTTTAAAATGTAAATTTCTTTTTGAGTGTACAATTTAAAGAAAAATTTTAGATTTTATTCTTCTCATTACTTAATAAAGCCGTAGTCTTCCTAAGCAACGTTTTGGCCCAGAATATGGCAAGGATTTTTAAAAAATTCCACAAAGATTTTATCAGAATCATGTCTACAGTGGTTAAACTTTAGTATTTTGAGTACCCTAAGGGTTTTTGGTAGTGCTGAATCCATTTCCACTGTCAAAAATGGATTCCAAACACTCCAACTACCTGATTTCTTGAATTTTAGTTGCCTGGATTCTGGCAAAAAACTGCCGTCCGGGCTATTTCGTTGCCTGGATAGACAACTCCCTTAATAAATCATCACTGTAAACCTATATTAAATTTTAAATCCCCACTCCTCCTTCATAATTCTTTTGAGTACAATTACTAATATAAATAACATTATTTAAGATTAATAATATTTATAATTTTAAAAATCGCAGTACATCCGTTTGGAGTAACCCACTTGAGCGTGAGCGTCGAACTTTTCATGAATCCAATAACGTAGAATAAGAAAATGAAAAGTTATGCATGCAACCCACTTAACGACTTTTCTGGAGCGAAATAGAGGGGTTTAGTGAAGAGGAGGCTCTCCGAGTGAGTACAAATTAAAGCAAAGGCAACATTTTTTATTCACCGTCGTCCACCACTAACCACTACCGCTATTTGACGGTTAGCGACCTGGAAAGAGCCGCAACTGCGATGTTGCCCACATGCCTCTCCCTCGTTTCTGGTGACTTCCCTACCACCCAATAACTGTTCCTTCGTCGTTTGGTTTCGCCGGAATTTGAGGGGTAAATTGGTCGTCACGGGACAATTTAATCGTCAAATACGACCGACACACGTGTCATGAAACAGCTTTGAAATATGTGAAATGTTTAACAAATTGATTATGAGAGACAAACAACTCTGAAATACGTAAACCGTTTAGCAATGCTACCATAAACATTTACATGTCAAGTGATGCAACTAACAAAGTTGTCCATAATCTTTCTCTTTTTCAAGTGTTTCAAATCTTAATGGAAAACGCGAATAATACTATAACCCCACATAAAAATGGTCTACACAATAAAAATAAACTTTCATAACTTGTAAAATTACTGGGTTTTGATAATTTTCACACCATAGATAACAAACCGGTATTTGTGCTGTTTTAAAACTTTATAAACGCGTAATAATATAATATAATCTAATAGTATCACCATCATTCATAACTTGTAATAATTGTCCTAACAAAAATGAAATACAACACAATCGACATGTCTTTTAGGTAGAGAGATGTTAATAACCTAATTCCTCTAGTAATGTTTCCTTTCGACAATATGTATTAGGGAAAAGCAAAATTGTTTGGTTATTGTTTTTTTTCTTTTGAGATATTGATTATAAATAGAAGTAAGGTTAAATAATTAATTGGCATTTGCATAATCAAATTAAAATCAAGAGAGCTATATTAAATGTGAATTTTGTAACTTATTGTGTTTTTATGATGTATACATCTAATATAAAAATGAGTAATCTAATATAAAAATGAGTTGTTTCTAAGTGAGAATTTTTTAGATTTTTTTCAATTTTTGGCTCATGAAAATATTGTGGTGAAATATTAATTTAGGTGAAAATATTTCTAATCAAATATTAATTTGGATCAGATATTAAATTCAAGACAAATTATTAAATAAAAAATTAAACCAAAAATCTTTAAAAAAAATCTCACTTATAAACTCATTTATTTTATAATTTAATTATTATTATTAGTTTTCTAATTTAACTCGTTATCACTATTCACACCCAGTTCTTTTGAGTTTGAATATTATATTGATATAATTTAATTTTGTTGTAATTAATTATCGTTTCTATTTCCAATCTAATCCGACAACGTTGGTTTTCACAAATATATTATAACACATGTTAAAAATATTATGATTTATTAATATATAATTGATATAACCTAATTAATAATAACAACTAAAAGTATATATTAAAACACCCTTCCGAAATTGTATGGAAAAGTGGATGCCGGCCGAGTGAGTACAAAAGAAGAGCCAAAAGCAACATGTTTTATTTATTAATGTTTTTGTGATTGGGTCCTCCAACAACCACTATTTTGTCGTATAGCGAGGTGGGTCATCCTTTTTGTTTGTTGTCGCGATGTGGAAAGAGTGGGCAGTGCGTTGTTGACCAGACGCCTTTTTGTCGTTTCCTCTTGTTTCCCCACCTGCAACAATCTATTTCTTCGTCTTTTGGCTTTGCTTCTTCTTCAATCTATTTCTTCGTCTTTTGGCTTTGCTTCTTCTTCTTGCGCGCATCCATCGTCTTCTCATTCTCCTTTCCTTTGCTATTTCTCCACTTTTTCTTATTCTTCTCTTTTTTGTTGGAAAAGCCGAAGGGGTCGTTCAGGTTGAGTCATGGCCGGGAAGAACGAAGAGTCGCGAGATCGAGTCGCAGCGGGCAATTACAAGAAACTGGCGCTATGCCAGGATGTCGTCGCCAGCAATGTTGACATCCTGAACGAGATGTTCAAGTATCTGGACGGGGTATCTTTGGCCATGGCATCTTGCGTCTGCAAGAAATGGAAGCAGGTCACAGACGACGAGGGTTTGTGGGAAGGCATCTGCACGCGCCATTGGCCATCCACCGCCTCGCTTGAGAGTGGGCAGTTGAAATCCGTGGTGGTGGGCCTCGGCGGATTCAGGCGTCTCTACATCAACTGCGTATACCCTCTTCTCTCCAGAAACAAAAGCAATCACAATAATTCGAAATCTGCTTCAATATCGTCTTCTGGCAAGCAAAAGTGGAGCAAGGACGAGATCAATCTTTCTCTCTCCCTCTTTTCCATCGATCGCTACTGGCGAATACCACCTGTGGATCCAGATTCAGCTCGCATGGCCGGAATTGTGCGCAAGCCCTGTTCGGAAAAGCAACAGGTAGCCTCCTCTTCCACCGCCTTCATTTCCGATTTGCACCGCCTGCGGGAGGAGTGGAGAGGCATCTCGGTTCCTATTCATTCCTCCAAAAAGATCGGCATTAAGGCAGAAGATGCAAAGTATTGCTGGGGATCCATGGATTCACAATCCTCTCCCAAATAAACCTCACATACCAACAAAGAACATGAAAGGTAGCTGTTACTGGTTTCAGAAGGGTTGACTATATTCAGTTCTATAAAATTAACGTTATTTGTAGATTAAGTTCTATATCTTTTAATCATAGAGATGTGTTACCTTCTCACGGGTTGCACATATTTACATTAAATTCAGTGCGCATGAAAATGAGATATATTAATTTTGTTAGGATTGTTACAAGTTGGAACCTCTGGAGATGTAATACGACTTTCAAAACTCCGTGAAGCCGTGGATTGCGCGGGTGTTGCTCACTGACTGCAGCCTCCTTACATGGGGAATATATAGCGTAGAAGCCTCTTTTCAGATTTTATTTTATACTGTGCATCGGGCTCTCTATTGTTTTGGTGCCAAAGATACAGCTAAATCTGGAGGAGAAAATAATGCTGCCTATACCCTCTTTTCATTTTTTTTAAAATATGTACTCTTTTTCTGTGTCAGCGTAATATTTTCTTATTGGACATGGCGATGTTTGAAAATTTTCATTTAGCAATGTTTACGGTTCATGCAACGTAAACTTTCACAGCTGCCATAATTATTCATAATATTTAATATTTCTGGTTTTGAGGTTTTTTAAAACTTTATAAATTATTTTATGATTGTTTGATGCTTACTTGTATTTCTATTGAAAGACTTTCTAGTAGGTAATGTATGTAGCAATCATATCACATGAAATAGAAGTCTAATTAAATCTAAATGATTTAGTATGGACTAATGCTAATTTGGGGTAAAAGAAATAATTTAGATGTTATGGGAAAATGAATGATTTAACATGTTGGTTAAACAAAATTAGAGAAGGAACATACTAGATGTGTACTATGTCTCAAGTTTAAAATATAAATTTTTTTGATGTTGATTAATTTATTCAAAAGGAGTATAATGTAGAAATATTTTAGATGTTATGGGAAAATGAATGATTTAACATGTTGGTCAAACAAAATTAGAGAAGGAACATACTAGATGTGTACTATGTCTCAAGTTTAAAATATAATTTTTTTTGATGTTAATCAATTTATTCAAAAGGAGTATAATGTAATTTATAAGGGAAATGATTGTTTTGTATAAGTTAAACTGCTTAGTATGATAAACTTATTAGTAAGATTTGTCTTTATAACAAGATCAATTGGTATTCATCGGTGGGTTTTTTTTTTATGGTGCATCCTATGTAGGGATTTGCGGGTGTTGAGCATTATCAGCTTTAAATCTTAGCCTTTCCTTTCATTTCTATTGGCACGAGGGTGAAGTCTCCATTAACAGGTCTGAATTGTTTGCGCTATGGGGTCTGTTGCAATGTGCAAATTGGTTGTCATCGCAAGAGCTTGTTGTTTTTGGAGACTCAAAATATGTTATCGAATGGGCTCAAGACCTCTCATTTTTTGGATCGTCCTACCTTCACCACTCGAAGCAACATATTCATTGAGTTGGAATCTTTCAAAAGCATACATTTCTCTCATATCTAGCGTGAGCAGAACATGGAGGTAGATATCCTTTCCAAGTGTGGGAGATCTACTCCCTTGTGGATTTTCTGTTATTCCTCTATTGTTGATGGAATTTCCAGCGGCCATGGAAGCTTTAGGTTTTAAGGATTTGTTTTATCCCTTTTCAGCTCTTAGCAGAAGGGTTGTTTTGTTTCTTAGTCTCCAACATGTTTCTTTAGTAGCATGTTAGTTTTTTACGAGTAGATTTTTTGTAGTTAGAAGGTTTTCTCTGGTTTTTATGTTGCCATTTTGTGTAATTGGTCCATCCAAGTTTGGTTAGGTTGCAATGCTTCTTGCATCTCATTTTTTGTCTGGGATATTCCTTTTTTGTTCTTGTAGCATATGGAGTTCATGAGTCTACAAAATATGTTACTACTTTTGTCAATAAAAGCTAGGTATTTTTTCTTGTGAAAAAAAAACCTCTAATTATGATGTTTATTGCTAGGATGAATATAAAAAAATAGAATGTGTCACCTTGCCATAAATTATGATAGATAGGATGCCCCTTTTGTACAAAAGGTATCATTTTGGATTATTTTCGGTCTTAACATTTTAATTTGGTCATTTACATCTTGGTGGCCTAAAATTATAGTAGAAGAAAAATATGATTGAAGGTTTTCCTCCCTTTCAAAAGCTAGCTACTGCATATGACAACAATTTAGCAAAATAATACAAAGATAGTTTCCTAGAGTGCATTTTAGAGCAAAGGCACCATCAAAATTTGTTCATAACGTTAGTTGTATATCACCCAATGAAAATCTAATCATCAGGAGGAAGTTACTATTTTATAACCTTCATAAATAATTACAATAAGATTTTTTATACCATAGTGTCACAAAGGATTCAGATGCGAGTCTTATTATATTGCATCAGAGAAGTACCATAGATATCGATTCAAGTTGTTGAAGAATAATGTCATAGTATGTTAGAAAACTTTCATGTCATGTTCTTATTTAGTCACATGTACATTACAAGTTCGTTTTACATGGAGACATTGGCATAAGTCCTTGTTATGTAGCTTTTATTATAGAGAGATGTGTATCTAATGATCTTGACTTGTATAGATAAAAATGTCATTCACATTTGATTTGTGAGTATCCTTAAAAATTAAATGTATTGAATATAGTGAAATCTTTCTTCAAATGATTCGATACAAGAAAATGTACTCTAGAATATTACCAATCTTTGTCACAATTGTTTCTACTTAGGTTTCGATCTTTCAGATGTACACTTCCAAAGTTTCAGATCCATTAATTAGGTGATCGAAATCTGAATCAAGGGAAAAAATTAGCTCAAAATGAAAAGTGCTCAGAATTACGCCAAACTAGAATGACGACAACTAGCTCGTTGCTAGGAATCCGATGCAACTTGTTTCGTCAAAAATCGAGTTTTGATGAAGAAGTTATAGCTTGTTGATCGTCGTTCAGAACAAGCAAATTTTTAAAAAAAAGTGCAGAACTAGTACAGGCTAATGACATGGAAGTCCAGTCAGCATGCAGATAATCTTCTTCAGTCTTTATCCAATGGGACTGTGACAAGTGTCACTACTGGATTCGACAGTTTGGTTTGAGAAGCTGAAATTGCCCAATATCCTCCTAAGGTCCTCCTAACACTGAATTCATTTTTTTTATTATATATGGGAGGACTTCCCAACAAGGGACCACCATGTGTCCCCTAGTGGACCCCCTCTCCAAGGTCAGATTTGAATTTTTATCCTAAGGTTCGAATTCCAATTTTTGGTTCGAATTTCAATGGTGGCATTATTAAACCTATGGTTTATTAGTCCTAAGTCCGAACTATATGAAGGGTGACATATCACATTTATGAAGGTCGAAACTATGGGTAGACATTTAAATTAATCCAAAGTTCAATGGTGGCATTTTGAACCATAGTCTGAATGGTTTGGATACGGTGGTAATTGCAATGGATAAACCATCGTTTAGTGGCACATTTATTTAATTAAGCAAGTCTGAACATTTCAAAGGTTTTATTATATGGTTTGGATGTGCGTATTATATAATGTTGCAAAACAAACATATGGAGGGGCAGAGGTTGAGGTTTGACCTTGTGACCTCCCCCTAACCACTCAAGCCTTTTACCAATGAGCCAGGACCATGTTCCTTGTAAAAAATGGGTGCAAAATTATATTTGAATGTAGTGCATTTTTCTAATGGCAGAAGGAGGGGGCCAACCCTCCTCCCACATGACCATGCAACAAGACCCACTCCTAGCGCCTAAAACTAAATGCGCTTAGTGCGTAATTTATCCCTCCTAAAATGGAGTTAAATTTAATTAACTTAGTTTTAAGTTGGTGGATTTTTTGGCAGCGCCACCAAATTCGGTGAATTCTATGGAATTGTCGAAGCTAACTGGAGTTTCTCCAGATTAAGAGGCAAAATCTAGGGGAAAATTAAATGAGGCCTATCTTGAGCAATTTTCGAACAGTTTTGGCTCAGGAAGAGTCATTCCTAGCATATTAGCATGCTTTGAATCCATTGGAACAACTTGCAGAGGTATAGGAGCAAAAATAAAGGTGTTTTTGGTCACTTGAAGAATTTTGAAGCCTAAGGCCACCAGGAGGGAAGACCATGCCCAAATCAGCTGAAGGCCAAATGGAGTGAATGAATAGTAATTTTTAGATGTATTTGATGCTCTGAACATAGTGGTACAGATGCATTGGTGTAATTATGAAGGTTTTTTTTCACAAACGAGATTAAACAAGCCCATGGCCATAAGGATGGGAGGTTAAGCCTAGATCAATTGGAAACCAAATTCAGAGATTCAGTAGTCATTTTTAGGGTTTTTGAGTGTTTTAAAGCCAATGGAATAGGCTGAAAATTCCTTGGAACACCACAAGTGTATGTAACCAGACATTTGACTCTTAATCCTAAGAGGGCCTAGCTAGTTGAAGCAGGTCCATGGAGATGTAGCCCAGCAGGGGTGAACTCCATTATCATCCATTGTGTTATGTGATTTCTATGAGTTATGTTTATGAATTTTAGTTGTTGTATATTATTTTTTAAAATTTAATTAACTCATAATTGGATCATAAAAAAACATATGAGACTTGACACATAAACCCCTTCACAAGTGGTTAAATTTAGACGATCCTAATCACACATTTTTAATACCGATGAGGGAGCCAACATATAGATAACTAGTTTTCCCATATCCAAATCAAGTTGGTATCAGAGAAAAAGTTTAGCTCATTTTAGCCAAGGGTAGCTAGAATAATTAGCTATTGGTTTTTGAATTTATGAAAGGAGAATTTAACTGTCTGCAAGTTTATGGGTGAAGGACAAGATCAAAATTGAGAAATGAATTCTCAAATCATAGGAAAGAAGCTTTATATGCATTGATGTGTGATGGAAGCTTCATTAAGTGATGTTTCAAGTCAATCTTCCTTAGCAACAGTCTTTGATAAAGAGATGTTGCAGAAACTCTACATCATGATTGATAAGCTGCAAGAGAAGTATGAAGATAAGAGGGAGAGCGTTAAAGTTCAAGAGCAGTTGATTGCAATGAAGGAGGAGAAGTGAGATCTTCTTGAAAATATGCATGATACGGAGACTGAACTCCATATTGCAAATGAAAACTTAGCAAATATGCATGATATGGAGACTCATCTCCATGATGCCAAGGAAGCCTTATTCATGCATTTACATGAAAAAGAGGTATGCAATTCAATTTTATCTTCAATTTCCTCTCAAAATGAATGTGTAGGTGCTTTTGAAAGACACACTAGAGGAATAGGGTCCAAAATATAGTTGAATATGGGCTATGAAGGTAAATTATTGGAAAAACATGCACAAGGCATATTTGAGCCAATTGTTGTTGAGGAAAGGCTTAAGTATTTGGGTCTTGGTTATGGACAACATGATGGAGAAAATTATAAAGACAAGGAGGCACATGAAGGTGTTCAAAGAAGGACTTTCATTTCATGTTCATTACCTCAAGCTTGTGAAGATTGTGTTCATGAAGAATGAAAAAGATTTACAGCCACTTTGTAAGAAGGTGCTCATAGGCGTGCAACTAATGAGAATGGCGAACAAGAGGATGTTGAAAGCTCTAATGGCATTGAATGCATTATTGGTATTCCAAAGAGAGCCACTACCTCGTCAAATTCACCTCCTCAAGGAGGCAACAGAGGTGAATGTTCAAGGTATAAATCTAATTTTAATCAAGTTTCTTTTGATTATGATAAACATGGCAAATTCTCACATAAGATTTGGAGAAAATTTGCATGTTCATTTTTTGGTTTGGATAATAATAATGTTTAGATGTGTTGGAAGAATATAGCCATGCACATGAAAAATTCAAAGAAAAGGAGGCAGAAAGCCAAAGGTCCATTGGATAAAGAAAACCATGTTGAAAAGAAGATGCAATTGTTTTGCACTCATTGCCATAAGCAAGGTCATCTTGTAGACAAGTGTTGGACTTTGTATCCAACAAGTCATTCACGACATTTGAAGAAGGTGGAGAAAGAGAATGGAAAGGATGGAAAAGAAGATTCCATAATTGATGTGGGTCAATATGCTTCACATGATGATGATGTGCAGCTAAAAGAAGCACCATTGAAATGGTTTGGTAAGAGACGGTTAGATTTATTATTCAATTAAGGGTTTGCATGTCTTTTGATGATTGATGCATTCTTTGCCAATGGAATGTATGTTGCATGTTTACGCCAAGAAGGTGATTGAAAGTGGAGTATGTTGACTCACTTTATTGCAACAAAATTCGTTCATTTCAGCTTTTAAGTACAGGTACATATGAATGGGGTTCTTGTACTTATGATTGTACTTGTGAGAGAATTGAAGAATTGTATACATGCATGAGAGTTTGTGTGTATGAACAGTGGAATTTTGAAGGTTTCTTTGCTCTTGAACATGCATGAGTAATTGACTTCTGTTGGTCGATTTCTTTGTCTAACATGTATGTTGTCCACTTGAGAGTGTTGATCATTTGTAAATGCATGAGTGTCGACTCGTGTTGGTCGATTGTGTGTTACATGCATGTCATATCGACTTGGAAGAGTTGATTTTGTATCTAAATATGAAAAGGAGATGTTGACGAAGTGTCTCATGAGATGTGAAATTCTTTTTTTTTTGGGGAAAAGAATCGTCAAATTGTACACATGCTTATGCTTGACTTGAGAGTTAGTCATTTGAAGAGGCATGTTTTGTCAACTTATGTTTGGTCGATAAGTTTTGTACACCAAGATGTAAGATTACATGGCGATGTTCACATGATGTGAAATTTGTTTATTTGAAGGAGAAAGAGGATATGTCGTCAAGTTATGTTTCTTGCATGATGTGTTTTTCAGATTGATGATTGTTTTTGTGAAAAGATGTCAAAAAAGAAGAAGTTTGCAGCCATTGTAGACTATTTTATGTGTTGATGCCAATAAGAGAAGGAGATGGCGAATGCATTCTTCCAGATGTGGAATTTGGAATAGTGGAGGTAAAAAAATGGTCATTTTTTTTCTTATTATTACTGATGTTGGAACTCATTGTTGTAGTTCACTTAGATGAGCTTAATTTGGAAAAGTGGTTTCCAAGGAGAAGCTTGCATCGTATGCATGTTTGTGCAAAGGAGGAACATGATTCTCAGTGGGAAGGAAATTAGTTAGTTTTCCAAGCACAAAGGAATCGATTTGGTACTAAATTTTTTTATGTCAGTCAGCAAGTAGCCAACAAGTATTGGATTGGGTCGGCAACAAAAGGAGAACAGTGATTGAAAAGTCAAGGAATTTTCAAGGCAAGGCATGTTAATGAACTGAAGTGGTTTTCATGGTGATTTTTCCAAGTAGAATCAAGATGATAGAACTTGGGAAATAGAAGGGTATTCAGCTCTCATGAGATAACGAGATTTTGTGGGTCCAAAAGCATGTCAGTGGGAAGGAGTGATCAGAATCTGGATCAGGGGAAAGAATTAGCTCAAAATTAGAAGTGCTCATAATTGCACCAAACCAGAACAACAATGATCAGTCCATCACCAGGAATCCAACATAACTTGTTTAGTTGAAAATCGAGTTCGGATGAAGAAGTTATAGCCTGATGATCGTCATTTAGAATAGGAAATTTAAAAAACAAATTGCAGGAGAGGTATAGGCTGATGACATGGCAGGCCAGTTAGCATGTAGATAATATTCTTCAGTTTTTTTCCAATGGGATTATGACAAGTGTCACTACTAGATTCGTCAGTTTGGTTTGAGAAGGTGAAATTTCCCAATATCCTCCTAAGGTCCTCCTAAGGTTGAATTCAAGTTTTTTTTATATGTGGGAGGACTACCCAACCAGGGATCGCCACATGTCCCTTGGTGGACCCCCTCTCCAATGTCAGATTCAAATTTTTATCCTAAGGTTCAAATTCCAATTTCTGGTTCGAATTTTAATGGTGGCATAATTAAACCTATGGTTTATTAGTCCTAAGTCTGAACTATATGGAGGTTGCCATATCACATTTATGAAGGTCGAAATTATGGGTTGACATTTAGATTAATCCAAAGTTCAACGGTGGCATTTTGAACCATAGTTCAAATGGTTTGGATATGGTGGCAATTGCAATGGATAAACCATAGTTCAATGGCACATTTATTTAATTATCCAAATCCAAAAAAATTCAAAGGTTTTATTATATGGTTTGGATGCGAATATTATATAACGTTCCAAAACAAACTTATGGAGGGGTGAAGGTCAGGGTTCAACCCCGTGACCTCCCCCTAACCACTCAAGCCTTTTACCAATGAGCCACCGCCATGTTCCTTGTAAAGGATGGGTGCGAAATTATATTTGAATGCAGTGCATTTCTCCAATGGTAGAAGGAGTTGGCTAGCCCCGTCGGTTGGCCCTCCTCCCACATGACCACACAACATGACCCACTCCTAGTGCCTAAAACTAAACACGCTTAGTGCGCAGTTTATCCCTCCTAATATGCAATTAACTTTAATTAAATCAATTTTAAGTTGGCGAAGTTTTGGGCAGCGCCACCAAATTCGGGGGATTCTCTAGAATTGTCAAAGCTAACTAGAGTTTCTCCAGATTTAGAGGCAGAATTTAGGGGAAAATTAAATGAGGCATAGCTTGAGAAAATTTTGACCAATTTTGGCTCTGGAAGAGTCATTCCTAGTATATTGACTTGCTCAAGAACTAGTGGAACAACTTGCAGAGGCAGAGGAGAAAATATACATTTGTTTTTTGTCACTTAAATAATTTTGAAGCCTAGGGCCACCAGGAGGGGAGGCCATGCCCAAACCAGCTGAAGGCCAAACAGAGTGAATGAATAGTCATTTTTAGATGTATTTGATGCTATGAACATAGTGGTATAGTTTTCAGAGGTGTTTGAGCATATATGAAGGTGTTTTTGTCACACGGGAGATTAAACAAGCCCATGGCCACAAAGATGGGAGGTCAAGCCAAGATCAGCTGGAAACCAAATTTATAGATTGAATAGTCATTTTTGGGGTTTTGGGTGTTCTGAAGCCAATGGAATAGGTTGAAAATCCATTAGAACAGTACAAGTGTATGTAATGAGACATTTGACTCTTAATCCCAAGAGGGTCTAGCTACTTGAAGCAGGTCCATGGAGATGTAGCTAAGGAGGGGTGAACTCCATTATCATCCATTGTGTTATGTTATTGTTGAGGGTTATGTTTCTTCATTTCAGTTGTTGCATATGAGTTATTAAAAGTTAATTAACTCATAATTTGATTATCAAAAACACATGAAACTTGACATATAAATCCCTTCACAAGTGGTTAAAATGAGACGATTATAATCACACATTTTTAATAATGATGAGGGAGCTAGCATAGCAATAACTAGATTTCCCTAATCCAAATCATTAGGGTTTTTAAACTTAACCATGGTCAAGAAAGAATATGAAGGATAATCATGATTTTCCTTCTATTAACATTAGTGACATATAAATAAAATTCCCTGTGACCCTTATTCTTCATATACCAAGTGGTCCCTTGGAATCTGGTGATTGTTCACATTCCACACCAACCCTTAGCGAATTAGGTGTCCAACACTCCCCCCCTTAATCCAAAGGGATATGTATGAGTCCAAGAAGAGAACTATAAGAAAAAATACAATAATGCATGACAAAAATATGATGAATGTGCTCTCTGAGTTGATGGCATAAGGTGGGAGAAATCAAGGTCTCAACTGACGATGGTTTAAGGATGACCACCAACACAGGAATGCTTAGTGATGTTCCTAGAAGTCTTCCAATTCTGGCACGAACCTAAATTATTTTGCTAGAGGAAGTTCTCCTAATGCTTTGAAGAGGGAGACCTTAGCCTAAAAAAGGGAGGTCTACAATGTGCGTAAAAATGGGAGAAACTCAACCTGAAAAGGGAGGTCTTAACCTATGGTGGTTTAAGTATGACCACCAACTCTGGAATGCTTAATGAAATTCCTAGAACTCTTCCAAAATTGGCAAGAACCTGAAGTATTTTGCTAGACAAAGTGTCCCCAATTTTTGAAGAGGGAGAAGCTCAACCTGAGAAAGGAGGTCTCAAACCCACATAGATGGTTTTAGGATGAACACCAACCAAAGGCATGCTTAGGGGCATCTTTGTCTATGGATACAACTCTAAATCTAGTATGGCAAGTTGTGGCTCAGGCTCACATCAACTTCTTTTTCTCAGGCGACAACTCCAAATTAGGTAGCAAGTTCAAGTTTTGGCTCACGCTCGCTTGATGTGGCTTTGAAGCTTGTAGATGACCAACACTTCTCTCCCCATCAGATAAAAGGTGAGAAGATGAATAAAAATCAACTGTAAGAATTTTTAATACTCTAGAAGAGATTCTGACATAAGACTGAAATATATTCTTGGTTGTTGAAGCCCATTGCCAAGAAGAGATCCATCCAAGATGAATCTTTGTACTTACATGAGGCTTGTTTTTGAACCATCTGTGTGAAGAATGAGTGTGCCAAACACTTTTATTGCACGGGTGAAAATCAATAGAATGGTATTTCATATGGAAAAATCGATCACAATGTTGGCATTTGACAACTTTTCGCTGCGAATGTGGAGAATAAAAATGTAGAAAAGGTGAGGGCGAACTACCATTAAGAAATCCTGCACTCTCAAATTTGATGCACTTTGAGTAATTTGGAATATGAAAGGATGCCTCCTTATCATATCCAAGACCCGTTTTGTGCTTGTTGCTAACAAGCTCTTCCTAAGGTCTGATGTTTGGCTTGGGAAGTGCAAGATGAACATCTACATCGACAAGAAAATATTATCCTGAGATGGGCTCATTGATTTGATCAATTTCGAGTTGTTGACGGGAGTCAACTTCAATGTTACTTCTTTGACCACTTTCTGGAAGCTGATGGAAATCTGTTTCAATCTCAATAAGTTCAAAATGTTGGTTACATTGTTGTAATTCATCTCTTTGTAACTGTGATTCAAGTTGTAGAAACTCTACCTTTTCATGTGCATTTTCTAAACATATATGGATGTAAAAAATAGTGTCCTTGTTGATTTTAATTTTTCTTTCCATAGTAGATAGGATTAGAATTCTTAGTAACTATAATAATCCTTGAATTTTTGACATTATTCAAACAATTGAAGTCAACAAATGAACAAAAAAATGCATGGTCAGCAATGAAATATTCTTCAAAATTAAATTTTCCCAATAATAATAGGTAAATCCACTGAAGAGAAGGATAATCCCATTAATGATGTAAGACTCCTTCAAATTCAGAGAGAAGGAAGCAATTTTACCAATAACATAAAGTCTTACACAGATATACCACGTGCAAAGTTTGATAATTTTTCCCTACTTCCTATTACTATTAGAACACCATATGTTTGATGTAATTTTCACAGTATTATTCTTCAACGTATTTCATGTCTTCCTCAAGGATCATTAAAAATACATTTCCTATCAACTAGTCTAGGAAGTCAGGTCTCTGGTGAGGATCACTATTGAAAATGACAATTACTCCATCAAAATCCAGCAAGAGAAGGTTCTGCTATGATGTCCCCATACCTTTAATTGGATTTTTTCCAATGCATATACTAGGACGCACATGAGCCATGCACAGAAATCTATCCAACCAACGCTCACAACATTCAACTAGAGCAAATATTAAACTATTTAACACACTGTTGCATATATTCAATCCACTGTAAGGCACTATAAATAAACCAACGGACCAACATCCAACATATTATTATACATTACTTTCAAAACTCAATGCAAAATTAGGATCTAACGCAGCATGCATAGTGAATGAACCACAGATCACTGGAGAAGTGTATGCAGTCAAAAATTCAATGCTTCAAAATGAAACTATTCAACACATATATAATATTTTTAACAACGCAAATATTTAAGAGCGGGGACATTTAATCATGGTTTTCAATGCATTCAATGCAAAAATGAAGGGAATAATACTCCATTGTTCAAGCCTTTAAGTATGTTGTGGCTCTATATGGGTGCATCAAAGTGACCTAGCACCTTTTTTAAGTTGACGCTTAGCTTTGATTTCTTGGACCTTTAGGGTGCATCAGAGACAAAACACTCAAACAATGAAAGTTGATAGTGAAGACCATAAGAAAAACAATGTCGAAGAAAAGAGTTCAAATATTGAAAAAGAGAGCACTTATGTAGAGAGGAATGATGTTGATAAAGAGGATGGATCCATCGTCGATCGAACCTTATACATATTCGATGTTCCAGGAGAAGAAAAATAAAACGAACCTATTTTTTACGGAAATGAAAATCCTGAAGCCAAAATTGGACGATCTCCAGGATATTATTTTGGCATGAGAGGCATTGCTTGGCTAGAAAAGGCTACGTCTCTAAACAACTTCTTCATGTAGAATGATGCCAATGGAAGTCGAAACTTCTTTATGCAATAAATACGACACAATAAAATATTTGACAAATTTGGGATTGAGTCAAATATGGTGAAGGAAAATTAACATACCTTTAGCTTGAACGCAAAATTGGGTCGATCAATTCATCATAATCCTCAAGAATGGTTTTCTGTTTTTTTAATTTTGTTTTGGGACTGTGGGTAGAGAACCTAGCTTGAATTTAGTTGAGAAAGAGAGGGAGTTCATAGTTTCAGATCTGAGTGGAATAATTGACATGTACATAGGCCACAAAACTAGTGGCTCACACTTGAGTAGGGAAGGAATACACCTGCATCTCTGTTACCATGTTAAATGCAACCATGGAGAAGAAATAATATGAAGAATAATCATGAGTTTCCTTCTATTAACAATATTCACATATAAATACAACTCCTTATGACCTTTGGTATTCATATACTAAGTGATCTCTTGGACTCCAGTGATTCTTCATATTCTACACCAACCCTTAGTGGATTAGGTTTCTAATAAGGGTTACCACAAATTCTTTTTACACATTATTGTTTTAAGAAACCTTTCCTTCCTTTCATGCTAGAGCGAATGCACATGTCACCCCTTTTTCATGAGCTTGGATTGAAAATAGATAATATAAATTTCAAACCCTTTTGATTGGAAGTTGCAGTCCTTGAATCTTAGACATGATAATTGTTACAACAATAATGAGTCTTCTTCATGAATGTCAACAGAATCTGATCTTAAAATTTTCATCCATAAAATTTCGCTCTTATACCAAGTTGTGAAATCAATAAGCCAACAATTAGGGTTGATTTCTCTTACTTGATAATTGCTTGAGTATTTTGTTGGTTTCTTATTATTTTATTATGTTCTTATTCATCAAACAATTATCAAATCAAGAAAATGTGGTTCCAATATTGGATTTCATTTGACTTATGAAAATGTGGTTTAGAGCAATAAGAAACTTCAATGTTGGTAATTTAATTGGTAGTGGTGGTTTTGGCTCAACCTACAAGGTTGAGTTGACCCCTCCAAGGTTTTTGTTGGAATTAAGGAGACTTTCAGTGGGTCATTTTAAGGGGATTCAACCATTGGATGCAAAAACTATTATTCTTGGAGGTATACGAAATCAAAATCCAGTGACAATAATAGGTTACTATGCAAGTGAAATAAATATGATTTTGATCAACAACTATCTTCCAGGAGGAAACTTAGAAATCTTTATCCATGAGAGACAAAATAGGACAAGTGTGAGTGTTGGTTATTAGTCCAATGATAAATACATTTACTTTCCATGAAATAAGAAGTGATATTATTCTAAAGAACTTGTATAGCCTTGAAACATTCATTTTCGATCATCCTTAATTTTTGTTCTTAAATTTTATCTTCTAACCCTATTTAGAAGGAAGTTGCAGACAAGTTGTTTTATATTTTATACCCATACCAATTGTTACAATTGGTCCACATGAAAATGTTTAATGCTCTTTCCAACTGCTAACATGTCTAAAACCCACAACAACATTGTAAGCATTTATCATTAACCATTTTTTCCTACTTGAAATTTGGAATTCAAGGTTATTGGTGAGTTAGTATTAGCCTGGAAAAGATGATAAATGTGGAGCCTAGTTCTTAAGGGAATGATATTGTAAATGCATGGCCCCACAGTTGATTGATATGAAGCCTACATTGCACCTATTACTTTTATTTGTCTTATAAATTTTGACAAAGTGATATTTGTAATTATATCCTAATTTTCAATTATATTATTTATTCCTTATAAATAAAACCAAGTTAGAGGTGTTATTGGTTTGGGAATTGAAAATTCAATCCATTTGTGAGAATTTAAAAATAAACCTTAATTATAAAGTAAGTCGTGATAAAATTATGATTAATTCAGATGTTTGTAACATCGACACCTAAATATAAATAACATTGAGGAAAAGACAAAGGTATGGTTCTTTCTAGTGGTGTCAACATAAATTTTATGTAACTATAACTTCCAGTGTTTTTGTTTTCAAAATATTTATCTGCATGTAACCCATTAGATCCATAAAGTGTCGTCGTTTTTGTTTTCAAATTATTTATATACTTGTAAGCCCTTCGATCCACAAACTGTTAAATATTCAACACTCTTTAATTCATGCTATTATTGGTGTATATGTTTGTGAGAAAGTACTTATAATATATTCTTGACCCTAAATTGAATGTCAATTTAAATGATCCAAATGAATGTTTCTTAACTTTGAATTGAATGGAAATTCAATTTCTCCAAATCAATAGCATATTTCTTTCTAATGGTGCACATATGTATATCTCATTATAAAATATGAAATTGAAATCCAAGGAAGCTCCCTTTAACTGGTCCACAAGGCATGGATTGGGAAAATGTCATGCACTCAAAGCCAAAACAAATATCTTACAAAGATATATGTTGTTGGGTTTCTTTTGTTGTAATTGAGACAACCACTAGCCTAAGAAACATGACACCTCCAATTGGTGTCCCATGCATGTATCCCATGTATTAGACACATACACGCTAGAAAATTTTCCCTAGATGTGCCTAACCCTAAGAAAACAAGACATGTGCATGACACATTCCCTAGATGCGTGATCTTGAAAAAATAGGACATGTGCCACACACATTCCTTACAAGAGTGATCCTAAAAAAATAGGACATGTGCTAGCACATACCCTAGAAGTGTAACCCTGAAAAATAGGACATGTGCTAGATGTTTCAGATAGGTGTCGAACACATTTTAGATATGTGCCAAAGAAATTACCTAGAAATGTCTTGTGTCTCTCACTCTAAAAAATGTTTTCTCCGACTCTAACAAATATGTCGTAGGAATGTACTGAGTATATAACTCTAAAAAATGTTTTTTCATTGGTATTATCCTTCTTTCAGATGTAAGGAAATAGTTCTTAGTAGTCTCTCATTGTGTAAGTGAAGGGTGAAATTGAGACTTGAAGGCATTCCAAGTGTCTTGTAAATGTTATAGTTTTTAAAAAAATTTGACATTTATGTCTATATTTCATTTAATTATTTTTAAATATATACGTATATATTTAAAAAGGTTCAGAAGTCTATATCCTTTGAAATCTTCAGAATATCCAACAAAAATACATTTTTCACTCTTAGGTTCTAAGGCTTTACATTTTGCATCTGGAATATGGGCCCAAGCATCACTTCTAAAAACACGAAAGTGACTTACATCTGGTTTGATTGAGCTCCAAGCTTATTTTGAAGTTATATTCTTTAAAACCTTATTAGGAGTGTGATTTACTATGTAATTTGCACATTTAATGGCTTTTTCCCAAAAATTGAGACCAAGTCCTTTAGATTGAAGCATACAATTTGCCATTTCTTTTAAGGTGCGATTCTTCCTTTCAGCTACACCATGTAGTTGTGGAGTATATGGAATAGTATGTTGCAATTGAATGCCATGCTCAGTGTAGAATTTGATAAATTTGTTGTTAACATATTCTCTGCCATTGTCTGATCTTAACTTAAGAATTTGATGTTCAGATTATTTCTCAAAAAAGGCCTTAAAGGCCAAGAACATGTTAAAAAATTCACTCTTGAGTTTTAAGAAATATGCCCAAGTGGGTCTGGAAAAATCATTAATGAAATTTAAGAAGTTCTTGCAACCAGAGAAAGAAACAACATGAAGTGGACCACATAAATCACTATGCACAAGATGCAAAGGGGCTGAAGCGTGCCAAGAGGCACGTTTGTCAAAACTATCTCGATGATTTTTTTTGAGTACACATCCAGAGCAAACACCATATTGGAAAGATACCATAGGAAGACCCGTCACCATATTTTCTTAGATAGAGTTTGAAGAGAGCGATAGTTTAAGTGACCAAATCACTCATGCCAAATTTTGCTCACATCATCATTATGAGCAACAAAAACAGAGGGAAGACATGATGACCCAAAGTTTTCAAACTTATACAACCTTGTGGAATCATCAACAATGCCAGTAGCTAAAATATGTTTAGGATCTTCTAGGTCCTTGATTACAATATCATAAGGTGAGAATTCTACTATTTTCCCTTCACCTAAATGAGTTATCTGATAAACAGAGAGAAGGTTGAATTACAAGGTAGGAACACATAGTACATCATTAAATTGATCATTATCGAAATGAATGGTTCCAGATCCTACAACACTAAGAGATCTATCATCACCAACATAAATATGTTTTGTGTTACAATCATTTAAAGAAGAAAACATGGCTTTATTTTTGGCCATGTGATAAGAAGCTCCAGAATCAATGAGCCACTCATGAGAATGAGAAGAGGAAGATACATTTAAGGCATAACCAGATCTTGATTCTTGAAAACCATAAGAAGAAAGTGCCATTCCTGAAGATGAAGGTGAAGAGTGCTCCAAATTGATGTTGTGCTTCTTCATTGCTGCTTCTAAGGCTTCCATCTTCTTAAAACATTTGGACTCTAAATAGCCATCACGATTGCAAAATTTGCAATGTCTATCCATCTTCTTTCCTTTGTTTTTATATGCCTTATCATTTTGGTGAGTTGCTTTTTCAATTTGTGATTGAAATTTCTTAGGACCCTTGTTTGGTTTCGGACCATACTTTTTAGGATATTGCTTCTTGGGATTCTTTTGATATGATTGCTAGTGGGCTGCTAAGGCTTTCTTAGAAGCATTTCCAAAAGTGATAAGACCAAGGTGTAAGATTTTTTCTTGTTCTCTTATCAAAGAATCACAAAAGGCATCAAAAGAGGAGTTCTTGTAGGCAGTTCCTGAAGAAATGATGGATTCTCTAGTGGAATGGAAGGAAGAAAAAAATACAGAGTATGCAGGGCCAAGATTAGCAAGAAAACAATAAATGAGGCTACCATCTTCCTTTTTGATTTTACAACCTTCTAAAAGAATTTGAATGGTCTTGAATTTGGACAAAAATCTTCAATGGAGGAGAAATTATTGGGGTCCAAAGTAAGCAACTCATTTTCAAGCTGGTGGGCCGTGATTTGATTTTGAATGCCAAAAACAGTTTCTAGCTTTTCCAGTGCTTCATCGGGGGTGTTAATGTCAAGGGTATGAAATCAAAGATCTTGAGCAATGGACATTCCTATCAACCCTCGTACTTGATCTTGTTTATTTTCCCATTTAGCAACTTTATCATCATTGGAAGGTTTAGTTTCTTGTCCTGTGGCTATTCTATAAATCCCTTTACTTCTAAGTATATCTACCATGTGAGGTAGCAATTGGAAATAATTGGTGTTGTTAAGAATAATTGGGCATGCACTTTTAAAAAAAAAAAAAAAAACTGAAGTGGAGAAAAGTTGAAAATAACTACTCCAATGAAAAGATCTCGAAAAATTAGGTTGTTTAAAAAATAACGGCTCGAAAAATGGCTTCCGGATGAAGAAGTTATGCCTTTTTGAAAAAACGAGTTGTAGACGCCGAATAGTTACGGGAATGAGATGAAGTGCGACTCTTTAAAAAAAAAATTCCACCCCTTTTAACAATTTTTTTTTTACAAAAGAAGCTTGAGAAGGAGACTTGAACCCAAGATCTCTATTCTCATAAACTAACTCCTCACCAAGTGAGATAGTAAAAGGATCATGTTATTGTTTGAGAGTAAGGAGTTTTGGTTTTTTTTTTTTACTCTTTGATGTGCGTGCCTTTTCCTGCACAAAAAAAACAAAAAAAATGAGCCAAAAAAAAAAAAAATACAAAGCCTTACGGTAGAATGTTAGATTTTTTATTATCCTTATCGGCAACTATCAATTTTTTCACTATTTCTGATTTCTCGAGAACACACAAAGACATAGGGAAAGAGCATATGTAGAGAAAAAATCCCTTCTTCCCGTTTCAGATTTGCCGAGATCGCACGCAGTGCACATAAAAGAGCATACACAGAGAAGAAGGTCTAGATTCGGCAAATAAATAGAACATAAAAATCGAAAATAAAAAAAGGAAACCGAAATAAGCAGAACTATTAACAAATATAACTGCAAAACAGATGCTTTGTACCTCCAGATCTAAACTGTCATAACTTGGGCAGCCGGAAACATTTTTGTATGAAACGAAAGGCGTTCCTCATTGTAACAGACACTCCAGACACAAAAAAGCAGTTCTCGGAGCCCAAAAAAGTTCATAAATAGTAGATCTACAAAACGACATTCGCATGCAGTCAAACCGGCTTCGGATTTTGATCAACAACGGATGTGGCCCTCAAAATAGCTCTGATACCATGTAGGAATTTACAGGGTAAGTTTTTTTGATCAAGAACCAAAGGTCGCCGCTCCCAAACAGATCGAAAATCAGTACAACAGTATAATCATGTGGTTAAAACCCTCAAAGAGGGAAACAGTCCATGGCCTAAGTCAACGCAACCATTTTAGGAAATTTATTAATATAAAAAGAAAAGTTACATATGTTTCTCTTATAACGATTACCGAACAAATGACCCTCCATGCTCCTTAAATAGAGATCATGGACCAATCGGGTGTTAAGCCACGGATCAAATGTCGTTAATACCGAGGTGAGAGATAACCATCGAATCACTACAAATCGTGATTGTCGGATTATAAGTTACAAATGTACATGGTAAAGAAACACACTTTACCTAACTCTACACTAGACAAAGTTATTTGTAACTATTTCCTATGTGTCGGAATATCCTAACACCTCATGTCCTCTTTCCAAGGTTGATATGTCCTACATTGGATACTTGTATTTTTGTGTTGTATGTGTTCCATGTTGTCATGTGTGTTGTAACATATTTTAACCCCTTCAATTTGTTACAATTTTTTTTCTTATGGTGTGTCAACTAGTTTCCTAGCTAGACTCTGAGGCATATGTGAACTTCAGTGGAAAAATGATTATTATACAAATTGTTGGGGCGTTTCTAATTATAATTTTAAATTTTAAATGATTTTAAAATTTTATAGAAATATTTTATATATTTTTATAAAATTGTTTATTTAAAATATTAAGTTCCTGTAAAATTTATTAGGCTCATAACCTAATCTCTATGTCTATTTTAACACCAAAGTTCACCAAAAGTAGAATTTCACTAAAATTCCACATGGGTATAACCTCAATTCAACATCAAGTCAATGCCATAAGCACCACACCAAGGGAGGAGCACTATGTATTTTCTCTACACATCGAATAACTATAAAATATATAGTGTATATAAATACCTAGTGACTCTTCTACTTGATCGGCATGGAATCTATATTTCATTTTAGTATTTTTTAAATATATACGTATATATAAAATGTGCCCCTCATGTCCTCTTTCCAAGGTCGATATGTCCTATGTTGGATACTTGTATTTTTGTGTCGGATGTGTTCCATGTTGTCATGTGTGTTGTAACATATTTTAACCCCTTTAAATTGTTACAATTTTCTTTCTTATGGTGTGTCAACCAGTTTCCTAGCTAGACTCTCAGGCATATGTGAATTTCAATGGAAAAATGATTCTTATACAAATTGTTGGGGTGTTTCTAATTATAATTTTAAATTTTAAATGATTTTAAAATTTTATAGAAATATTTTATATATTTTTATAAAATTGTTTATTTAAAATATTAAGTTCCTATAAAAGTTATTAGGCTCATAACCTAATATCTATGTCTATTTTAACACCAAAGTTCACCAAAGGTAGAATTTCACTAAAATTCCACATGGGTATAACCTCAATTCAACATCAAGTCAATGCCATAAGCACCACACAAAGAGAGGAGCACTATGTATATTCTCTACACATCGAATAACTATAAAATATATAGTGAATATAAATACCTAATGACTCTTCTATTTGATCGGCATGGGATAATTCCAACTATATTTAAAATAGTGGGCTCAGAGCCTAGTCTTCAAGTCCTCGTGTAACCACCACTCAACGTATTTGTAATTGAAGTCCAAGCATGACAAGCCAAGTCAAGGCACAATACACAAGTCACAAACTTAAGGAGGAGCCCACGAGGGGCATTATGCTTGCACTATGCATCATAAATATCTTTTGAGTGGTTGATCATTTGAATTGTATATATATATAGTTTAAAGCCCCACAAATCTCATAGTATAAATTATTCACAATTTTCAACAGTGGATAAGGGAAGTTGAAAATCCATGGCCCAAGTTTCATTGTGGACACCTCAGCCCATCTGAAATTTATCAGGGGTGATATGAAATGGAAATTTTTTTTATTGCTATGCAAGATCCTCATTAGTATTAAAAATGTGATTAAGGATTGTCTCATTTTATCACTTGTGAAGGGGTTCATGTGTGTAGTTTCATGTGTTTTTGATGATCAAATTATGATTTAATTAACAATTAAAAACTCATATACAAAAAATTAAATGCAGAAACATAACTCACAGAAATCACATAACAGAATGGATGATGATGGAGTCACCTCTCCTAGGCTACATCTCTATGGAACTGCTTTAACTAGCTAGGCCCTCTTGGGATTAAGAGTAAAATGTCTAATTACAAGTACCAATATTGCTCCAATGGTTTTTCTGACTATTCTATTCGCTTTATAACACTCAAATACCCCAAAAATGGCTATTCAATCTCTGAATTTGGTTACCAACTTCTCTAGGCTTGACCTCCAACCTTGGTGGCCATGGGCTTGTTTAATCTCCAAAGTGACAAAATCACATTCATATGTGTTCCAATGCCTTTGTAAACTATACCACTCTATTCAAAGAATCAAATACATCAAAAATTTACTATTCACTCACTCCATTTGACCTTCAGTTGATCTGGGCATGGTCTTCCCTCTTGGTGGCCCTAGGCTTCAAAATTATTCAAGCGACCAAAAAAACCTATAGATGAGCTCCTCTGCCACTGAA
Organism: Pinus albicaulis; assembly: GCA_034641835.2. Classification (NCBI taxonomy): domain Eukaryota; kingdom Viridiplantae; phylum Streptophyta; class Pinopsida; order Pinales; family Pinaceae; genus Pinus; species Pinus albicaulis. The sequence goes on from CM076583.1 coordinate 51,057,501, forward strand.
AGTTGTTCCAATGGATTCAGAGCATGCTAATCTTCTAGGTATGACTATCCTTGAGCCAAAATTGGTCAAAAATTGACCAAGATAGGCCTCATTAATGTTTTCCCTATATTTTGCCTCTAAATATGGAAAAATGCCAGATAACTCTGCCAAAACTGGTAGTCTGCCAAAAATGGTGGAAACCACAAAAATTGCTGCCAACTTAAACTAAAGTTAATTAATGATAAAATGTAGATTAACGGTGTTTTTAAGTGTGCATTAATCATGTTTATGGTTGGGAATTGGAGTATGGTCATGTGGTAGGGTCTTATGAGAAGGAGGGTTGGCCCGTAGGGCTGGCCCCTTTTCTCCTCCATTCGGTTCTACATACCATTCAAATAAAAGTGTGTCACATTAGTTTTAAATTTCTCATTTGGTGGCGTGTTGGTAGAAAGGTGGAGTGGAGAGGGAGAGGTCACAGTGTCAAACCCCGACCTCCGCCCCTTAACTCACGTTTTTGCTCCATCATATAATCTGCCCCAAACTTTGAATTGCGCTCTGAATAACCTTTACCATCCAATCTTAATATTTAAAAATTAATTTCCAACAACATAAAAATTTATAAACCCAAACTCAACATTAGAGGACATTGGGTGATTTTTACTTTCACAAAACAAATTGGTGAATCCAATTGTGATGTCATAGTCTTATTGGAAAAAAACTGAAGAAGATTCTCTGCATGTTGACTGGACTGCCATGTCATCAGCAGTACCTGTTATGCAATATATTTTTTAGAATTTGCATGTCCTAAACAATGTTCAATAGACCATAACTCCTCCATATGAAATCGGTTTTCAATGAAAATAGTTGCATTGGATTCCTTGCGACGGGTCGGTCACTTTAGTTCTGGTTTGGTGCAATTCTAAGCACTTTAATTTTTGAGAAATTTTTTTCCCTTGATCGAGATTCTGATCACTCCTTCCCACTGACATGCTTTGGGACCCACAAAATCTAGTTATCTCATAAGTGATGAACAATCTTATGTTTCCTAAGTTCTATCATCTTGATTCTACTTGGAAAAATCACTATGAAAACCACTTCAGTTCACTAACATGCCTTGCCTTGCCTTGCAAATGGCCTGGTTCTCCAACCACTGTTCCCCTTTTGATATTAACCCATTCCAACACTTGTTGGTTGCTTGCTGATATAACACTTTTGCTGTACCAAATCGATTCCTCGATGCCTTCCCACTGAGAATCATGTTCCTCCTTTTCACAATGAGTGAACAAACCATTTCAATGGCACTTATTTCAGCTACATATCATAATAATCAGGTGAATCATTTTGACCCACATCAATTATGGAATATTCTTTTCCATTCTTGCCATTATCTTTCTCCACCTTCTTCAAATTTAGTGGATGGCTTGCTTGATACAAATTCCAACACTTGTCTACAAGATGACCTTGCTTATGGAAATGAGTGCAAAACAATTGCCTCTTCTTTTCAGCATGGTTTGCCTTGTCTTTTCCTTTCTGCTTTCTTTGATTTAAAAGTTTCCTTTGCATGGATATCTTCTTCCAACACCTTGAAATAGTATGGTTATCCAAACCACAAAAGGAACATGCAAACTTTCTCCAAATCTTATTTGAGAGTTTGCGATGTTTATCATAATCAAAAGAAACTTGATTAAAAGAAGAGTTATACCTTGAACATTCACCTTTGTCTCCTTCTTGAGGAGGTGAATTTGATGAGGTAACAGCTCTCTTCGTAATACCAACAATGGATTCAAAGACTGTAGATATTTCAACATCCTCTTGTTCATAATTCTCATTAGCTACATGCTTATGTGCACCTTCTTGCAAAGTGGGTGTAAAATCTTTGTATTCCTCATGAACACAATCTTCACAAGCTTGAGGTAATGAACATTAAATTGAAAGCTCTTCTTGGAACACCTTCATGTGCCTCCTTGGCTTTAGAGCTTTCTCCATCATGTTGTCCATAACCAAGACCCAAACGCTTAGGCCTTTCCTCAACAACAATTGGTTCAACTATGCCTTGTGCATGTCTTCCCAATCCTTTACCTTCATATCCCATATTCATCAATAATTTGGACCCTATTCATCTAGTGTGTCTTTCAAAAGTACCTAAACATTCATGTTGAGAGGAAATTGAAGATAAACTTGAATTTCATACCTCCTTTTAAAGCACATGCGTGGCTAAGGCTTCCTTGGCATAATGGAGCCAAGTCTCCATCTCATGCATCCTTTCAAGGTTATCATTTGTAATATGGAGCTGAATCTTCATCATGTGCATCATTTCAAGAAGCTCTTGCTTTTCCTCCTTCATGGCAATCAACTGCTCTTGAAGTTTAATTCTCTCCCTCTTATCTTCATACTTCTCTTGCATCCTATCAATCGTGATGTAGAGTTTCTGCAACATCTCTTTATCAATGTTGCGAACATCTCGATAACATCCCGATTTTATTTGAAAATCACAATTTTTTGGCCTAGCCGATGTTTGCCGATTTAAAAAAATATTTTTATGGTATCTTAATTTTTCTGATGTTTGCCTATTTTTACCAATATTTTTCCGATTTTTATGATTTTTTGGTTTTCTGGACCCTTGCCAATTTTATCCCAATTCCGACGTTCGCAACATTGCTCTTTATCAAAGAGTTTTTGTAAGGAAGACAAACTAGAAGCATCACTTAATGAAGCTGCCATCACACATGTAATGCATAAAAAGCTTCTTTGTTGTGTTTTGAGACTTCTGATCTCAATTTTGACCTTCTCCTTCACACATAAACTTGGAAAACTGTGAAATTATCCTTGCACAAATTTAACAACCAATAGCTAACCTTGGCTAAAATGAGCTAAACGTTTACTCTGATACCAACTTGATCTGAATATGGGAAAACTTTTTATTTCTATGCAAGCTCCCTCATCATTATTAAAAGTGTGATTAAAGATTGTCTCATTTTATCACTTGTGAAGGGGTTTATGTGTCTAGTTTCATGTGTTTTTTATGATCAAATTATGAGTTAATTAACAATTAAAAACTCATATATAGAAAATTAAATGCAGAAACATAATTCACAACAATCACATAGCACAATGGATGATGATGGAGTTCACCTCTCCTAGGCCACATCTCCATGGATATGCTTTAACTAGCGAGGCCCTCTTGGGATTAAGAGTAAAATGTTTGATTACAAGTACCATTATTGCTCCAATGGTTTTTATGACTATTCCATTGGCTTCAAAACACTCAAATACCCCAAAAATGACTATTTAATCTCTGAATTTGGTTACCAGCTCCTCTACGCTTGACCTCTAACCCCGGTGGCCATGGGCTTGTTTAATCTCCAAAGTGACAAAAGAACCTTCAGATGTTATCCAACGCCTCTGTAAACTATACCACTGTGTTTAGCGCATAAAATACATCAAAAATTTACTATTCACTCACTCCATTTGGCCTTTAGCTAATCTGGGCACGGTCTTCCCTCCAGGTGGCCCTAAGCTTCAAAATTCTTCAAGTGACCAAAAAAACTTGTAGATGAGCTATTATGCCTCTCTAAGCTGTTCCAACGGATTCCGAACATGCCAATATGCTAGGAATGACTATCCTTGAACTAAAATTGGTCGAAAATTAACCAAGACAGGCCTCATTAAATTTTTCCCTAGATTTTGTCTCTAAATCCAAAAAACTGCCAGATAACTTCGCCAAAACTGGAAGTCTGCCTAAAATGGTGAAAACTGCCAAAACTGCCGCCAACTTAAACTGAATTTAATTAATGATAAACTGCATATTAACAGTGCTAGGTGTGCACTAAGCACGTCTATGGTTGAGTGCTGCAGTGTGGTCACGTGGCAGGGTCTTATGAGGAGGTTTGGCCCGTAGGGCTGGCCCCCTCTGCTTCTCCATCGAGTTCTGCATATCGTTCAAAGAAAAGTGTGGCACATTGGTTTTCAAGTTCAGATTTGGTGGCGCGTTTGTAGAAAGGTGGAGTGGTGACGGGGAGGTCACGGGGTCGAACCTCGACCTTCGCCCCTTAACTCACGTTTTTTCCCCATCATATAATCAACTCCAAACTTTCAATTGCGCTTTGAATAACCCTTACCATTGTATTATAGTTTGAACTTGGTTTATAATAACACATGCCAATGTTAATATTAAAACCTTAGTTTAATAACATACCTCCACCGTAATGTATAAAGACTATATGGTTCATGTCCACCTTGACATATATTAATATGCCTCCAAAAGACTATCGTAAAGGCCACCATTATATAATATGCCATGCCATATAATAAATTCGAACTTTGAACCATTAAAAATAATGCCACCATAATATTTGATTCAGACTTTACCATATAAAATGGATTTTGGGTTTTAATTTAATATGTGGAATATAATTATTAATATTTTAAAATTAATAATATATATAAAATAAAATAATATAATATATGAAAATTAAACCATTTAATATATATATATATATATATATATATATATTCAATCTTAATATTTAAAAATTAATTTTCAACACATAAAAATCTATGAACCCAAACTCAACATTGGAGGACATTGGGCGATTTTTATCTTCACAAACCAAATTGGCGAATCCAATTGTGACACTTGTCACAGTCTCATTGGACAAAAATTGAAGTATATTCTTTGCATGCTGACTGGACTTCCATGTCATCATCTGTACCTGTTCTGCAATATTTGTTTTAAAAATTGTTTATCCTTAACAACGATCAACAGACCATAACGTCTTCATCCGAACTTAGTTTTCAACGAAACGAGTTGCATTGGATTCCTTGCAATGAGACGGTTGTTGTCATTTTGGTTTGGTGCAATTCTAAGAAATTTCATTTTTGAACAAATTTTTGCCCTTGATCCAGATTCTGATCAAGGGGGGGCTACACAATTAATGGTTTTGTGAAACAACTATGGACGTGTGAAAAAAAAAAGTGTGCACCCCTGAATCCAAAAACTACTTACAGCTTGGGACCTCTCCCGCAATCCAATTCTAGCTCTTTTTTATGACATAACTTATGTATTTGTGAGTGATTTCCTATGATTACATATTTTTTACTTCATATGTTTGAGGTTGTATATGACACTGGGCAGGGCTAGGTTGAGTATCAACCTCCCTAACAACCTTCCACAAAATTATTTTCTTTATTGAGTAGATCATGTTGAAAGTGTGTCACTATTGATCCCTCTAAATCAATAGATTGTTGCTTCTATACAAATTCTTAAATGTATTTTTGTTTGTTTTAGATATACTTCTACACGCTTCAATTCCTGATTAGATAATTAGATATTCAGTGAGGATATTTAATTTTTTAATTTCTCCTCCATTCCTCCATCAAAATATTTCAAGCTATGTTATTTTGTCAGAGCTGAACGTTGGCACTTCAATAAGGCCTTTGCAAGAGAGGTATTTATTTGTTGAGAAGGGATTGGAAACTCGAAGCAAACAGCCTATAAAACAACCCTATATATGGGCATTGTGTTGCATAGTTTTTTGTTTAGTGATAGCGAACAATATTAAAATGCCTCGTAACACTTGAGGGAGCCTCCTCTGGTTCGAGGGACAACTCAAACTTAAATTTGGCTGAGTTGGTTTCTCAGTGCCATTTTGTAGCCAAGAACTACCTTCGAGAAACAATAAAACAATGTCATGTGACTTAGCTACAAGAAAATTGGCATCTTTACAATTGGCACTGAATGGATATCACAATTCTATGTCAACCTATGTTACCATATCTGTGGGGTTGGGGTTTGGATCCACAGATTGTATACAAATTCACATAAGGATTTATTGGGATTCGCTCTAGCTCCCAATGAATTATGTGATTGAATTCATAAATCCAATGCAATTTGACTGCAATCTCCATCCGATTTATGATCACCAAAATCTGATATACAACAGTAAATGTAAAGCTCCTGGACAATTTCATCATCCAAAATTCAGTCTTCCATCTCTTCTTCATTACACTATGATCATTTTCCTTCATGTGGGTTATACAATTTCATTGATACATTTGGGTTCACCACCCTACTAATGTTCTACTCCTATTCACGACAACACATAAATATAAATACAATTATCTCAAAACATATTGGCTTTAATAATCCAACGTACAATGCACACTACTTGATATATATATTAAAAAAACACATTGAAAAACTTAAATTTAATATATCAATTATTATTTGTTTAATTATAGAAAGCAAAGTACAACTTTTGTAATTTAACAATCATATTCTCTCTTTACACTTGTTGAGGAAATTACTAGTAAATATTTAACCTATAATAATAAATGACAACCATAAGCATATATAGGACTAATGGTTAAGAGCATGTGTTCCCTCTTAATAGGTCACAAGTGCAAAACTAGAGGGGATAGACTATGTATGCCATTGTAAACTCTAACAGTGAAATCGCTTATCCTATAAAAAAGGAGTCTCAGACACCAATTTGGTGTCTTGCTTGGCTTTTGCCTTAAAATTAAATACACCATTAGAGGAGAATGAATGAATGATATTTTAACGTCCACGATACTAAAAATAGTCTATGGGACTACCAGCCCTTTTCTTTTTGCCTTTTGTAATTCAATCATTTTCTTACTCAAATTGATGACAAGCTGACGCTGACCCAACCTTCTAACAGTTCTCACACTGAAAAGACAATTCCACATAATTGATGCTAACATACTACGGCAATTGTCCCTCATGTCTATGAAAGCATCACATTCTACAATGAAATGTTTTTCTAATTCTACTACCCCAAAAGTACAAAAAGTACACAACTTTTCTTCCCAAGCTTTTTTAGGTCTCTTCCACCATCCCATTTTACACCGAAGTTAATGTGATTTAGTTCTTAATTGAGCAATAAGAATCTTTGTTCTCCACTTAATGCTAGCTCCAATGTACTCTTTTTGTTGGAGATCACAAGTGGGATTGAATTCGTGAACATAGTACTTCTTCTTTCTACCCAACTCTTTTCCACATATACCCTTCAGAAATTTCTTGAGCACAAAATTAGTAAGCATAAAATTATTTAACTCTTTGCTATTTGTAAGACATAATTAAGAAAAACACCAAAGAAAACATATTTTATTAATGGTTTTGCGTGGTACAACCGCTATTTTGTAGGTTGAGAGTAAGAGACGTGCATCACGTTTTTAATGGTTGTCTCAACGTGGAAAAATCCAAATGTCCTATGTTGAACAGATGCGTCTCTTTCGTTTCTACTACCCTCCCCATAACCAAGCCATCATCTCTACTAAATATCGATACTATTCTTTCTACCACTCCGATCGAGTCGCATCGGGAAATTGCAAGAAGCTGACGCTCTGCCAGGAAAAAATATTGACATGTTAAACGAGATATTAATGTATTGGACGCTATGCCAATATGAGGTGATCGATAAATTATCTGGATGCGACGTCTTTGGGCATGGCTTCTTGCGTCAACAACAAATGGATGCAGGCCATTGACTACGAGGGCCTCTGGGAAGCCATCTGCACGCTGCCATTGGCCATCCACCACCTTGTCTCAGAGTGGGCTTCCACCATTTTCACTTCCGATGTGCACTGCCTTCTAGACGAGTGGAGTGGACTGGCAACTGCAGATCTCACCAATCTAACGCAAACAAAATCACCATCCCTCATCATTCATCAAGGAGGATGGGCATTAATAACGTTGAAGATGCAAACTTTTGTTACCGATCCACGGATTCAGAATTGTCTTCCAAATAACCGGTCGCAGATATTTACATTAAATTCACCGCGGATGAAATTGACATATATTGATTTTGTTAGGGTTGCTAAAAGCTGGGATATATGGAGATGTAATACGATTTTCAAAACTCCGTGAAGCCGTGGATTTCTTGGCTGTGGCTTTAGCAACCTAAAGGGCGTAACATGAGGAGTATAGAGTGTAGAAGCCTCTTTCGAGATTTCATTTTATATTGTGCATCAACTCTGTCCTTAATTGAGAGGAGAAAGTAATGTTGCCTATAACCTCTTTTCAAATTTATTTTTTAATTTGTACTTTCTTTCTTTCTGTTCAGCTTAGAGTTTTTTTTTTTTGCTGTAGTCTAAAAAAAGGTAATATAATGATTCAGAATTTGGTAAAGAATTTGAAAAAATTAGGCAAAGATTTTGAAAAATTTGGCAAAGATTTATCAGAATCTTGTTTACAATTGTTAAACTTTAGTATTTTGGGTGCCTTAAGGATTTTTTATAATGCTGAATCCATTTCCACTATAAAAAAAATGCAATTCAAGCACTCCAACTATCTGATTTTTTGAATTTTATTTTAACTAATTCCAATAAAATACTGCATTCCAATAAGTAGACAACTTCGTTTTATTCTTGCTCATTTGAAATTTTTTATTTAGCACTATTTACAGTTTACGTAATGTAAACTTTCACAACTGCCAAAATTAAATATAATTTTATTAATATATTTAATTGGATAACCTACTGGTTATAATATCATTATATAGTTCTATAAAATTTTATAACACCTCAAAACCAGTTGTAGTTGATTGTTACGATTAGTTTGTGTCTTTATTTATGAGTTTAACAATTGGAGCATGTAATATCTTTCGTTTTTCTCCTTTTTAAATAATATGAGATTATGATTGTACTTTCAGTGTGGAGAGTCATGGTTTGGCTATACTTTAGCTAAGCTCTTAAATTAATTATTTAAAATGAATTCACTGCCATGGATCCATTGTGTGGGAGAAGCCAGCTTGCTTGTGTGCCCTCAAGTTTATGAACCCAACCTGAATTTAATAACTCGAATCACTTCAAAACAGTGAAATCCACTTTATGACATATTATTTATAATTTAAAATGAATTCACTGCCATGGGTTCATTTTGTGGGAGAAGCTAGCTTGCTTGTGTGCCTTTAAGCCTACGAACCTAATCTGGATTTAATAACTCGAATCACTTCAAAACAGGGAGAAAATCACATTGCGTGCTGTGAGCAAGCCATAGTCAGCTACATTGAATTCCTGAACTGCTTACTGATCCATCCACCCACCTACACTAAAAATCAATTACAGGATGGGATTGGACAGTGTGTTCAGAGGACGCCACCAATCCCACCACCCTGACAGATCAAGGTCGAGAATGACTTCCTTGAGTAGGAGGAGGCTCACACAGAGGAAAATAAAATTAAAAAAGAGAAAGCAAGAAGACAAAAGTGTTAGCAATTAAAAAACAATTCTTAAATGTGGAATATAAAACTTTAATGCTCAGTAAAAATATACTTCCAGCTATTGATGAATTATTTAGTTTTGCAGGGATGAAATCTGCACAAGAATGAATGCTCAAAGAAGTACTCCAAGAAATGGTTTATTGCAGATTCTTTTAGGGAAACGAAATAGACCTCCACAATATACAAAATCTATTTGGACTTTTGACTCCGCCTTAGAATACTAAGCCAATGATAATACGAATAGAAATATCTATGATAATAGTATTTCTATTAGAATTTTGACTCCTATTTTGACTGCGCAGGTGAAGCTTTCTTTAGAGTTCTAAATAAAAACTAACCATAAATTTTGTTGCCCTTCAGCAGCACAAATCTCTCAACGGATGGTTGTAAACAGATTATTGTGTGTATTGGTGATAGAAGGACAACAGAGCAAAATCTATCAGCACTAACGATCAGCTCAACAGGCTAGCCATTAGCTCAGCTCGGTACAGCAGTAAGCAAAATTCATGAGAAAACATCCACGAGATTGGCAAACTATCACTCTTACCCCGCGCATTTTCTAAAATCTGAAGGCACTTCCAAACTCTGCAAACTCTAACTTGATGGTGTAAAGCTGAAGGGGATTGAGTTAGTGAGCTTGGGGACCAAACAGAAGAATTTATAGCCAAGCTTCCATCAAGCTTATGTTGGGTATGTGTCAAGTGTTCCACAAATCATGATAGAGAACTGTAGTGGGAGTAATGGACCACTTCAGAAGCTCCCAACAAGAAATTAATTAACTACAATTGATTTCCGTAATTTAAGGAATTTACTGTAGTTGGTTTCCATAAATTAAGGAAATCACTGCAGTTGATTTTCCAGAAATAATTATTGTAGTTATTTCCTTAAATAAGTGGGAGAGGGAGCGTAATAAGTGTAACAATCTCCCACTTGGTCCATACTTCCAAACTTAATGTCTCATCTTAAAACCCATTGATAATATTTATTAAGTAATAGATACATGAATCATGGTGATAAGTCCTCTAATGACGAGTATTGTCTTCCATGTATTACTATGTATTTATTTCTATTAAAATTTATGTGGCAACAATTTCTTAATGAATAAACCCTATGTTTATTCTTGGTCCTACACAGATGAATTCTCTCAAATCAAATTAAGGTGCACATAAATATGAGAAAAAACATCACAATAATTAAGAATTTCATTAAAAATAACATTGTTCATATAATGAGAAACTACATAATGGAACCAAATCCCATATTTATTACATGATCCTTGAATTTAAACAGTGGCATGCCCTTAGTCAAAGGATCAATGATCATCAACTCAGTGCTAACGTGCTCAATGACCACTTTATTTTCTTTAACACATTCCCTTATAGCTAAATACTTAATGTCGATGTGTTTATTTCGACTCCCACTTTCGTTGTTCTTAGCCATAAAATCAACAGCTGAATTGTCACAATATATTCTTAATGGCTTAGAGATAGAATCCATAATTCTAAGCCCTAAAATGAAACTCTTAAGCCATACACCATGTAAAGTAGCCTCAAAACAGGAGATGAACTCAGCTTCCATAGTGGAAGTGGCAATCAAGGTCTTCTTGGCACTCCTCCATGATACAACTCCACCGACCATCATAAAAATGTATCTTGATGTTGATTTGCGTGAATCAACACATCCAACAAAGTCAGAATCTGAGTAGCAAATCACTTCCAAATTGTCCGTCCGTCTATACATAAGCATGTAGTTTTTGGTTCCTTGAAGGTACCTCATTACTTTCTTTGCAGCTCTCTAGTGGTCTAAACCTGGATCACTCTGATATCGTCCCAACATTCCCACAACAAATGAAATGTCAGGTCTTGTGCAGACCTAACATTAGGCTTCCGACAACAGAAGCATATGGAATGTTCTTCATTTGTTCCCTTTCAAAGTCGTTCTTCGGGCATTGGTTCAAAATGAACCTATCACCCTTCACAATGGGAGCGACACTTGGTGAACAATCCTTCATCCGAAATCTCTCTAAAATTTTATTAATATAGGTTTCCTAAGACACACCCAAGATGCCTCGAAATATGTCTCTATGGATCTTAATGCCAATGACATAAGATGCCTCACCCATATCCTTCATATCGAAATTTTTAGAGAGGAATTGTTTCACCTCATGCAGCAAACCCTTATCATTGGTTGCTAGCAAAATATCATCCACACATAAAACAAGAAAACAGATTTTACTCCCACTCACTTTAAGGTATATACATTCATCCATAATGTTTTCTACAAAACCGAAAGAAGAAATTACATTATGAAATTTCAAATACCATTGGCGGGATGCTTGTTTTAAACCGTATAATGATTTCTTAAGCTTGAAAACCAATTTCTCACCATCACTAGAGGAGAATCCTTCAAGTTGTTTCATGTAAACCTCCTCCTCTAGATCTCCATTGAGAAATGCCGTTTTGACATCCATTTGGTGTAGATCCAAGTCAAAATGGGCTACTAATGCCATAATAACGCGCAAGGAATATTTCTTAGATACAGGAGAGAAAGTCTCCGTGTAATCGATTCCTTATTTTTGAGTGAATCCCTTTGCAACAAGTCTTGCCTTGTATCTCTCAATGTTGCCCAATGAGTCTTTCTTTGTCTTAAAAACCCATTTACATCCAATGGCTTTTGCAACATTAGGCAATTCAACAAGATCCCAGACTTCGTTACTCTTCATAGAATTCATCTCTTCCTTCATGGCATCGTACCATAATTCTAATTCTTTGCAACTCATGGGTTGTGAAAAGGACTCGAGATCATTTTCGGCTCCAATGTTGTAGTCAGATTCTTGCAGATACACGACATAATCATCAGGAATTGTTGATCTCTTTGGTCTAGTAGATCTTCTTAATGTTGTACCACCATATTCCTGAGAAGTATGTGGCTCAACTCGTTGTTCAAGAATTCTTGGCAATTCTTGAACTATCTGATCTACTGGAATGTCGTCAACAGCTTCTGGAACTTCAACAATTGGTTGTTCAACACCAGTTTGTACTTGAGGGGTGCTGTGAACAATAACCAATCTATCACTTGAGGTGGAAGGTTGATATTCTGAATGATCCTTCTCAGAAACTATGTTCCTGGTTTGATCTCTCCCACTGATCAAGTCATTTTCAAGAAACTTTGCATTTCTTGATTCCACAATCCTAGTGCTGTTAGATGGACAATAAAATCTGTAACCTTTAGACCTTTCAACATATCTAATGAAATACCCACTAATGGTCCTCGGGTCCATCTTCTTCTCTTGTGAATTATATATTCTCACTTCATACGGGCATCCTCAAACGCGCATATGTCGCAAACTCGGTTTCCAACCTTTCCATAATCCAAATGGCGTTTTAGGAACAACCTTGGCTGGAACTCGGTTTAATATATACACTGCCGTCTTAAGTGCTTCAGTCCACAAGGATTTAGGAAGATTGGAGCTGCTAGGCATACTCCGCACCATGTCCAATAATGTTTGGTTTCTTCTTTCTGCTACACCATTTTGGTTGAGTGAACCAGGCATGGTGTATTGGGAAATAATCCCATGCTCTTGAAGAAATTTTGTGAATGGTCCAGGTGCTTGTCCATATTCTATGTATCTACCATAATATTCTCCACCTCTATCTGATCTCACAATCTTAATTTTCTTGCCACATTGTTTCTCTACTTCAGCCTTAAAGATCTTAAAGGAATCTAATGCTTTGCTCTTTTTATGAAGCATGTAGGGATACATATATCGTGAGTAATCATCTATAAAAGAGATGAAGTATCTCTGACCATGTGAGTCCATGTCTGGACTAGATATATCAGTATGTATGATATCTAATATGTCCAAACTCCTATTGGCACCTTTCTTTGACTTGTTGGTCTACTTTCCCTTTATGCAGTCCACACAAGTCTCAAAATCTGTAAAATCCAGAGTATCAAGTACCCCTTCATTTACCAATCTTGTAATTCTTTCTATGGAGATATGACCTAATCTCCGATGCCATAATTTATAGGAATTTTCATCAATAACACATATTTTAGTGCCAGTGTGAACATGCATTGAATCATAAGTGACATTGTTTTGTAAATTAATGCAGTAAATACCATTAGAAAAAATACCATTCCCAACATAATCAGATTTATAAAATAAACTGAAAGATGTTTCCGAAAATTTAACGGAATATCCAAAAGGTACAAGCCTTGAAACTAAAATCAAGTTTCTAGAAAAACTTGGTACATAAAAGGTCTTTTCTAATTCTAAAACAAAGCCACTAATTAAAGTTAAATAGCATGTTCTTATAGCTTCCACATGTGAGCCCATCTTGTTTCCTGATAATATGCTTTGCTCACTTCCCACTGGCTTCCTTAGGTTTTGCAAACCCTGCAAGGAATTCGAAATGTGAATTGTTGATCCAGAATCAATCCACCAGGTGTTAATATTGACATTAACCATATTAGATTCATAACAAACAAACAAGATTGGATTACCTTTGTCCACAAGCCATTTCTGAAATTTGGCGCATTCCTTCTTCATGTGTCCCTTCTTTTTATAGAAGAAACACTTGGAATCCTTCTTGATATCGGCTTGAGGAGGTATTTTAGCTTTCCCTCTCTGATTGGCTTGAGATTTTACCTTTCCTCGCGTTGCCAGCATTGCACTTTCTCCCATTTCCATCACCAATCTCTCTTCCTCTTGAACACACATGGTCATGAGTTCATTAATTGACCATTTATCCTTATGTGTGTTGTATGAGATTTTGAAGGGTATGTATTGGTTTGGAAGGGTGTTCAGGATGTAGTGCGCCATGAAAGACTCTGATATTTCAACCTCGAGTTTCTTCAATTGAGCTGCAGTGTCCCTCATTTGCATGATGTGCTTGCGCACACATTTTACATTGGTGAGCCTTAGGGATGAGAACTTCATAATGAGGGTGCTTGCTAGTGCCTTGTCTGAAGTGATGAGTTGATCATCAATGGCTTTCAACAAGTCTCGGACCTTTTCATGTTGTTCAACAGAACCACGAATACTAGCTGAAATTTTAGTCTTAATGAACATCACACTTAGGTGATTAGATCATTCCCATCGTTCATAAAGCGTGATGTCCGCTGCAGTGCTGATATTATTGAGTGCCAGTGGTTCATATTTTCTAATATCATAGTCTATGCCCATCCACCCCAAATCAAAGAGAACTCCCTCCTTCCAGACCTTATAGTTATCTCCCTTAAGTTCAAGGATATCAGTACGAATTTCAGAGAAATTTGCAGGTCATCCAACTGCATAAAATTAAAGATCACATGCTTATGTTAAAATTAAGGCCTAAATAAAATTTTCATGCTTTACCAATGTAAATCATGCTTAAAATTGAATCTGATGACATTGAAATTGTCTGTGGACTAAATTTTCAATTCAAGAAGATTCAATTATTCTTTATGATAGAATATATCATATTATTTAGTTAATTCATAATTCTAAGGGTATATTATGATTATAATTTGATATAAATTCTATCTCAGTTTTGAACTTTATGATAAAACTAATAGTTCATAGCTCCCGTGGGTAAGTTATGAATATTTTATCCTAATTAATTACATAAATATAACAAAAATTCCTGTGGGATAAAATTTATTACATTTAATATAATTAATTACAATTAATGTCTAAATTTTCTTTATGTGATCCTAATCAATCATAATATATAATTTTATTTAATTAGAGATGTTGTGGCTATTCTCTAATCAATTAAAAAATTATATGGATCACTAGACATTATTTCTTATAAAAATTAACAAGATATAAGAATAACGATAATTATTCATGCATATTGAGCAAAAATTAGACATATTTCCAAATAAATGTTTTAATTCAGAAAATTCTAAAAATAAAATATTTAACCAAACATGTCTATAAATCACCAAGGTAGAGATGTAACTTGGCTGTGATACCAAATATTAGCAATTAAAAAACAATTCTTAGATGCGGAATATAAAACTTTAATGCCCAGTAAAAACATACCTTCAGCGATTTATGAATTATTTAGTTTTGCAGGGATGAAATCTGCGCAAGAATGAACGCTCCAAGAAGTACTCCAAGAAATGGTTTATTGCAGATTCTTTTAGGGAAACGAAACATACCTCCACAATATAGAAAATCTATTTGGACTTTTGACTACGCCTTAGAATACTAAGCCAATGATAATACGAATGGAAATATCTATGATAATAGTATTTCTATTAGAATTTTGACTCCTATTTTGACTGCGTAGGTGAAGCTTTCTTTTGAGTTCTAAATAAAAAAGTAAGCACAAATTTTGTTGCCCTTCAGCAACACAAATTTCTCAATGGATGGCTGTAAAAAAATTATTGTGTGTACTGGTGATAGAAGGACAACAGAGAAAAATCTATCAGCGCTAACGATAAGCTCAACAGGCCAACCATTATCTCAACTCGGTATAGCAGTAAGCAAAATTCATGAGCAAACATCCACGATATTGGAAAACTATCACTCTTACCCCCGCGCCTTTTCTAAAATCTGAAGGCACTTCCAAACTCTGCAAACTCTAACTTGATGGTGTAAAGCTGAAGGGGATTGAGTTAGTGAGCTTGGGGACCAAACAGAAGAATTTATAGCCAATCTTCCATCAAGCTTCTATTGGCTATGTGTCAAGTGTTCCACAAATCATGGTAGAGAACTGCAGTGGGAGTAATGGATGAATTCAGAAGCTCCCAACAAGAAATTAATTAATTGCAGTTGATTTCCGTAATTTAAGGAAATTACTGCAGTTGGTTTCCATAAATTAAGGAAATCAATGCAGTTGGTTTTCCAGAAATAATTACTGTAGTTATTTCCTTATATAACTGCGAGAGGGAGCATAACAAGCGTAACACAAAAAGAAATGATTTCCTTCTCAATCATTGGTGAAAGTAGAATAAAAAGAAGAGGAGAGAGCAAGCAAGCAGAATGAGGGGACATGCATTTTGTTCTCCGAGACACAACAGAACACATAGCGAGTTACTTCCAAATTGGTCTCCATATTTTGAGTGTTTACTAGGCATTATAGTTAATTTCCCTAAACATCCTCTCAAACTTCAGATTTGACTCGAAGGATGTTAGCTGCAAGAAAGTTGAAGTGTAGGTGGCCATGTTTGGGTGGAGAGTGAAATTTCCTCTTCAATTTCCAATCATCATTAAATATACTCAAATAAGTATAATTTTTCATGCATATTGGACTATGTATTATGCTATTTCTTGTTAGTCATCATTAAATATACTCAAATAAGTACAATTGTTCATGCATATTGGACTATGGATTATGCTATTTCTTGTTGAGCTTAGGATTGATGCATTATCCTGTAGGTTCATGAATGGATACCAGATACTCATTATTATGTTAACAGTTGACCAATTATCTTATTCTCTTATGAATATATATTGTATGCTTGAATGATGAGGATTTCTGTAGGCTCATGAATGCATACCGGATACTCATTATTATGTTAACAATTGACCAATTATCTTATTCGCTTATGAAAATATATTGTATGCTTGAATGATGAGGATTTCTCCCATAATTATGATATGTAGCTATCCTATATGTTTATGGTTCTAATGGGTGATTGGACAATGTTGTCTAATATTTTGCTTATGGCTAAGATATTAACTATGCATATTATTTACCTTTATTTTCTTGACTAGTATATCTAAAGACGACAATGAGACATGTACTTATAGGAATTATAGTTTCTTTGCTAGAATATCCATCAATCCCTATGCATTATTACTAGCCTTGGATATTTCAAATGTGGAGCTACTGCCCTATCCATGATTTAAAAAGTACTTGCACACTATAATTTGAATGACCACTTAGGTGGTATTGGTAATTGCTATATCCATGATTTAAAAAGAACATGCACACTATAATCTAAATGACCACCTAGGTGGTATTGATAATTGCTAGATTAGGAATAATGTTCTAACCCATATGTTATGTTCTCTCTTTATATTTCTTGACAGTAATATAATTAAATGAAGGAATCAACAGATTCAATGGACTCATCATTTGTTTGGTCATATTGTGACCATCCTTGTGCTGCTATGCAATTATATGTATCTGTAATGAATGAGTATAAGCCCCTAAATGTGTTTAACCAACTTTCCAGAAGATGACATAACTATAAGTACTTCATATGTCTCTCTTGTAAGCATCACCCCTATATGAATTTTGCCTTGAGACCTCACCTTTCACTAAAGTCTGAGCAAGGGATGCCTTGAGACTCTTTATTCACTAAGGTTTTTCATAAAGCATGTGAAGAGGAGATTTTTAAAAATAATTATTTTAATGATTTTGGAAAATTAGGTATTATAAAAGTATTTTTTCTATAACGGTTTTTTATAAAAGAAAATTTTATATACAAATAAAACCTAGGTTTTATTACAAGGTTATTTTTTGTGCTGCAAATCATATATATATAAAAAGAAACCTAGGGATAAGAGAAGTGAAATTCTTGAAGAAAGATGGCAACAAGAAATTTTTAGCCACAACTTTCTTCTTTCACAGGGAAAGATTATGACGTGTGGGCTATTAATATGGAGACCATGTTAAAAGCGCATAATGTCTGGGATCATGTCAAGTTTGGGTTTGCAGAACCTCAAAATGATGCAGAAGAACGAGCCCTCAGTAATGTAGTGAGGGAACACTGGAAGAATGCACAAGCATTACTTCTTATACAACAGGGAGTGGACCGAGAAATGTTCCTGAAGATAATGAGCACGTATTCAGCAAAGGAACGATGGGAAACTTTGGTGACACACTATCAAGGTTTGACAAAAGTCAATATTGTTAAATTGCAGAATACTAGGAGAGATTTTAAAAGTTTGCAGATGAAGGAGACATAGGATATCGATTCTTTCATGAATCAATTCATGTTTATAGTAAATCAGTTAAAATTTTATAAGGAAGAAATTAAAAATCAAACAGTGATTGAGAATGTCCTTAGATATTTTTCTAACAAGTTTGGTGTTATGGTAGATCTATAGAAGAAGCAAAGGATTTGGAAAAACTGACAGCTGACGAGTTGATGGGATCACTTCTATCGCATGAGGCAAGGATAGACATAAATAATGATTCCACTTTAGAAACTTCTTTCAAAATTCAAGTTTCTATTTCAAGAGGTCGAGGCAGCAGTCGATTGAGAGGCAGAAGATATGATGGTCAGAGAGATAGCCCAGAAGAGCATGAACATGAAAGTGGAAGCATCAACAGCAAAAGATTCAACAATAATTATAGATCTGACAAATCAAAGGTGAGATGTTATTATTGCAATAAATTTGGTGACTATTCTCATGATTTCAGGAAGAAGATAGCTAATCAAGGAAACAAGAGAGCTAATGTTAGTACATAGAATACTAACTCCATGTTCCTAGCATGAAACAACATGCATGAGCCGTCTGATAAGGTGTGGCTATTAGACAGTGGTTGCAGTAACCACATGACAGGAAGCAAGAATTTGGTTGCAAATTTGAATCAATCTGTGAATACATAAGTAAAGTTGGGGACTGATAAGACTGTGGATGTAGATGGCAAAGGAGTGGTCAACTTTATGAGCAAGAAACGGGAGCCAAAAACAATATTAGAGGTATATTATGTTCCTAGTCTTAAACATAATTTGATAAGTGTTGGTCAATTGACACAGAAAGGATACATAGATATATTTAAGGGGTAAGAGTGTATTATTTATGACAAAACCCCAAGCAAGTAGCTGATAGCAAAGGTGCAAATGACGATGAACAAACTCTTTCCTCTAATTATGAATTACAACGATCAAGTTAGTTATTTTACAGTTACATGTTCTAATGATTAATGGTTATGGCACGTTTGGTTTGGACACTTGCATTTTTCTAGTTTAAGATTGTTGCAGCAGAAACAGATGGTCAGAGGATAACCTCCCATCAAAGAACCTAATAGTACTTGTGAGTGTTTCGTCTTGTGAAATCAACAACGTGAAAGTTTTCCGAAGGGAGTTTCATATAGAGCAAAGAAGCCACTTGAGTTGGTACATACAGACTTGTGTGGACCTATGAGGACATAGTCGATTAGTGGAAGTTGTTACTTCCTCACTTTTATTGATGACTATAGCAGAAAGACTTGGGTTTACTTTTTGAAGAAAAAGTCCAAAAATTTTTCAAAGTTCAAAGAGTTCAAAGCCTTAGCAGAGAACCAAAGTGATCGGCAGATCAAGGTATTGAGATCATATCATGGTGGAGAATATGATTCGAAAGCATTCCATGAGTACTAAAAACAACATTGAATCAGAAGGAAATTTACAACCAAATACACACCGCAGAAGAATGGTGCAACGGAGAGAAATAAGAGAACAATCATGAACATGAAAAGGAGCATATTGAAAGTAGGAAACTTGTCTAATGAGTGTTGGGAAGAAGCAGTTGCATGTGTTGTTTATGTTATAAACAAATCACCTACAAAGAGTGTGATAAACAGAGTCCCAGAAGAAGCATGGTCAGGTATCTCATGCAGTGTATCTCATCTCAGAGTTTTTGGATGTGTATCCTATGCACATGTGCCTAACAGATAAGAGGAAAATTGGATGATCAAAGTGAAAAATGCATATTTATTGGTTATAGTGAGTAGTCAAAAGCTTACAAATTGCATAACCCTGTCACCAAGAAGACCATAATCAACAGAGATGTTGTGTTCAAAGAACAAGAATCATGGAATGGGACTGTAGACAAAATAGTTGATGCACAGGTACCATTGATGGAGGAGGATGATGTAGCAGAAAAGGAGCAGCAAGAATCAAAAGAGCAGACACCAAAAAGAGTCACACCAGCAAGGGCTCCAAGGTTTTCAGAGCAACATGGATCTTCAAGCAGATCAACAGACCAAAACTCTGCAAACAGCCAATCAGGTAATGACTCAAGCAATGGTAAGAGAGATATGAGAAGTTTGAAAGATATTTATGATGATTGGGACGTTATTTCAAAATTTGCATTATTTTCATTCCAACCTTTTTCGTTTGAAGAAGAAATCAGAGATGAAAATTGGGTGCAAGACATGGATGAAGAAATTGAAGCTATCGAAAAGAATGATACATGGGATTTGATTAACTTTACAAAGGATAAAAACCTCATTGGTGTGAAGTGGGTGTACAAGACAAATTTGAATGAGAAAGGTGAAATTGATAGATTTAAAGCAAGACTTGTAGCAAAAGGATTCTCGTAGCAACTAGGAATAGAATTTGGGGAAACATTTTCTCTGGTAGCCAGATTGGATACTGTACGAGTAGTTCTAGCCACAATAGCTCAAAAAAAGTGTAAATTACATCAAATGGATGTCAAACCAACCTTCTTGAATGGAATTATAGAAGAAGAAATTTATGTGAAACTACCTTCAGGTTATGAAATTGAAGGTAAAGAAGATAAAGTTTACAGGTTGAAGAAAGTGCTCTATGGACTGAAGCAAGCACCTAGAGCATGGTATAGCAGAATTGACAACCACATGATTAAGAATGGATTTTTCAGAAGCAGCATTGGGCTTACCTTATACAAAAAGGTAAATGAGCATGGACATATTTTGATTGTTTTCTTATATGTTGATGACATGATTTTTGCAGGTGATCTTGAGTTATATGAATTTAAAGCAGCCATGATGAAAGAATTTGAGATGAAAGATATTGGTCTCATGAAATATTTTCTTAGCATAGAAGTTGAGCAATTTGAAAAATTAATTTTTATTTTCCAAAATAGATATGCTAGATATTTTTTGAAAAGATTCAAGATGGATAATTGCAAACCTGTACCTACACTAGTTGCAACAGCTAAAAAGTTAAGTAAGGATGATGAAGGATCATATGTCAATCCAACTCTATTCAAAATATTGGTTGGCAACCTCATCTATCTCACTGCTACAAGACTAGATATTATGCAAGGAATAAGTTTGATTTCCATATTTATAGAAACTCCAAAAGACACACATTTGGAGTGCAGGAAAAATAATATTGAGATACATAGTAGGAACTAGAGATTGTGGCACAATATATGCAAGTACAAAAAAGAAAGATTTGATTGGATTTACAGATAGTGATTTTGTAGGTAGTTTGGATGATAGGAAGAGCACATTTGGTTATGTGTTCCATCTTGGTTCAGGTGTGATATCATGGACATCTAAGAAACATTCCATTGTGACATTATCATTAGAAGAAGAAGAATATGTAGCAGCAACATCAACAGCATGTCAAGAAGTATGGTTAAGAGAGTTAGTTAAGTGAGCGTTGAGCAAGTCGAGCTATGTGATAAATGAGTTTTGTAAGTGTGTGCATATCCATCTAGTCATTAGTCGAAAAGGATAAATACCCTTCGTCAGGTTCATTGTATTCAGAGAATGAATATTAATAGAAGAGCCACAACTCGTGTGTGTTTCGTGTGTGAAATATTTATGTTATTTGTGCCTTTACTCGTTTACCTTTCCAACAAAATTTTCATGAATCAAATATCGGAGATTAAGAAAATTAAACGTTATGCATGAAACCCACTTAAAGACTTTTACTTAAGAGAAAGAGAGGGTTTTAAGAGAAAGAGAGGAGGACACCCTTCGTGTGAGTACAAAGAGAGAAACAACATGTTTTATTCAACGTTGTCCACCACTAACCACGACCGTTATTTGACAGTTAGTGACATAGGGCCTTTTTTTTCAACCGTTGCGATGGGAAATAACTGTAACTGTGATGTTGCCCAGATGCATCTTCATCATTTCTGGTGGCTTCCCTACAACCCACTAACCGTTCCTTCGTCATTTGATTTGCGCCAAAATTTGACGAGTAAATTGGTCATCATGGGACAATTTAATTGTCAAATATGGCCGACAGACTACCATACCTATCATGAAACAACTTCGAAATATGTAAAATGTTTAACAAATTGATTATGAGAGATTGAAAAACTCTAAAATATTTAAAACCATTCGCAATGCTACCATAAATTTTTACATATCTAAGTGATTCTAATTTAACTCATTATTGTTTTTCAAATTTAACTTGTTAATTCAAAGCTAGTTCTTTTGATTTTGAGTATTATATTGATATAATCTAATTTTGTTGTAATTTTAACCAATTATTATTTCTATTTCCAATATAATCCCTTTCGAAATTGTAAGGAAAAATAGATGCCGACCGAGTGACTAAGAAACATGTTTTATTAATGTTTTTGTGATTAGATCCTCCACTACCGCTATTTTGTCAGATAGTGAGGTGGGTCCTCCTTTTTCTTGCTTGTTGTGATGCCGAAAGAGTGGGAAGTGCACTGTTGACCAAACACCTCTTTGCTGTTTCCGGTTGCTTCCCCACCTGCAACAATGTTGTTTTTCATTGTTTGGCTTTGCTGCTTCTTCTTCTTCGTCATTTAGCTTTGTTTCTTCTTATTGTAGGCATCCAACGTCTTCTCATTCTCCTTTGCCTTTGGATATCCAGTATTTCTTCTTCTTCTTATTATTTTTGTTGGAAAATCCAAGGGGTCCTCCAGGTTGACTCATGGCCGGGGAGAATGAAGAGTCGCAAGATCAAATCACAGCAGGAAATTACAAGAAACTGGCGCTATGCCAGAATGAGATTACCAACAACGTTGACATATTGAGTGAGATATTCAAGCATTTGGACGGGGTGTCTTTGGCCATGACATCTTGCGTCTCAAAGAAATGGAAGTAGGTCACCAACGTCAAGGATCTGTGGGAATGAATTTGCACGCACCATTGGCCATCCATCGCATCGCTTCAGAGTGGGCAGTTGAAATCCATGGTCATGGGCCTCAACGGATTCCGACGTCTCTACATAAACTGCATATACCCTCTTCTCTCCAAAAATAAAAGCAATCACAATAATTCGAAATCGAAGGTCACTTTGTCTTTTGGAAAGAAAAATTAGAGCAAGGACGAGATCAATATTTCCCTCTCACTATTTTCCATTGATCAATACTGGTGACTACCATCTATGGATCACATGGCCAGAATTGTGCACTAGTCTTGTTTGGAAAAGGAACAGGTAACCTCCTCTTCCACTGCCTTTACTTCTAATGTGCACTACCTGGTGGAGGAGTGGAGAGGCATCTCAGTTGCTATTAATTCGTCAAAGAAGATGGGCATTATGTTGGTGTACATGCACCTAAATTAGCTTTAGTTCAACTCTAGATATTGCATGCAATGTGCACCTATCTTTAGTTAGTTAACTCGAGTGTTGTACATGCACATAGTTAACCTAGATTAACTTTAGTTCAACTCTAGAGAATGCATGCAATGTGTACTTGTCTTTAGCTAGTTAACTCAAGTGCTTACATGTGGTGTGTACTTGGCTTTAGTTAGTTAACTATAGTGCTTGCATGTGGTGCATGTGCACATTAACAGAACTTAAAGCACACTTAGCTTCAGCTAGCTTTAAATATCCATAGCTATTGCATGTACAACTAAAGGGAAATTGATTCTAAAACTAATATTGATGAATCAATTTCATTCTCAATTCTAATTGTTTTTCTTTTCAATCTAGAAATTTTGTGCAATTATTCTTCAACTAGATCCATATTTGTGTTCTAATAATTTTACATGGTATTGGAGCTACAAGGGTTTGGAGAAGTTGCATGAACAATTTTTTGCAGGTTTGAAGAGCATAGAATTGGAAATTGTTCAAAGATTTGATTTGTGAATCAAAATATTGGAGAATTACCGCAATTGTCGCTACAACCACAAAGTGAAAGAATGGAATTCTCAACTTCCACTATTCTGACTCCATACAATTACTATGAATGGAAGCCAATGGTTTTGCTTCATCTTAGGAGCAAAGGCTTGTACCAAATGGTCATGGGAATTAAGACAGAACCATTGTCAGAGGATGAGAAGTCATACTGGCTTAACAGCTCTGACATGGCTTATGAAAGATTGTGTCTATCTATGTCTCATGATATTCATTATCAGATCAGAAATATTGAATCACCACACGAAATCTGGACTACATTGAAATGATTATATGGTGATGAAAATGATCTAGAAGAACACCATTTGGAGGCAAAGATATCACCTTATTATAAGAATCATGAAAGTGGTGAAGACTCCAATAATGTGGACAAGTATTCTCAAGATAATGTTGAACAAGAAGACTCTACTTCTTATAATGTTAATGAACTTGTTGCAGATGGGAATTTTATCTTGTCTAATAATGAAGACATTGCACATTGGGAAATATCTTCCTATGCTAATGATGAAGACACTACTTTCAAAATCATACAAGAGGACTTTAATTCCTCTAAGATTGATGATGTTGATGATGGAGATCTGACGAGGTCTCAATTTAATGATGCCCCACATGCACTCTTAGTCGCAGAGGCATGCATGCCCATGCATGCATCTAAGGGGGCATTTATAACACCATTTATACACATGCATGCATCCACAAAGGCATCTCTAAAGCCACACATGCACATGCATGCATCCCTAGAGACAACTATTCCCATTCATGCATATAGGGTAAATGTATCTGATCGTCAAATGCATGAAGAAGTTGCATGGAATCCATATTGTCATGCAACCATCTATAAGGAAATTGAGTCCTCAATAAAAACATGGGAGTTGATATCTCTACTTTAAAAAATGAAGCTTATTCCTCCAGATCCATGATGGGATCATCGATCTTCAGTAATATCCTAGTTTTGAGCAGACTACTGATATCTTCACCAAGAATTTCCCTGAGAAAAAGTTTCGATTCCTGCAAGATCGTCTCGGGGTGAAGGACACGACTGCCTAACAGTTGTCTTTTCTCTATTTTTTCATTATCTTTTGAGGAAGGATTTTTCTTCCCACTGGGTATTCCCTCTTTCCTCTTCTCATGCATTGTATATGGGTAGGTAAAATGGCCGTGTTGCTGCGACTCATTCATTTTTAATCACACTCACCTAAGTTATTCTTAAGGGGGGGTGTTGGTGTACATGCACCTAGATTAGCTTTAGTTCAACTCTAGAGATTGCATGAAATGTGCACTTATCTTTAGCTAGTTAACTCAAGTTTTATACATGCACATAGTTAACCAATATTAGCTTTAGTTCAACTCTAGAGATTGCATGCAATGTGCACTTGTCTTTAGCTAGTTAACTCAAGTGCTTACATGTGGTGTGCACTTGGCTTTAGTTAGTTAACTATAGTGCTTACATGTGGTGCATGTGCACATTAACAGAACATAAAGCACACTTAGCTTCAATTAGCTTTAACTATCCATAGTTATTGCATGTAAAACTAAGCTTAACTCAGTTGCTTTTATGTATTGATTCTAAAACTAATATTGGTGAATCAATTTCACTCTCAATTCTAATTGTTTTTCTTTTTCAATGTGGAAAGTTTGTGCAATTATTATTCAACTAGATACATATTTGTGCTCTAATAATTTTACATGGTATTAGAGCCATGTTGCTGGGACTCATTCATTTTGCATCACAGTCACCTAATTTATGCTTAAGGGGGGGTGTTGGTGTACATGCACGTAGATTAGATTTAGCTCAACTCTAGATACTGCATGCGATGTGTGCTTGTCTTTAGCTAGTTAACTCGAGTGATTTACATGTACATAGTTAGCCTTAATTAGCTTTAGTTCAACTCTAGATATTGCATGCAATGTGCACTTGTTTTTAGCTAGTTAACTCGAGTGCTTACATGCAATGTGCACTTGGCTTAGTTAGTTAACTATAGTGCTTGCATGTGGTTCATGTGCACATTAGCAGAAAATAAAGCACACTTAGCTTTATTTAGCGTTAAATATCCATATTTATTGCATGTACAACTAAGCTTAAATTAGTTGCTTTATATATTGATTCTAAAACTAAAATTGATGAATCGATTTCATTCTCAATTCTAATTGTTTTCTTTTTCAACTTGGCAAGTTTGTGCAATTATTCTTCTACTAGATCCATATTTGTGCTCTAATAATTTTACACATTAAAGAAGAAGATGCAAACTATTTTTGGGGATCCATGGATGCGCAATCCTCTCCCAAATAACCCTCACGTACAAAAAAACACAAGAAAACAACATGAAAGGTACGAGTTAATGGTTTCAGAAGGGTTGACTATATTCAGTTCTATAATATTAACGTTAGTTGTCAATTAAGTTCTAAATATTTTAATCATAGATTTGTATGAGACAAGGTTACCTTCTGATGAGTTGCAAATATTTGCATTAAATTCACCACTGATGAAAATGACATATATTATTTTTTTAGGGTTGTGAAAAGTTGGAACCTCTAGAGATGTAATACGACTTTCAAAACTTAGGGATTCCGTGGGTGTTGCTGATTCAATGCAGCCTCCTCAAGGGCGTAACATGATGAGTATATAGTATATAAGTCTCTTTTCATATTTTTTTTATACTGTGCAGCCGTCTCTATTGCTTTGATGTCAAAGATACACCTAAATTTGGAGGAGAAAACAATGTTGCCTATTGCCTCTTTTCATTTACTTATTTTTATTTGTACTTTCTCTTTCTCTGTCAGTGTAATGTTTTCTTATTTCACACCATGGGGATGTTTGAACGTTTATATTGATGACTATTTACGGTTCATGTAGAGTAATCTTTCACAACTTTATTCACAATATTTAATATTTCACAACTGCCATTATTATTCATAATATTTAATATTTCTAGTTTTTGAGGTGTTTTAATATTTTATAAAACTATTTTATGATTTTTTAACTCTTACTTGTATTATTATTGAAGAGAATTTGGATTGTAGATAATGGATGTAGAAATAATTATGACATGAAATGGAAATTTAATTAAATATAGATGATTTAATATAGATCAATGTAAATTTGGGGTCATAAAATATCAATATTCTAAATGATATGGGAAAAAGAATGATCTAACATGTTGACCAAATAAAACCAAAAAATGAACAAACCATATGTGTAGTATACCCTAAGTTTGAAATATAATTAGGTCAATTTGCTCAAAAAGGTATAATGTAATATTTAAGGGAAATGATTGTTTTCTATATGATAAACCACCTCTTAGTAAGATGTTGATTGTTGGGATGAATACAAAAAAAAATATAAGGTATCAATTTTCCATAAATTATGGTAGATAGGATGCCCCATACGCATAAAATCAGACATTTTGGATAATTTTTGGTTGTAATGTTTTAATTTGGTCATCTACATATTGGTGGCCTAAAATTATAGTAGCAGAAAAAATATGTTTGAAGGTTTTCCTCCCTTTCAAGAGCTAGCTACTTCATGTGATAACTGAAATTTAACAAAGCGACACAAAGATAGTTTCATATAGGAGTGTATTTTAGAGCAAAGACACCATTAAGGTTGGTTCATAAATTTAGTTCTATATCATGCAACACAAGGCTAATCACCATGAGGAAGTTACTATTTTCTAACGTAAATAGATAATCACAATAGAAAGACTTGAGTGTAATTTTCTGCAAAGAAATATGAAACCTTTGACAAGTTCACAAAATTCAAGGCATTGGCGGAGAAAAAAAGTGGTCAACAAGTTAAGGTGTTGAAATTGGAAAGAGGAGATAAATAGGATTCACATGATTTTCATGATTTCTGCAGGTAGCATGGGATCAACGTACTCATAATTCATGATAAGGTGCACACGTGAGCGAAATGGTTTAGCAAAAAAAAAAAAAAACTATTATGGATAGAATCATGTTGAAAGAATAAAATTTGTCAAATGATTTTTGGGGAGAAGCAATGATTTTCTCTATCTATGTTTTGAATAGATTTCCCACTACAAGTGTGAAGAGAAAAGTCCCATAAGAAGCATGGGTAGGTGCGAGCTACAATGTAGCATGTTTCAGAGTATTTGGTGGTGTAGCTGATCTAGATTTATGAAGGAACAAAATGAATTACAAGTATAAACATAAGCAGAATGATACATTGGAAAACAGAACTTGGATTCATTAATAACAAAGTACTAAAAACAATTTACATGCATAATGAAAATAAATTAACTCAATTGATGGTAGCTTATCTTTAAGAGGATATGTGGCAACTACATGCCTTCTGAATTGTGTCACAATGAGGCCCAAAGGCCTATTTATCATTTGGAAACAATGGGAAAGCCTAAACATCCAAAAAGTTAACCCTAGGAGATGAAGTGCCAAACATTTGTGGGCCCCGTTGGGGTAAATTAGTACGTCAACTTCTCGGGGTCGTAACTTTGGCATATGATCTCTGTTTGATGTGTAAAATATCTCATTATAAATATCTATCCAAACACTACAACATTCGAATGCAAACCCTTACCATAGGCTACATGTTTTCCATTTTTTCAAAAAAAATCATTTAGTGCCTTAAAATGGCTTTGAATTTCAAGACCCAAAAAATGCCAAAAATAGTAAATTGTGCTATAATTAAGGAAACTTGAAGAAACAATGGTGGGGGTCCAAAAAAAATAGGTAGGTGGCCACCAATATCCACGTGGATCAGTCCTCCCCCTTTAGGAATAAACGGTCCCCATTTCATTGAGTGCCTCCATGATATGGGGAAACGTTTGTTGAACTTGGTCCATGGTGAACCGCTTGCCTTGGTATAGGAGTTGGTCATCTTTGACAACCCGATACACTTGGAACATCTATTGGCCCCAAAAAATTGTGAAGCTTTGTCAGAGTGGCTAGGGCTGGAAAATTCCGAATGACGTGGATATTATCTGTATCCACATGCACACCTTGCTCATCAATGATGTAGCCCAAATATTGGACTTCCCTCATTCCAAATTTTTGTTTCTCCAAATTGGCACATATTTTGTGCTAATACAGTGTTTGAGGGACCTGGCGAATGTGTTGTAGGTGATCTTCCCAACTATTGTTGAATATGAGGATGCCTTCTAGATATACAACCATGAAAAAGTTGGTGAAGGACCACAATATGTCAACCATTAGCCTCATAAAATTTGTAGGAGCATTTGTCAACAAGAAAGGCATGACCAACCACTCAAAAAGGCCCTTCTTGGATTTGAAGGCGATCTTCCATACATCTGTGGGTTCTATTGGCATGTGGTGATAACCAGGCTTCAAATCAAAATTGATAAAATACTTGGCCCCCTTGAGCTGGTCAAGAAGGTCATCAATCCTTGGGATTGGATACTTGTTCCTAAAAGTGAATTTTTTTAGTGCCCGATAATTAATGCAAAGTCTCTGGGTTCCGGTTTTCTTCTATACAAGTATAATCAAGCTCCCACAAGGTGAGAAACTTGGTAGGATGTACCATTTTTGCAACAAACCTTGGATCTTCCACTTGATTTCTTCATTTTCCATAATGGAGTGGTGATATATCGCCCCATTTAGTAGAGGTGCTCTGGAAGTCAGATCGATCGAATGCTTGACTTGATAGTAAAAAGGTACTCCCGTGGGTGATGATAATATATCCTTGTATTCTTCCATGACCTTATCCACCTAATTATAATGTGTGGGGGAACCCTTCCTAAGGGACATGGATGTGGCAACTATCTTCCCCTTGCTTTGAGAGCGAATAAGATAGAAAAAAAAAATTCCTGGTCTGGGAGATGACCTTACTGCATTGCTTAGAAAAGGTCAAAGAGATCGCAGTATCTGGGGTTACCTACGGTATCCTGTAAAATTTCTAACCCAAAGTAATAATAACATTGTGAGGCCTAGACTCATACAAAACATGACGCTTCCACAAGTATGGTTGGCCTAGTAACACATCACAAACATCAAGAGGAGAAATATCACACAATACCTCATCCATGAAGGGCTTGATGCTGGAGGGAAGATGATAGCTGACTGATTCAAATATCTCGTCCTTAGTGTACGGATATGGGTTTTCTGTGGTTGGTAGGCCCAACCACTTCATGACCTCTGCTAAAATGATGTTTTTTTGGCTCCCACTATCGACAATGAATTGTAGCAAAGAATCATTAACCCACATATGTGAGTGTAAGAGACACTCCCCCTCCTCTCGATATTTAGGATTAATCTTCTGGACCTTGGTGATGGCAAAGATGGAATTGAGTTTTGTGTCAATAATTTTCTTCCCCTTGTCAGGTTTTGGCTCAGAACTGGAACATGCATCAAACTTTGAAGCTTTCAGCTCAACCAACAATGACCGCTTGGCGCGACACTCTTTTTTTTTGTGCATGGGGATCTTGTGGAACTCAACGACTTTCCTGTGTCCTTCTTTGTCTTCATGAAGCCATTCTTTGATAACGACTTTTATGGGTTTTCCAAGGTCCCTCCACCTTGGCTCTATCCTTTGTTCTTCGGTCTGGAGGTGTTCTTGCCCTACTTCTAATTCACAGATCCAAAATCATGCTTATTTTGTTTAAATTTTTATTCAAACTTGGCAACATATTGGTATGCTGAACCAAGCGAGGAGATGTATAAGAGCTCATTTCTTATTAAATTTATTTGTGCAGAAAATTGTAGGACTAAAGTACTAGGTGACGCTTAGAGTCTTTGACACCCAAATTTGTGCATAGATTATGAAAAATATTTTTGAACTCATGCACATCTTGGTCCCTTTTCTATTGTAGTGTGGTCTACTACATGTACTTGTCATCATAGCTCTCAACAGGGTAATATTGTTCCTTGACAATGTCTCGAAAAGAGTTCTAAGAGGGGGTGAAATAAAATAGAGACAGTTCCTCGACCCTTTTCTCACAATAAGTTTCCCACTAGTCTTTGACATGGGGGGCAACCTTTAATAGTGAAAAATTAATATTCACCATATTGAAAAAACTATGGACTGAACAATAACCTTCCAATAGATTCAACCATTTATCTACAACATTTGCATCTATTTGACCTTTGAATATAGGGATATCGAAGTTCACTTGTACCTTGAAGGGGGAGACGCCTCCAAAGTGACTATTGGATGATGTGTTGCTGGTGGGCATCCGCCGAAGGATCTGGGAAAAGTTTTCCGTCATCTCGTTCCTTTGCCGCTCAAGGGCTTCTTCGAGCAACAATTTGATAGGATCTCCAGCTCCCTCATCTTTCTTTTCTTCTGCCATGGTAGGCTGTTAGTGTCAGCGAGTAAAATATTTCAAGGGCTCAACCAGTTCAAGTCCCAAATCCTTATACCATGCCCTCGTTGGGGACATATAAAGAAAAATGGAGAAAAAACATACCACTCTGATACAACTAATCCAAATTTATGAAGGAATGAAATGAAATATAGATATAAACAGAAACACAGAGATACAATGAAAAAAAAACTACAATTCATCATTAACAAAGTACTGAAAACTATTTACATGTAGAATGAAAATAAACTAGCTCAGGCGATGGTAGCTTATCTCTGAGAAAATAGGTGGCAGCTACATGCCTTCTGAATTGTGTTAAAGTGAGGCTTGAAGGCATATTTATTATTGAGAAACAATGGGAAACACCTAAAATCCAAAAACCTAACCCTAGGAGATGAAGCGCCAAAAGTTTGTGGGCCTTTTTTGGGTAAATTTGTACATCTACTTCTCGAGGTCATAACTTTAGCATATGATTTATGTTTGACGTGTATGATACTTAGCTAGAAATATCTATCCGAGGACTACAAATTTTGACAACAAACCGATGTCACTAGATATGGATATTTTTGTTTTCCAAAAAAACATTCTTTAGGGCCTCAAAGCAGTTATGGAAGTTCATGACCCAAAAAACTACCAAAAAATAGTAAATTATGCTACAATTAAGGAAAAAAAATAAAAAATGTTGGGGTTTGAAGTGGAATAATTGGGTAGCCAGCATTATCCACCTAGATCAGTAGCATATGAACATTTGCCTAAAGAGCTAAGAATAGAGTTAGATGGCATAAAAGTGCATCATTCTTAGGTACAATGATAAGTCCAAGGCATATAAATTGTATATCTAGTTACAATAGGGGTGATAGTTAGTAGGGATGTTAAATTCAAAGAAGATTAAACATGGGATGGGATCATAAATAATACTATAATCATTGGAGAAGAATCACCTCAAGAAAAAGATGAAGAAAAGGTGTACATTGCACAATATGGGCAACAAGTTCACAAACCAATCATTAGTCAAATATAGTACAACAAAGACTCCAATAAATCTTGTTAAAGGTGATTCAGATAGTGCAACGACCTATTATGTTCCTACTTCTCAATCAAATAGTGGATTTGATCCAACAACTACTTCCCTAAAGTCCATAAAGACTAAAATATTGAGACAAATCTATGAATATCTAGATACGCATTCACATTCATCATTGTTTAATTTTCAACACACTTATTTTGAATAAGAAATTAAAGAATGAAATTGGGTCAAAGTGATGGATGAAGAAATAGATTCCATATAGAAGAATGATACATGGTATTTAGTGGAATTATGAGAAGGTAAATACTGTATTGTTGTAAAATTGTTTTATAAATCTAGGATTAATGAAAAAAATAAGTTGAGTGGATCATTAATGATGTTACAACAGGATTGATGATTGGTTGAGCATGAGCATTGATGACACTACACCCTTTGAATCTCATTCAAGGAAGTAATAATGTTGCTTCGGTTCTCATTTTTCTATTTTAGGACTTTTCCTAAAATATATTTCAGCTGGCAATGTAAGGTGACAAAGTTCAAATAGTTCTTCCTACTGCCCCTAGTATGTTCAGGGTTAGGAATCTAGTTATAAAATTCCTCTACGATATCAGAATCAGAATATGCCTCACTATCATTGAGAACATAAGATTCTATCTAGTGGATTTCATCATGGATGTTTAGAGGGGTTACTAAGTGAAACATGAATGTAACTTCCTGAGCTTAACCCTGGGACCTCAAAGGAACCACTTGGGTTCCACCCCCATTATCCCTTCAATTTTGCATGTTTTATCGAGGTGTAGAGCCTCCAAAGGAAAATAATAGGAAGAGATTAAAATCAAATGGTGACACTGGGCACACAGAAAGAGAATGATCCAATCAGAGGCCAATGACAAGTAGAGATGAATAACAAAAACTAGGAATCTTAGGATTATATAAAAGAGAAGTCCCCTAAAGTGAAAACACTACATACCACCACCATGCAACAATCCACCCCCTGCATGTAGATATCATAGAATAAAACCTAGATAACTCATGAAGAATACTAGAAAATGGGATCCACGAGACTTGGAACCAAAATATACTACATAAATAGAAAGAAACGATAAGATCTTGAAACCACTATACCTCTCATCCTAAGCCAACTCTATCTTTGGCACAACATGCAAGGAAGCACAACCACTGGAAAATAGCATCAACTAAAAAGTACCCAGTAACAAACCATACACTAATGCACAACCAAACCAAGATCAACTGTCCACCAATCTAACACATTCTTATTAATGTTGCAATACCTTATAACCACGAGGATAGGAATGGGGTGCATGAATTCCTAGGCCTCTGCTGCACATGAGCTAGAGATAGGTGAGTAGGGCATAGATGAAGGTAGAAGGTTGTGTCATTCTAAAGCTAAGCATCCTCTTATCACCAAGATGTCCCTGAATATTTTCCAAGATAATATTCCCACCTACAGCGGGGAGGGAATCCCAATCCAACATAAATTCCCATCAACCTCTCACTGATATCTAGGATGAGTAAGAGGATGCAAGTAGTCCATCAAATAATGAGAGGCAATAAATTTGCATGCTCTTGCAATAAAAATAAAGGTTACACCATCCCCCTTGTTTAATGTCGATGGAGGTGACAGGGTGGCAGGTGCCTCATCTGCTCTCCAAGCTCAATTTACATTTGTTCATCCACCCCAATCATAGGATTTTAAATTACTATTATTATTTTTAATCGTAAAAAGAATTAATATGCACGAGTTAAACATAAATATGCATTTAAAAAAACATTTAACAACATTCTTAATCATGGAGATTCACCTCCACTTTACCATGGATATTCTTAATTTTTAAACATACCATGGTTAATTACCATGGCTTACTAATTTTTTTAAAATTAATCAATTTAATTAGAAACTATAATTCATGGTCATACGATATTTGTTTTTTATTTAATCAATTTAATTAAAAAGGGAGAAAGATCATAACTACTTTTTAGATAATTCTCAACCTTTTATTTGTTACTACTATTAGGAATATGCTAAAATATTTTGTGGAAATTAATCCCTACCATCTACCATCCATCTATATAAATTAGATTAAATGGTTGGCAAATGAAAATAGGCATCAAAACATAAATTATAACTTCATTTAAATTATTGTTATTATTTTGAAATACATCTTCAAAATCCATCACATCAAAATTTGTGTTGTTGTTTTGAACCAACTAATGTGGTTCATATTTAGGACTAATGGATAAATAATATGTATTTCAAATTAAATTTACTCATAGAATCCTCCATTCACAAATATTGTTCTTATTATAAATTATAAAAAGAATCAATATATGAATTTGACATATATACATTTATAAAACATATAACAAGATTCTTAACCAAGAAGAATCAACCCCAATTTACTATGGATATTATTAATCACTTGTTTAAAAATCCATAGTTTATCAATACGTCAGGCCCAAAATACCATAACTCATATCATATGACACTTGTACATAAGTAATGTTTTTTTAATCAATCAATTTAATTAAAAGGGAAAAAAATACATAACTACTTTGAAGATAAATATACACCTTTGATTTATGAATAGTTGATCAAGTGCTTAGTGTATAAGCTCAAAAATAAAATTGCTCAGAATTGAATGGAAACAGAACGACAACGAAGAGCTCGTCACCAGGAATTGGGTGCAATTTGTTTCGTTGAAAATGGAGTCCGAATGAAGAAGATAGAGCCTGTTGTTCTTTTTCCTAAACAGCTAAAATTTTTGCAGAACAGTGACAGGTTGATGACATGGAAGCCCAATCATCATACAAGGTATATTCTGGGAATATTCTTTAGTTTTTCCTAGTGACACTATGAAAAGTGTCACACCAGGATTCACTGAATTCGTTTGAAGCTGAAATTTCTTTTACAATTTTCTCCAAAGGTTGAATGAGAATTTTTTTATAGTTTGGGACAGCCCAACCAGAGGTTGATACGTGGTGCAGCCAGGGGCCTCCACATGCCCCCTCTGGTGGAACCTCTCCAATGGTCGAATTGCATTTTTTATATACAATCGTCAAATTCAGATGAAACTATATGTGGCACATTTTTTTTTTAATATGAACCAAAGGTTCGAACCATATACTATATGGCCAAAATATGTAATATACAAAAGTCTACATGGTTGAGGGAAACTATACAAATTTTACATATATCAAAGTCCAAGTATTACATATATCGTGGTGCATTTTAATAATCCTAAGGTTTTAGACCTTATGGTAAGTTGGTGAAAAATATATGTGGGATGGGCGGAGGGCGGGTCGAACCCATGAACTCCCCCTCATAATCCAAAGTTATTACCACTATACTAGTGCGCGGGACTTGTTATAAGGTTGTGGCAACATTATATTTCAAATGCCAAGTATTTGCGACAATAGGAATGGAGGGAGCCAACCCCCTCCCATGCGACCACACCATACGACCTCCTCAAAGCGCCAATTATAAACGCGGTTATGCACATTTTAATTCACCCTTATCCCATTTAATCTGCCATTAGCACTAATTAAACTGAAGTTAAGTTTGCGGTCAATTCGGCGGAGTCCGCCAAGTTTGGCAGACCTCCATAATTGGTGGCCCTAACTCGAGTCTTCTCTAGTTTTAGAGGTAGTTTACTAGGAAAAATGGTTTTGGCCATATCTTTTGCAATTTTCAACCATTTTGAGAGCAAGAAGAGTCATTTATGATAGATTTGGTCATTTTGGACTCGTTGAAGGATGTTTCAAGAGCTGTAGGTGAATGTAAACAACAATTTTTTCACTTTTGAGCTAATACAGATGCCCAAGCCATGAAAGATGGACCAAGGAGATGTAGCCCAGGAGGGGTGAACTCCTTCATCAAAACTCTATGTTGATGGATTAATTTTGATGGTTTGTTGTTATTGTTTTTGTTTCTGTTAAGCATACATATTTCATTCTTTTTTCTCTTGAATTTAAATAAAAACTCAAACCATTTACATGTTTGACACACATAAACACTAAGGAAACCTATGCACACTAAGCATAAGATCAAAAAATAAATGTTAAATATGAAGATGAAATTAGCACAACAAAACTAACATTCATACTCAGATCAATTTGGTATCAAAGCCTAGTTGAAAGGCAAGGTTGTTTGCTTGAGTTTTGTGCAATTTTAATGGTTGCAAATTTGTGATGCTTACAAGGTTGAAATTGTGGAGAGGTGAAGGAAAATTATTGGTTGCAAGTCCTGAGATTAGGAATATAAGAAGGAGAGCCACAAGGGCACCATCTCCACCCAAATTAAGTGTTATATCATATTGCGACAGGGTTGTCAGTACCACTACACAAGAAGAAGAAAGCACCATGGTCCACTCTTCATTTTTAGATCATATTATACAAGATTAAGAATCTAAAAGTTGCAGATACTAAATCAAAATCCATAGGAAATTTTGAGTTCGATATAATAGACTTCAATCTGTATGATCCAAGAGGAATTTTCAAGGATAACTATGTGAGAATCTACTATAATTGGGTCAGAGGGGAATTTCATTGGCTGAAGGAGGATCCATGGAATAATTTCTACAATACCTCTAGACCCAACAAGGTGGTCAATATAGCTAGGAATTCACAAGCCTCTCTGTAGATGGTAGCAACTCAAGAAGCAACAAGAATAGAAGGAAGCATCCCGGTACAAGATAAGTGAAAAAGAAAGGGTTTTGACATAACAGAGGAAGAAAAAAGTTGGAATATGAAAGTGGATCCAATCCTCACACAAGAATATTTGCCAGCAAAATCAAAGAGGAAGTAGAGGATATAGAGAGCAGAGTGGAGAAAGAGAGAAAAGTAGAGCTTGCAGGAAGAAAAATTGAGAGCATAGATATCATAACAAGAATTGAGGGAAGAACGGGAGAAAAAGAGAAGAGAATAGGAGCAGAAGCAGAAGCAGGAAGAATAAGAAAGGATAGGTGCCATAGAAAAATAAATAGCACCATTATAGGTTGAAGAGAAAGAATATAATCAGTCAGCAATAGAGGGAGAGAGTGAACATAGGAGGATCATGAGCTTGCTTGATAGATTGAAGACTTGAATGAAGTTGTGGATATGGATTTCGAACCAAAGCCACAAGATGAAGATGTTCACTTGGTTCCCAGTGCACCATAGGTCATCAGACAGTCTCCACGACCTCTAGCAGCAAAGTTAGCCCTGAGTGAGGAATGTGACATAGTTCCTCTTGATGATGATCCGATAATGGATGTGTACAATCTGTCATATGACCAACTTCAGAAGAGGATTGTATAAGCACGAAGAAATAATTTTTCAGATGATCATGCAACACCTGCATTCATTAGAGAGAGGGTGATAGTGGTGGACACCATTAGGAATCCAAATTCTAGTGTTGAATCCAAGTTAGCCTTCGTGGGTGCATTGAGATCAAACACTCAGTATTTGAAGGCCGAGAATAAGAAATTGGTACAAAATATACGGGTTTCCTGACAAGAGATAGAACAAATCCGCGCAACATCACAGAATGCAGCTTTCGTACATGTCTACTTGGAGGAAATGAGAGAATCGATACTTGGTGAAGTATCAACACTTGGAGAGACCATGTGGGAACTCTATGAGGAGCTCATGATTGTACATAAGGAAGTTTTTTGCTTGCATGGGTTGCAACCAGAAAGAAAATAATTTGTAAAATCTCTTAAGAATGTGCAATCTTTCATCAATTCCACGTAAGAATGGACAATACGATACAAAGCGGAATCACTTACCCTGGTGAAGAAAATAAAGTCGCATGAAAAACTAGAGAAATAAAGAGTTCATATGTTGATCAAGAACAACAAGAAACTCACCTCTTTCATTGGAAATATCCAGGCCTCATATGTGATGTTGTATAACAATTTGGATTTCATGGTGAGAACCCACAAGATCCCATCAAGCAACTCACTCACTGAAGCTAAACGCAAACATCAAGTTAGGAAGGAGATCAAAGAGTACTTGGAGCAGTTGAAACAGATTTCCACCAAGGAGGATTTAGAGTTGAACATACATAACATGTGGAAATACATTGGTGGCCCTATCTAGATCAGAACAAGTTTTCTCCTACTCAAGAAAGAAGTTAAGACTGGTTCTAAATCATTATACCTAGATGCTATGGAGGCTAGAGTCCACTTCCATCCAAACACCATGATGCAGTTTGGGGATGTCATCACACAATACCATGTTTGGCTTCAATATGTGAATGAGAAACATCAAGTAGAAGTTGTTGAGCTAGAGTTCACCCAAACTCAAGCATCATAGTGTTTTGTCTTGTTAGGCTGTAAATTGTCTCTACCCTATTTGGTCTCATATGGGTATGAGTGGAAAATGTAATATTATTTGTAATTATTTGTAAAAGTGAAATTCCAAGTGTCCATATTGGAATGTGAAGAGTCATAATGTAATGTAATGAGTCATTTTATAAAGAATTTGAAGAGTCACAAGGGAAGTCCAAGAGTCACAAAGGAGCATGTGATGAGTCACCCCCCTTTGTTATAAATATATCCTCATAACTCATGTAACAAGATTTTGGGAGCCAAGCTTTTGGCTAGGCTTAGGCTTAGGAATATCTTGGGAGTTTTGTGAGAGGCTTGGCTTCTTCGTAGCATAGAGGGAGTATAATTCTTTGGAGGAGCAAGTTTTTTGACTTCACATTCCACTTTTGGGGCAAGTGGTTTGACAATGGTGTATGTATTATTAGAACTATCACTTTTAATAAAACTCAAAATCAGCATGCTATCATGCATATGTTGTGGATATACTAGAATTATTATTGTTGTATTTGAAATATATGCTATTTAACTTACGGATATGCTTATGAACTATTTTGTTTTCATTTGTATGAATATTATTAGATGTGTGTTGATTTATTAATTCATCACCTTAACTTTTGGACTATTCAACGTGTTAGTTCATGTGACGTCATTCTCCTAGTGTGTTCCTTCTAAGCTGTATACTATTACAAGATTTTTCAAAAGAACACTTCATTTTCCCTTCATGTGTTGGAACCTTCATGCATCGCACTTGACTTTACAGAGGGTCACAAGGCTTGTTCTCACCAAAGAAATTGTGTACCACACTATGTTTTTTGCAAACCAAGGAATTTCATTAACACCCCACTGATGGGACTCCAACTCCAAACAGTTTGAGGTCTAGTTGGGACTTCATATAAGGGATATCACTTGAATTTTGGTGGGTCCAAAATCATCAACAGGTTACTAAGTGAAACATGATTGTAGCTTCCTGAGCTTAAGCTAGGGCCCTCAAACGACCCTCTTGACCTCTACCCTTATTATCACTTCAATTGTGGATGTGCTACCGAGGCATAAATATTTCAAAGGAAAATAATAGGACATGATTAAAGGCAAATGGTGACCCTGGGCACATAGAAAGAGAATGGTCCAACTCGAGGTCAATGACAAGAAGAGACGAAAAGCAAAAACCAGGAAGCCTAGAATTACAGAAAAGAGAAGTCCCCTAAAGTGAAAACACTACATACCACCACTAAGCAACAATCCAACCCCCACTAATAGATATCATAGAACCAAACCTAGAGCTCCCACAGAAGAATTGTGAAGAATACTACAAAATGGGATCCACAAGGCTTGGAACCAAAAGAGACGACATAACTAGAAAGGAAAGACGGGAGCCTGAAACTAGTATACCTCTTATCCTTAGCCAACTCTATCTCTGACACAACATGCAAGAAGGCACCAGAATCAGAAACTAGCATCAACTATAGAGTACCCTGCAACAAACCATCACAATAATGCACAACCAGACCTAGATCAATGACCTAGTTAACACCTTCAAATTCATGTTACAATCCCTTTAAATCATGAGAGTAGGAACAAGGTGCATGACTACCTAGGCCTCTACTACACCATTCTAAAATTAAGCATCCTCTTATCACCAGGTTTTCACTGAAGAGTTTGCAAGACAATATTACCACCTACAGCATGGAGAGTATCCCAATTCAACATGAATTCCGATCAAACTCTCACCGATATGTAGGATGAGCAGAAGCATACAACTATTCCATCAAATAATGAGGGGATATAAATTCACATGCTCTTGCAATGCAAAGGATGGCCACACCATCCCTCCTATTTAATGATGATGGAAGCGACAGTGTGGCAAGCACCC
Source organism: Pinus albicaulis (assembly GCA_034641835.2). NCBI lineage: Eukaryota > Viridiplantae > Streptophyta > Pinopsida > Pinales > Pinaceae > Pinus > Pinus albicaulis. The sequence goes on from CM076583.1 coordinate 51,098,009, forward strand.
CCTTCACTCCCAAAGCTCAATTTCCATTTGTTCATCCACCTCAATCATAGATTTTAAATTACTATTATTATTGTTAATCATAAAAATAATTAATATACGATTTAAACATATATATGCATTTAAAAAAACATGTAACAACATTCTTAATCATGGAGATTCACCCCCACTTTACCATGAATATTCTTAATTTGTAAATAGGATTTGTTACAATACCACGGCATACTATTTTTTTTATAAAATTAATCAATTTAATTAGAAACTATAATTCATGTTCACATGACTTTTGTTTTTTTATTTAATCAATTTAATTAAAAAGGGAGACGAAGCATAACTACTTTTTGGATAATTCCCAACCTCTGATTTGTTACCACTATTAAGAATATGCCACTATTAAGAATATGCTAGAATATTTTAGGGAAATTAAATCCATACAATCTACAATCCATCCATATTAATTAAATTAAATGGTTGGTAAATGACAATAGGCATTAAAACATAAATTATAACTTTATTTAAATTGTTATTATTTTGAAATACATCTTCAGAATCCATCACATCAAAATTTGTGTTGTTTCAAACCAACCAATGTGGTTCATCTTTAGGAGTAATGAATGAATATGATGTATTTCAAATTAACTTTATCGTAGAAGCTTCCATTCACAAATATTGTTCTTATTATTGTTGAAAAGTCAACAAGAAACGTGTGTCTAATTTAATTTTCCCTTAATTAAATTGGACAATAAATTGTAATATTATCTCATAATCACTTGTAATAGTTAACTGAGTGTGATAGACTCAGCTAGCTCATGAACTCTGATTTGAGGGTCGTTGGTGAGGCATGTAGAGTGATTATATTTGCTTTAGAGTCCAAGTTGCAATTAGTGTATTATTTTAATGCATGACAAATGAGTTAACTCAATTAATTGAGTTAAAATTAGTTTAACTAGTTGTAACTGATTGTTGCAATAGTGAGAGGTCAAGTGAATTAAATTAGATTTAATTCACATGCAGTGATATGTAAAGTCACTAATGATTTACTATTAAAAGTTGCATGCATGTTAGTTCTGATGAAGACCCAGTTGAGACAAAGGTTAATGGGATGTTATCTATCAATTGTATTATTAGCAAACTTCCCAGATGCAGTAATACACCCACAGGATTTCCCATGAGCATCACGTAGTTTTGGAAGGGTGAAATTCCTAAATAACAAGGATTTAATTATCTTAGAATTGTGCAAGCAAGGCAGGCTTAGCGAAGGCCAGAAATTGGCTAAGTGTTGGTCGATTTTTTCCGGATCAGTGTGAGACAGTTGGTAGAGTGTATCAGACTCTTGTGAGAAGAGTGCCTTGTATTGTTTCATGATTCCTTGGTTGATTATACAATAAGAGATATAGGGTTTTTGAGCAGCAAGCTTTCCCCAAGAAAAATATATGTGTTGTGGATTGATTTGCTTCTTTCTTTTACTTGGTGTGATTGTGCGATTGTGTTTATTTTCCACAATTAATTTGTAGAAGGATTCAATATATTGCTTTAGCATATCGCAAGATTGGATTGAATCCATTGGTATACATATTGTTTGTATAATTTCTACATGGTATGAGAGTGCAGGAAATCACTATAGTGGAGAAGAAATTGATTTTGTGTTGAACATCATTCAAATTTTCAAAAATATTCTTTGGTGCAATAGGTGGATCAAGATGGATTTCAATGGATTAATATTGGAATATGCACTTGAGGGAAGTTCTAATTATATTGCATGGAAAGATAGAATGGAGGCAGTTCTAGAGGACAATGGGTTGAAATAATTTATTGATATTGATATTCCAATGCTTGCAATAGCATACGCCGCTCTTCCTGATGCTTGCCAAAAGAAGGCTGCAAAGGCGAGGAGAATACTATTAGAGGGAGTTCGAGATCACATTGTCTCAAGTATTCATGGAAAGGGGACTCCATATACAATGTATAAGGCCTTGATAGATCTGTTTCAGAACAACAGTGACCACACAAAATTGAAACTGAAGGACAAGATTAGGAAAATAAAAATGGAGAAAGGCGACACTATTCCGAAATACTTGACCAAGTTCATCCAATGTAGAGATGAGCTTGGAATTATCGAGATTACTGTAGTGGATGATGACTTGGTGAGCCTAGCACTTCTAGGCCTTCCCAAGAGTTGGCATAGTTATCAGGACTTTGTCAATGGGAGGGAGAAGCTACCAGATTGGGAGCGACTTTGGTTGGATTTGGTACAAGAAGAATTCAGGCGGAATAATTCCAGGGATGGATCCTCATCCAAGACAGATGATGAGGAAAATTGCACCTTGGCTGGTAAGGCAAAGAAGGGGAAGGGAAAGAAATCCTATTCCAAATATGAGACTAAAAAAGAAGGCAAGAAGCGTGACATGTCCAGAATGAAATGTTTTCACTGTCATGAGCATGGAAATGATGCCAATAATTGTCCACAGAAGAAGAAGAAGAACAAGAAGGCTTCAGGATCTGCAATGGGTGATGCTTTGGCTTCACAGTTCGAGTTGTAATTCTCACTCATCGAATGCATGGTGTCTAGTGCGATGGGATCAGTGTGGTACTTGGATAGTGGTGCATCTTTCCACATTAAGGGAGACAAAGAACTCTTTAGTAGCTTGGAGGAGAAGGATCTTAAGATGCACATCGAGATGGGTGATGACGGGAGGTATAGTGCTATCGATATTGGTACAGTTACTATCCAAATACAGTCAGGTAAACCTTTCTTATTAAAATACGTCATGCATGTACCAGTCTTGAAAAAGAATTTAGTTTCAGTTGTTATGTTGGAGGATAGAAGATATGATGTTATTTTCAGTGAAGCGAAAGAATTCCTTCATCATGAAGCCATAGAAAGGTTAAGAAGATTAGGATTCATGTGAAGAACCTCTACAGAATTGATGTAGATGGTTGCACAACATTTATGAGAAAAGCAGACAGAGTGGTGAGCCGAGATGAGGGTGAGTTATGGCACAGGAGATTGGTCCATCCACACCACAGTGCTTCGAAGGTCATGCAGGGCTTCCACATGGTACTCTTGTGTATATAGACACATGCAAGGGATGTACCATGGAGAAGTATACAAAGGCCACTTTTCACGAGAAAGGGAACCGAGTAGCATAAATCCTTGAGAGAGTTCACTCATATGTGTGTGGACCATTCTCTACAACTTCTACAATAGGGCATAGGTATTATGTGATTTTTGTTGATGATTTTTCTAGAAAGTGTTGATGATTTGTGAGTTCAAAGCACTAGTTGAGAAAGATACAAGGAAGCATGTGAAGGCTCTAAGGAGCAAAAATGGTGGTGAGTACATTTCCAATTAATTCAAGAAATTATGTGCCAAAGAAGGAATTCAGAGAGAGTTGAATGTGCCTCATAACCCACAACAAAATGGGGTTGCAGAAATAATGAACAGAACGATTGTGGGTCTGGCATGAGTGATGTTACATGATTAGGGCCTAGCATTTCATCTGTGGGCAGAGGCATGCAACAAATCGGTATTTGTGCAGAACCGTATTCCTCATTGGCTACTTGGAATGAGTACACTAGAGGAGGCTTTTTCTGGTAAGAAACCATATGTTTTATATTTTAAAATTTTTGGCTCATCTGTCTATTTCCATGTGACCAAAGATTCCAGAAAGAATCTAGAACCAAAATATAAGATTGGGATATTTTTAGGGTACACTGATACTCCCCACAACTATTGGGTGTGTATGCCAAACAACAGGATGATAGTTGTCAGGTGGAATGCAAAATTTGATGAGGAGAAAGCCATGCGATTATCCCTTGAGAGGGATCTTGATTTGCATGCAGATGAGGAACTCGTAGTTCCAAAGGATGAACCTCAAGATGTGGAGCAACCACATGAGGAGGATCATGGAGTGGCAGAAACCACTCATGCAGAGCCATCCACCAAACATGGTAGGAGGTGCACCATAGAGGCTGACAGATTGAGACTTAATGCTGTAGAACATGTAGGAGCACCTACATCACAACGCAAACAGAGACAGTCACCAGATAGGTATAATGGACACATGGCTCTTATGATTAAGTGTATTGTGAAAGAACCATCCTCTTTTGAGGAAGCAGTGCAACAACCAACTTGGGTTGATGCCATGGTTGAGGAGTATGACTCCATCGTTAGGAACAATGCATGGGAAATTGCCCCAAGACCAGTCAGGAAGTCAGTGGTTGGATCTAGATGGATCTATAAGGTGAAGCAGGAAACATATGGGAGTGTGGATAAGTACAAGGCTAGATTTTTAGCCTGTGGATTCTCACAGGTTGAGGGGATTGACTATGAGAAGAATTTTGCACCAGTTGCATGGTACTCATCGATTAGATCTATCCTTGCACTCTCAGTGCAGATGGGGAGGTAGATATGTTAGATGGATGTGAAGATTGAAATTTTCTCAATGGCGTTATTGAAGAAGAAGTGTACATTGAGAATCCAGAAGGTTTTGAGACCTTTGATAGGGAGTCGCATGTGTACTGACTCAAGAGAGCATTGTATGGGCTGAAGCAAGCATCTCGTGCTTGGTACACCAAGATTGATAGCTATTTCACCAGGTTGGGCTTCACAAAGAGTGAAGAGGATGGGAGCCTGTACCAAATTGTGGTTGATGATAATATTTTTATCAACATACTTTATGTTGATGATATTATTCTTACAGGTGATGAGCAGCTCATAACTTCTTGCAAAGAGGATCTTGTAAGAGAGTTTGAGATGAAGGACACGAGACTCCTTCAATATTCCCTTGGTTTGAAGATATGACAGTGGGATTGGGAGATATTTGTTTCTCAAGACAAGTATGCCAAAGATATTTTGAGGAAGTTCCATATGGAGAGATGTAAACCCATGGAGACTCCTCTTGTAGGAAACTGGAGGAAGGAGGATGCTACTTCGGGTGAGGTAGTGGATGCTACTATTTAAAGGCAGCTTGCGGGTTCACTCATGTACCTGGTGAACAGAAGACCAGATATATGCTACGCAGTTAGCTAGCTTATTCAAGCTATGGTTAAGCTGACCAAGCTCTTTTGGAAGGAGGGGAAGGATGTCTTGAGATATCTCAGGGGCACTACAAAGTATGGATTATGGTATAGACGAACAGAGGGAGTGAAGCTTCAAGGCTTCACTGATGCAAATTGGGAAGACAACCCATCAAACATGAAGAGCACATTAGCAGGTATCTTCAACATAGGATCGACAACAGTTTCTTGGTACAACAGGAAGCATAGATCAGTTGCACTCAGTTCAGCTGAGGCAGATTACATGGCAGCCAGTCAGGTGACATGTGAGGCCATATGGATGAGGAAGATACATGTCGGTTTGTTTAGTCATCATATGGATCCGACGGTGATACATTGTGGTAACCAGAGTTGCATAAAAGTCTCGGTTAATCCAGTATTCCATGATAGGTCCAAGCATATTGACATCCGGTATCACCATCTCAAATATTATGTTCAAAGACGCATTATGCTAATTCAGTACATTCCCACGGAGGATCAGGATGCAAATATTCTGACGAAGGTGCTATCCAAGAGAAAATTTGAATACCATAGAGGAAAGATCAGGGTAGCTGATAATCCATTTCTTGTTGAGAGGGAGTGTTGAAAAGTCAACAAGAAATGTGTGTCTAATTTAATTTTCCCTTAATTAAATTCGACAATAAATTGTAATATTATCTGATAATCACTTGTAATAGTTAATTGAGTGTGATAGACTCAGTTAGCTCATGAAATTCGAGTTGAGGGTGGTTGGTGAGGCATGTAGAGTCATTCTATTTTCTTTAGAGTCCAAGTTGCAGTTAGTGTATTAGTTTAATGCATTAGAAATCAGTTAACTCAATTAATTGAGTTAAAATCAGTTTAACTAGTTATAACTGATTGTTGCACCAGTGAGAGGTCAAGTGAATTGAATCAGATTTAATTCACATGCAGTTATCTATCAAGTGGCTGATGATTTACTATTAATAGTTACATGCATGTCAGTTCTGACGAAGACCCAGTTGAGACAGTGGTTAAAGGGATGTTATCTATCAATTGTATTATTAGCAAACTGCTTAGATGCAATAATACACCCATAGTATTTCCCATGAGCATCACGCATTTTTGGAAGGCTGAAATTCCTAAATAATAGGGATTTAATTCTCTTAGAATTGCGCAAGGAAGGCAGGCGGAGAAGAGGTAGGAAATTGGCTAACTATTGGTCGATTTTGTCCAAATCAGCATGAGACAGTTGGTAGTGTGCAACAGACTCTTGTGAGAAGAGTGCATTGTATTATTTTATGATTCCTTAGTTGATTATACAATAGAATATAGAGAGGTTTTGAGCAGCAAGCTTTTCCCAGGAAAAATATCTGTGTTGTGGATTGATTTTCTTTTTTCTTTTACTTTGTGTGATTGTGCGATCATGTTTATTTTCTACAATTAATTTGTATAAGGATTCAATATCTTTCTTTAGCATATCTCATGGATTGAATCCATTGGTATACATATTGTTTGTATAATTTCTACAATTATTAATTATAAAAAGAATCAATATATGAATTTGAAATATATAAATTTAAGAAACATATTAGAAGATTATTACTAAGAAGACTCAACCCCACTTTACTATGGAGGTTCTTAATCATTTTTTTAAAATTCCATAGTAAAGTGGGATTGAGTTTCTTAATCATTTGTTTAGAATTCCATAGTTTATCAATATGACAGGCCCAAAATACCATAACTCATATCATATGACACTTGTACATAAGAATTTTTTTTAATTAATCAATTTAATTAAAAGGGAAAAAATGGCATAAGTACTTCACCTTTGATTTATAAATAATATTATTGACATTGGTGAAAACAAAAAGATATGACAATATATTGATTGGAATAGAGAATAAAACAAAAGGAAAAAATATGAAATGTGTTTATGTAATTCGATCTTTTGGTGGGACTCCCTAAATTGGAGAAAATGACCGCTGCATAAAACAGAGGATTCAGGAGAATGCATCCAATATCAAACATTATAGGACTTTCTCATCACCTTTGATTGAACATGCTAAGAAGGAAAAACACCACATATGTATAAAATATTCCCAGGTCATTGCCATGATTGAATCATTTCCATCACTAGAAGTTTAGGGAGGCCATCAGAATTGAGAATGTTGGAAGTAATGCTTCCATGTATGTCATGTGATTTACATGTTATTATTATGAGTCCTGAGGTGTTATTATAGAAGTAATTTTTTCTTATGTATGAGTTGTAGTTGTGTCATGTGTGTGTCATAGATCTATTTTCTTAGGATCTATATTTGTTGAAGTCAATGATCTATATACTATATATGTAACTTTTGTGAGATGAATAAAATATGGTGAAGTGTTATTTGTGTGTGATATTGATCTTTATCTCAATTTCCATTATGGTATAAGAGTTGGTACTGGTTTAACTCCTTCATGGGAGGGCCAAGAAGATGAAAGAGATATGAAGTTTGATCCTTTGTAAATAGATTAGACTAATAGAATGTTTGATCTATTGTTTGTGTGGGTAATTTTTTTTTTCTTGTGTTGTTGTTTGTTTTGTGGTGTTGAGGTGATGCGATCTTCTTGTTTAGTAGCAGAGTTATTGAGAATTTTTTATTTTTGGTTTGGATCAAATTGGTGAAGGGAAAACGTTCCAATGTGACATGACCGCTTTTAATAGATTTAAAATTTTGGAGCGATCATGCGCCAAGGAAAAAAAAAATAACATATCTTGGATCTGAGATCCAAGAGAGAATCTAAGAAAGATCATTACTAGCATATCTTTCCATGCATACCATTGATAACACATATTAATCGCAGTCCAGACTCTTGTTGGTCATGGTGGAATTTAAAGTCGCTATAGAATATGAAGAGAATTATTCTCTTCGGAATTGGGCAAGCTCCAAACATCAAGAAAATTGACTCTATAATTTATAATGGCTTAAATATTGACCATTTTTTAAGGATTGATTCGAGCTGTATCTGTGTGATTAGAATGAGAACGAGAGCTACAACTGGGGGCATGATGATAATGGGCTTCCTTCCGATTGTACTCACAGAGAGGTTCTCTTCGAAGGAAACATTGCAGATAATATAATATACGGGAAAGTTCTGCGTTGGAATAATTTTCAGGTGAAGAGATTTATTTAACTAAGTATGCGGCATTGTTGAGTACGTGGTCTACCCAATGCTTTCCAGATTAGTGATTGGTGCTGAGTAATTCTTGCATACAACGACACCTTCAATATATAGTGCATTGATGAATATGTCAAGGACCTTTCATAAGATCATTTGTTCAGGCACATTTCCAAAGATAAGGACTCATAAAGTTGTTGATCATGTTGGAATTAATTTCCAACTCGCGTAGAATGAAGGCGGCAAAGTAAGTCCGCTGGGGTCACACAGTGGTGCCTAAGCAAGGTAGTTTACCCTCTCTGAGTCGGCCCACTCCACACAAATTCGCAAATCCACTCCGCGATCTCGATGAAAAGATTTGGGCGGAGGTCCTTACCCCCCCGGAATTGCTGACAGCACCACAGCTGGCCCACACATATATAATACGTCACATACATATGTTTTATATGTTATATAAGGAGTGCGGGGTTTAAATTTTAATTTTCCCATCGCACAGATTTAAAACAAAGTTTGGTTTTAAATGTTAATTGTTTTATTTTTAATATATGTGAATATATATTAAAAAGGCCCGTGATGTAATATATGAAATGTAGAAAGCCCAGAAAGATATATGGCTGTTGTATTATTTGTAATACACAGTAATGTTTTTTTATAAAAGGCACGGCAGTGCAGAGATAAAAAGACAGGAATGTAATTTTTATTACACAGTGAATTGCACAGCAATGCGGGAAGATAAGAAGAACAACAATGCCAGAAAGTCAGTTTGTGATCAATGCGGTTCCAAGCGGTCCTGACAGAATTTATTGAAGCCATTAAGAATTATTCAAGCGGTGAATTTTTTCTGGGTGTGTCAATTAATTGCATTAAACAGGGCTGAGATATTTCTGTTTTGATATATGCAGAAACAGAGCGCATCATTTGTAATGTTTTTGATGCACAGCAGCGTATTTTGAAAATACGTACAGAAGTTTTTATATTGTAATGTTTTTACACAAACAGAGTGTATTGTTTGAAAAAATCGTAGAGTGTTTTTGCAAAACGTAGTATTCACACAGAGTGAATGAGTTTTTAGTGAGACAGTTGAGTTGTGTTCTATTTGTGCATCGTGATCTCAAGAACTACAATTGTAATCCCTCCAAGAGAGGAAGTCTGTAACAACAGTTTTTTTTTATATGAAATATAATTTTTCTGATTTGAAAACTCTGTGTGTGAGTAAATTTTTTTTTAATTATTCTCTGTGTTGAAGAGGGCAGTCTTATTGTTTTGGAATTCTGAAAATTCCAACATGGTATCAGAGCCAATCCAGGCTATTTGAAGGTCAAATAAGCTGAAGGAAAAGGGTTCTTAGTTGCAGCAGCTTCTCCAGCAGTGTGAAGACTCAGCCAAAGGAATCCAAAGGTATTTCTCTATAAAATTTGTTGTGTTACTGTAGCAGTACAGTGAGCTATTTTAATACACAGTCAAGTGTTTTTAAATCATAGTTAGAAGTGCAGAATGGCTGGTTCTAGCACAGGTATGAGTTTGGGAAATGTCCATCTCCCACAATTCAATGGAAAAAATTATGATTACTGGTCAATAACCATGAAAGCTTTATTTACCTCACAAGAGTTATGGGAATTAGTTGAGGATGGCTTTGAAGAGCCAGCAGATGAAGCAGAGTTTCTTATGTTAAATCAAGCAGGAAGAGAACAGTTGAAGAACAATAAGAAGAGAGATGCTAAGGCTCTTTTCTTCTTGTATCAAGCAGTGCATGAGAGTGTGTTTCCAAGGATAGCAGCAGCTAAGAAATCCAGTGAAGCATGGGAAACTCTCAAGACAGCCTATCAGGGTATGGAGAGAGTGAAGACAGCAAAACTTCAGTTGCTGAGGAGAGACTTTGAGACTCTTTGTATGAAAGAGTCAGATAACATTGACTCATTCTTCACTCATGTGATTGGAATGGTCACACAAATCAGATCTCATGGAGAGACTCTTGAGGACAAGAGGATTGTGGAAAAACTCTTGAGAAGCTTACCCTCAAGATTCGATGTGATTGTCACCACCATAGAAGAGACAAGGGATCTCACAAAGTTTTCAGTGGATGAATTACATGCATCACTGATTACCCATGAACAGAGATTGGGTAGGAGTGAAAACTCATCTCTTGAGCAAGCCTTTAAGACCCAAATGTCTTTCGGAAGAGGAAGAGGGCAAGGTAGAGGAAACAAGAGAGGAAGAGGCAGAAGCCAAAACAGAGGTGGAAGGAACAGTCCAGCAAATGCTCAAGGAAGGGGCAACAATCCAAATCAGCATCAAGGCCAAGGCAGCAGCCAACAGAATGGTCAGCAGAATGCACAAGGACAAAGGTATGATAAGTCCAATGTCCAATGTTATAATTGTAAGAAATATGGTCATTATGCTAATGAATGTAGAAAGAAGAAACAAGACATGAGAAGTGAAACTAGTGCAAATTTCACAAAAGAAAATAGCAGCCAAAGTAATTTGTTTTTAGCTTGTAATATGGCTGAAGAAAAGAGTGAAGACTTATGGTTTCTAGACTCCGGTTGTAGTAACCATATGACAGGAAACTTAGCAATGTTTTCTATATTAGATGAAAGTGTGCAGTCACAAGTCACACTAGGAACTGATAGCAAAGTTTTTGTTATGGGAAAAGGAGATGTAAATGTTTTAACAAGATTAGGTGCAAGGAAAACCATAGCAGATGTTTATTATGTTCCAGGAATGAAGTGTAACCTCTTAAGTGTTGGACAACTTGTCCATAAGGGGTATAATGTTTTCTTTGATAATGATGTTTCTACCATCATGGATAAACCACCCAGCAAACAGTGTATTGCTGAAGTGAAGATGACAAGGAACAGGATGTTCCCTCTCAGAATGAGAGCAGATTTGAAGAATGGCGAAGAGAAAGCAGCAGTTGCACAGGAGACATTTCAAAGCGAACCAAAAGATGACAATTGGTTATGGCACTTGAGATTTGGTCATCTCAACTTTGGAGGTCTTAATTTGTTGAACAGAAAAGGAATGGTAAGTGGTTTACCATTGATAGAGAAACCGGACAGCCTTTGTGAAGGTTGTATTCTTGGAAAACAACACAGAGAAAGTTTTCCTTCCGGGAAAAGCATAAGGGCAAAAGCACCCTTAGAGATTGTCCACTCAGATGTGTGTGGACCGATGCAAACTCCATCACTTGCAAGCAGCCACTATGTCTTAACATTCATAGATGATTTTACAAGAAAAACTTGGGTTTACTTTTTGAAAAATAAAAGTGAAGTGTTTGAAAAATTCCGCAATTTCAAAGCACTTGTTGAGAATCAGAGTGGGCTGCATATCAAGGTCTTAAGGACTGATAGAGGAGGTGAGTATATATCTAAAGATTTTCTACGGTTTTGTAGAGAAAATGGAATACATAAGCAGTTTACAGCTAGATATACTCCGCAGCAAAATGGAGTAGCCGAAAGGAAGAACCGAACCATAATGGACATGGCGAGGAGTATGCTTAAGGCAAAGCATTTGCCGAATGATTATTGGGCTGAAGCTGTACATTGTGCAGCGTATATTTTGAACAGGTGCCCTACAAAAGCAGTCATGAACAAAGTGCCGGAAGAGGCATGGAGTGGAGCAAAGCAAAGTGTCACACACATGAAGGTTTTCGGATGTGTGGCTTATGCACACATTCCGGATCAGCTAAGGAAGAAGTTGGACAGCAAGGGGGAGAAGTGTATTTTCATTGGATACAGTGAGGAATCCAAGGCCTATAGGTTATATAACCCATCCAACAAGAAGTTTCTTGTGAGCAGAGATGTTCAGTTCATTGAAGAGGAAGCTTGGGATGGAAGCATAGAGAAAACAGTGAATGTTAAACACTGTTTATCTCATGATGAGAATGATGATGAGGTGGCTGAAATACATCCCCAAATAGCAGCAACAACACCGCAAAGCACACCCTTGAGGAGAAATGACGGTGCTTCTCCAAGCACACCACAAGGAGGAAATTCAAGTGCTTCTTCAAGTACTTGTACACCAAATGAAAGAGGTAAGAAATTCAGAAGTTTGAAAGATATTTATGAACAAGATATAACAAATGAAGGTATCAATTCTTTGTTTGCTTTATATTGTCATATTGATGATCCTGTTCATTTCGAAGAAGCTATCAAGGATAGGAAATGGATAGAAGCTATGGATGAGGAAATAAATGCCATAGAGAGGAACAAAACTTGGGATTTGGTTGAACTCCCAAAAGGTAAAGATGTCATAGGTGTTAAATGGGTCTACAAGACCAAGAGTAATGCTGAAGGCAAGATAGAGAGACACAAGGCAAGACTTGTTGTCAAAGGCTATAAGCAGAAGCATGGCATAGATTATGAGGAAACTTTCGCACCGGTTGCAAGAATGGAAACCGTGAGAGCAGTGTTGTCCATAGCAGCACAAAACAAATGGAAAGTTTACCAAATGGACGTGAAGTCGGCATTTCTGAATGGAGTGTTAATGGAAGAGGTTTACATAGAACAACCTCTCGGCTATGAAAAGAAAGGCCAAGAGCACAAAGTATGCAAGTTGAAGAAAGCTCTTTATGGGCTGAAGCAAGCGCCAAGAGCGTGGTACAGTAGGATAGATTCCTATCTACTGGAAAATGGTTTTGAGAAGTGTGAGGGAGAACCCACCCTCTACATCAAAGAACAAGACGGTAAAATTTTGATTGTAGTCTTGTATGTTGATGATGTTATTTTTACAGGTAATGATGATTGCCTTATTGAACATTTTAAAACAGTCATGAAGGATGAATTTGAAATGACTGATATGGGTTTGTTGAGATACTTCTTGGGAATAGAAGTAGAACAAGATGAAAGTGGGATTTTTATCTCACAGGCAAAGTATGTTAATGAAGTTCTTGAAAGATTTAACATGCAGGAAAGCAAAGCAGCAATCACTCCCACAGTGATGGGATTAAAGCTCAGCAGAGAGGACAGCAGTAAGGATTTTGATCCTAGTTTATACAAGAGCATAGTTGGCAGCCTTATGTATTTGACTGCAACTAGGCCGGACATAATGCATGCTGTTAGTTTGATTTCCAGATTCATGGAAAAGCCAAAAGATGCACATTGGCAAGCAGCAAAAAGGATTTTGAGGTATGTTAAAGGTACAAAGAAATTTGGTATTTTTTATACTACTTCAGAATGTTCAGATTTAGTTGGATACACGGACAGTGATTGGGCTGGAAGTGTAGATGATCGGAAGAGCACTTCCGGTTATGTTTTTCATATGGGTTCGGGAGCCATTTCATGGGCTTCTAAGAAACAGCCCGTTGTAGCGTTGTCTACAGCAGAAGCAGAATATGTGGCAGCTACAGCAGCAGCGTGTCAAGCAGTTTGGATGCGGAAAATGTTGAGAAGCTTATGTCAAGAACAGGGAAAAGGGACATTGATATTTTGTGACAATAGCTCAGCTATTGCATTGTCTAAAAATTCTGTTTTTCATAAAAGAACAAAGCACATTGACACCAAGTTTCATTTCATACGGGAATTGGTAAGCAATGGCGAGATTGTTTTGCAGCATTGCAGAACGGAGGATCAGTTTGCAGATATCCTCACAAAGCCACTACAGCAGAAAAGCTTTGAATATTTCAGGAAATGCATGGGTATGCAGGAAAACCCAACAGTTGAAATTAAGGGGGAGTGTTGGAATTAATTCCAACTGCCGAGCCATCGCATGAATGGAGGCGGCAACAAGTCCGCGGGGGTCAAGGCAGACAGGCCGGCAGTGTAGTTTACCCTCTCGGAGCTGGGCCCACTCCACACAGCCGCAAAGCCAGTCCGCGGGGGTCGATGAAAAGATTTGGGCGGAGGTCCTTACCCCCCGGAATTGCTGACAGCACCACAGCTGGCCCACACATATATAATACGTCACATACATATGTTTTATATGTTATATAAGGAGTGCGGGGTTTAAATTTTAATTTTCCCATCGCACAGATTTAAAACAAAGTTTGGTTTTAAATGTTAATTGTTTTATTTTTAATATATGTGAATATATATTAAAAAGGCCCGTGATGTAATATATGAAATGTAGAAAGCCCAGAAAGATATATGGCTGTTGTATTATTTGTAATACACAGTAATGTTTTTTTATAAAAGGCACGGCAGTGCAGAGATAAAAAGACAGGAATGTAATTTTTATTACACAGTGAATTGCACAGCAATGCGGGAAGATAAGAAGAACAACAATGCCAGAAAGTCAGTTTGTGATCAATGCGGTTCCAAGCGGTCCTGACAGAATTTATTGAAGCCATTAAGAATTATTCAAGCGGTGAATTTTTCTGGGTGTGTCAATTAATTGCATTAAACAGGGCTGAGATATTTCTGTTTTGATATATGCAGAAACAGAGCGCATCATTTGTAATGTTTTTCATATATGCACAGCAGCGTATTTTTGAAAAATACAGACGGGGATTTTTATATTGTAATGTTTTTACACGAGTGTATTGTTTGAAAAAAACGGAGAGTGTTTTTACCATGAATATTCACGGAGTGAATGATTTTAGTGAACGATGAAGTTCTATTTGTGCCTTTATGTGTTTGATCTAGTGTAATCCCTCAGTACGTAGCAATGATTTTATATATTGAAATATAAATTTTTCTGAGTTGAACTCTGTGTGTGAGTAAATTTTTTTTAATTATTCTCTGTGTTAAGGAAGGCAGTCTTATTGTTTTGGAATTAGAAAGTTGTTGATCATATGCCGAACACCAATATTCAAATGTTTTGTGTAGTGTGGCTTTGATGTTTATTGAGTGGTTTGCAAATTTATTATAACTTGTAAAATAATTTTGGTATGTAAAAAATAAAAATCAAATGATACATAACCACAAAGAATAGACCGACTATAGAATCGATTAATGTGACCCATCATGCTCTAGGAGAATTAGTTATAGGTATGTCTAAATAAGGTCAAGCTGGTGTAAACTGTCGTGCTCCGGGAGCATCAATACATTTTATTTTATATAAGGCCAAGTTGTAGAATTGTCTACTGAAGATATTATGTATCCATAATTCTACCTTAGATAAATAATGAAGAGTGTAGAGGGTTGTGGACTCAACATATGGTGGTAGTTCCCTAGGTTGGTTCAATATCGAGTTTGACTCATCGTGCTCTGGGAGGTCGAGAAGTGTCAATTATAAAAAATATGTCAACAATGGTCAAAAGTATTTATGTATTAAATGGATCAAGTGGGAAGCTCGAAAGTGTAGATAAGAAAAGAGTGGAAACTATGAGATCTCATAGTGGGTGTGAGTGTTAGTGATGACCATATCAAACAAATTTGACAGAGATTTATTTATTGGTGTAATGTGTGTTTTTTAATATTTTTTTACATGTAATAATAAAGGGAGGGTCTTGGAAGTAATTCTTCCAAGCATGTGATAGGATTTACAAGTTGTTATTATTATTCCCAAGGTGTTACTCTAGAATTCATTATTTCCTATGTATGGATTGTAGTTGTGTCATGTGTGTTGTCTTCTTAATACCCTTCACTCATGTTTTTTCCCCTTATTGTTTTCCTTTCAGCGATATATCCCCTACCTATTGTTTCCTTTCTTTCGTTTAAGTTCAATTTTCTTACTTTCTATTTTTTCCTTTTCTTATTATTCATTATTAGTGGACCTAGATTACTTGCTTACTAAATATAAAAAATAAAAATATATAATAGACATCGTATAAAAATATATAATAGACATCGTTGTATAAGTGTATGTTTTTCATATTCTTTTTCCATTAGTATATCTATATCTATTTATTTACATAAATATAGATTAATACTTTCTTCCATGCATATTTAATTTTCCTTTTAATTATTATTGTTATACTTAAGGTTGTAGACTTATATTTCATTTTTTGTTTATGATTTTTTATTTTATTTGATTTTTTTTTTAATCCTTTTTCTAGTGTTATACTCCTTATTATCTCATTACTCTTTTGCACTGCGGATCTCGGGTCTATGCGATGCGGGTCTCGGCGGTAATTGATTCAACGAACACGGAGGGTCTGCGGTGCATATAAACTTTGGTGATATATGCAGTACGTATAAACTTCGACGACTTGGGTGATCTCTGCAGTCATGTAAACTTCAGCGACTTTGGACTTCGGCTACTTCGGTGACTCTGTGACCATATAAACTTCAGTGATCTCTATGGCCATATACATTATACTTTATCCCCACGACCATGCAATTTTAAACAACTTAAGGGTTCTCTGCGGTAGATACAGACTTCGACAGCTTAGGTCTCAATGTTCGTTTACCTGGTCTAGAAGACCTAATTTCAGAATATGAGCTATGAAATTGATCAAATAATTACGGCTAGGGCCCATCAAGCTCTTAAAATCCAGCTGAAGCTTTCGGTACTCTAAGACAATGAAAGAATGGTTTGGTTTCCTTTATGAAGCAGTCGAATACGATGAAGCCCTAAATATGCTATTACTTGACCTCACATCTCTACTAATTAATTAATAAAGCATCATTACAGAATCCATGCAGTTGTAAGGATCTAAGACAAAGAACTTGCAGACTAATTGAAGCTTCCACGATTCAGTGCAAATAATCTCTACAATGCACTCTACATATTTTTGTGGGTGACCTCAATTACTCATACTCTAACATGTGCATATGTTCCCTCTCACCACTTTTTGTTAATTTTTATTTCTTACAAGTACTCCCTATCACATATATAAGCCTCTCTCTTTAGAGACAGAGTAAAATTAATCTAGATAGTCTTTATGAGTACATTGAATCTTTAGACAGACAAAGAGAAGAAAGAGAAAACCAATTTAAAATAGAATTAATAACATTACTTGAAAACAATCACAAATCACGACAAAATAAAATAATCTCGCTTGAAAATGAATCCCAATGAATGAAATGTAGGACTCAAAAAATATAACATAGTAAAAATTCAATGATTGAAGAAAATAAAGTCTAAAAGAAAAACTAAATAATAACTCGGCCCTAAATAATGTAGAGAGTAAATTAGATATTAAAGCCATGCAAGAGGAAATTAAAAAATTGATTGAACTTGACCATGAGTGCCATAAAAGATCCTTGCATCTCATAATCACTGGTATAGAAGAACAAAACAATGTAGACACATTAGAAATAGTAAAAGAACAATTAAAAACAAAATCTCAAATTCAGATAACTTATATCACAGAAGAAATATGGGTAGGAAAGGTACTTGAGAATAAGCATAGAATAATCCGTATTAAGGTAAGTTGAAAAGACCACAAATTAGATATACTCAAGAAATCCCCGAGCCTAAAGGGGACCATAATCTTTATAAATAAATATCTAATTCCAGAAGAGCAAGTTGAACTAAGGAAATAGGTCCAAAAGGTCAAGGAGGCAAGAAAAGAAGGGAAATGGGTTATCATTAGGAATAGGAAAGTTATTATTCAAGATAAAGTCCAAAATGCGAGTGATAAATAGGGATTAGGATCACTTCAGATCCTCTTTTAGAATTTTCATGGTTTTCCATGGCATAAAGGTTCTTAGTTAAGTTCGATCCATAGTGATATTAACCTTATTTTTCTAGTTGAAACTTGGGAGAATGACGAATCTAGGGTTCATCACCTTGATGGATTCATTCTTTGGTCTGCTCATAACAATAAATACTCTCAAATGGGTTTTGGTTGTATAACTTATTATATTAAGAACATTGTTTCTTCTCAAATCCAACTTCTTACTATTGACCCCTTCAATCAGTACATTTGGATCAAGATCCCTGATTCTTCCTCCAGTGGGATTTTTCTTGAAATCTACTACTTCACTCCTATCAAATCTAACTCTTATAAGAAAAAAAACTTAGATAATAATTGTCCTTTCACTACCTTAGAAAAATACATTCAAAACCTGGGGAATAAAGGTAATATCTTTTTTCTTGGGGACTTCAATGCTAGAACTGCTACCAACCAAGCTATTATGTTAATTTACCACTCTAACCCTGACCCCTTGTGGCTTGAAAACAATGATGACTTAGCTAATAGATTCAAGAGATTCTTTGAAGATAGAATCAAGAACTTATTTTGGCACCGATCTCCTCAAGATTTGAAGTTCCCAAGACCTAGTTATCTGTAATGGTATTATAAAGTGGCCTTCCTCTGTCTAGATAACCCGTTTACATGGATTGGGCAGGAGTGTTGTGAACTATGTGATTTCAGACACCCATTTCCTTAATCGTATTACCAACTTTGACCTTTTTAAATATTTCGATCCTGACTCTGACCACATGCCTTTGTTTTTAACCATCAATCTTGTTATGCATACCAACCACGTGCAGGATACTAGTGAAATCCAAAGACACACTCGTTTCAACCAGAGTGAGTAATATATAACTTTTATTAAAGAAGTTAAAAATCGATTAAGACCTTCTCTTAAAGGAGTTAAAAATGGATTTAAATTCCCTAACTTACCATAATAATATTGATCAAATTTATCACAATTTTACAACTGCACTTTCCACTACCATTAAAAATTTCTCTACTGAGATTTGATATAAGAAGATTAATAGAACTGCCAACCCTTTGTATGACAAATACTATAAAAGTGTTAAGAAAAATATTCAAGATGCTCCTAACAATAATGTAAAGCTCTGAAATATTAGTATATACAAAGCCCTCATTAAAGAGAATAAGTGGTCATATATTAATAAGAGACGAAAACATCTTCTTTAGCTTCATAAAGTTGTGCCTAGAAAGTTTTTGCAGAATATGCTTGTTCGTAAATCTAAAGATAATCATTCGATCCCCTTTGAAAAGTGGGACATCTATCTTGAGAAGTTGTATGACTCCCCAGATACCATGGACAACATCGTTAGCACTCTTATTAATGAAGATATATTTTCTCTTAATGACTTTCAGTGTGGGATTAATAAGCTCGCTAGTGGGAAAGCTAAATATATC
Source organism: Pinus albicaulis (assembly GCA_034641835.2). NCBI lineage: Eukaryota > Viridiplantae > Streptophyta > Pinopsida > Pinales > Pinaceae > Pinus > Pinus albicaulis. The sequence continues at coordinate 51,117,126 of CM076583.1, forward strand.
GAAGGGTACTAGCATAAATGTTAAATCTAGGAAGAACTATCCTCATTCCTCATCTCCACAAGCTTCTTAATTTGGTTGTAAAGCATGGCTTCACTAATCCTTGGACGCAAAGCCTCATTGTACCTATGTTTAAAAATGGGGATAAAATTGTTCCCTTTAACTACACGACCATTATGATTAGCCACTTCTTAGCCAAGATTTATGGTCTCATTTTAGAAAATAATCCTAGCCATTGGCTTGAAAGCCATGGTAAAAGTACTAAAGGGAAATCTAGTTTTAGGAGATACGACTCGACTATTGACCATCTTGTCACTCTCAAGATCGTTGCCTAGGAATGTCGCATTAGTAAAGCTGATCTCTTTTGTAACTTTGTAGACTTTAGAAAATCCTTTGACAATGTTCCTCATGATAAGATTTGGAAAACACTTCATGAGATAATGATTCATCTTGAGTTGAAGATTGTTGTGATTCACCTCTATGAGACAGTTGTTTCCAAGCTTAAGACCAATTAAGGGTGGTCTAAAGATATTAAATGAAATATCGGGGTTAAGAAAGGGTGTCCCCTTTCCCCCACCATTTTGGGTATTTACATCAATAAGCTATAGGATTATTTGTAAATCATGGGGTGTAAGGGGATTGAGCTTGTCGGCATTATCATTACTCTTCTCCTCTATGCCAATGATATCATTCTTCTTGCTATAATCCATGAGAACCTAGATAAGTACCTTAAGAATATTCATAACTATTTCTCCAAGATGGGTATGACAGTTAATACTGACAAGACTAAAATCATGATACTTAAATCAAAAAATGTCACCCATAGAAATTTTTTCTATGATAATGATTTCTTGGAACAAGTCTCTTCTTATAAATATTTGTGTATTGACATTCCTTATCAGATCAATTGGAATTACAACATCAAGAAAATTATTATTGGAGGCTGGAAATCTTATTATGTGCTTGAAAAAAATTGTAAGGCTACTAATATTTGTATTTGGAGTAAAAAAAGGTTCCTCTTTGAGACCCTCATGACCCCTGTTGTATTATACAGTTATGAAGTCTAGGGTTGCAGTATATCTAGAGAGTCATGGAGAAATATTGAGGTGATTCAAAATCAATTCATAACCTACAATCTCAATATCAAGGGAAATACCCCCTATCCTATCCTCCTGATAGAAGTTGGCCTCTCCCTCGAAGGAAAGTTACGTTTAAGTATCTAATGTATAAGAGGAACCTTTAAAACATGTAATATATGAGGCTTCCTAAAATTGCTTCTAAATTTAGTTAAAGCCCCACCTTTTCCTCAAGCATGGGTGGCATAAGCATGCCCAGTCTTGGCTCAACCATTCGGGGATAAATGAAGAGATCATCTTGGGAAGTAAGTATAGGGTCAAAGATACTATCTCCTGTAAATTTAAGGATAATATATGGGATGATAAGGAGATGGAGGGTAAAAGGAAGATAAGTTATTATAAGAATGTGATCAACCCCACCCTAGAGAACCAAAATTATCTTTCAATTTTGACCAGTTCAAAGAAAAAGATGAACATCACTAAGATTAGAACTAATTCTCATGGCTTCGAAGTGAAATTGGGCGGTGGTCTACTCCCAAGACTCCATGGGACGATAGAATTTGTGAGCTTTGTGATAGTAAGAGGGTGGAGGATGAAAACAACTTTATTTTAGATTGTTCAGCCCTTAATCACATCCACTCTCATTTCCCTAACATATGTCACGCTTCCAATATCCTTGAATTATTAAGCGAGCCCAACTATAGTGATCTTGGGGATATTATTTCTCTTCTTTTTTAGGATAGAAATAATATTCTAAATAATTACAATTAGATTCTTCTTCTTCTTAAGGTCTGATAGACCATATCGGTCACAGTGGATGTTCATTATCATCATCTAAAGAAAATATTATTAATTATTCTTATGGTTAGAAGTTTAGTTGTTGTAATTCGTTGAATTTTTACATTATTGAATTGTATCTCTTAGTCTTCATGATGAACCACATTCGGTGGTTCCATATATTTTCCAATATGATTTAACCAAAAAAAATTCTTGAAACAATATGAATCCCAAACGCACCGAAAAAAATAATTTAATATAGGAAATTATTTTATAAATTATTTTTTTATTAATATTAAAGAATTCTTTGCAACATTATTTATTTTTGAATTCAACGTTATATTTAAATTTATTATGTCCATAGGCATGTTATTTTTGAATAGGTTTTGTAAGATTTTAATTTAATTATCAATATTTATTAGGTGGATGGTAGCGATTTAACCCTCCACAGAATATTCTTAGTAGTATTTACAAATCAAAGGTTGAGATTTATTTCAAAAGTAGTTTTGTCATTTCCTCTCTTTTAATTAAATTGATTAATTAAAAATATACCATATAAACAAATGTCATGTGAAATGAGTTATGGTTTTTTGGTAATGTATGGATAACCCATGTTATTGGCCCATGATATTATCATACAAAGCATATTTGTAATTATTATCCAATTTTAAGGTCACGGTTAAGCCAGACACCAAATTGGTGTATGAGACCCCCTTGTTTTTTGGACAAGGGAACCACCTCCACGTAGCAATTTGACTGCTAATTCTACGAAGTCATACATACTCTACCCCCCTCTGGTTTTGAACTTGTGACCTCTTAGGAGGAAACACATGCTATTAACCATTAGGCCCACTCAAGGTTATAACTTCGTTAATTTTTTTGATTTTTTTAATTGAGCGGAGAGGCTCATTCTGTTTGTGGAGTTGACAACTTCATATATATCTATCTATAAAAACATATTTTTTTTATGTTGTATATAATAAAATATCCAATTTGGGTTATCAATAAATTATTTTAATACAAATTAATATTGACATATACTTAAAAATATATTAATAATAAAAAAACAATTTCAATTTGCCATGGTAAACTGTCTCGAGATACATGTTATGTAAAATATTTTAATGTCAACTATATATATATATATGGGGTAGATAAATTGGTGATGTATGTGTTATGAAGTATTATGTAAACCTGAGGTGGCAGGAGTGGGATGGATTCTCATTAATATCGATGGAAAAACAGAAGAAAGATATGCTTGGGGGATGGGAATAAAAACCAATAATCAGGAAGAAGCCTTTGGTTTCTTGTTTGGCATATCTCGAGTGCAGGAAAAGGGAACAATGGAGTTGGTCATCCTATGACACTCCCTATTTATCATCAAGCATATGGAAAATAATTCTTTGACACAAAATAACAAACTTAACCAAACTATAAAAATAATACAAGGAATAGAGACCTCTCTAGGAGAAGTTGGGTTCTATCATATTCAAAGAGGGTAGAACAATGAAGGATATAGGAAGGAAAATTAGGCCTACCAACTGATAGAAGAGAAAATTATGGTAAATGAGCAAGAATGAAGTTACCAAATCCCCTAAAAAATGTTTCAAATGGAAAAAATAAAAGGTAAAATAAAGGCTATTAGATACAGAGAACTGAGAAAAAAGATAGAAGAAATCCCAATGAGTTGGCGATTATGGATAGTTAGGTGTCGGCTGCAATGGTATGGGGGTGGTGTATTTTTTTATCCACATATCACTTTAGAGGTCCCCCCCACTTCCCCTATTTGATCCCGTGTCTCTGCTCTCCCTATCGTATTTTCTCCCCCATGGTATATAAATTCTGGCGCATAGGCTATCCCAAATCCATTTTCCCCCGTCTTTTTCTCCCAGAGTCTAAGCTTCCCTCTCCCTCGTCGCCTTTTAAGCCTTACCCATTGTATTGGTTAACCCTTCTCCATATGGTACTTCTCAGAACTTTTCCCATCGAGCGTCCATCCCTACGTCCTTTAGATGGTGTTCGTGGCAGATTCTCCATGGATATGGGTCGTGGGTCTCAGACGTGTACTTTTTGGCATCTCACATGCATATCACCTAGAATTACCTCACGTAAAAGTTGAAGAGCCGAGAGATATAGGGCCTAGTGCGAGGGAGGATGTCGACACATTCAAGGTTGGTGCATGCAAAATCTGGAGAACTGAGGGTGGAAATTAACTCCACTGTGTAGGAATCGTTAGTTGGCATGGGATAATCCTTGTAGTAACTAGTATGAGGTTGATTCAAAGTATAGAGGAATTATGAAGGTGCGTGGAAAGATGGTGGAATGAAGTGGCTATAGTGCGAGGTCAGTCGAGGTAGACTCAGGATATATTTATGCAACAGTTTATAGCCTTATGAAGACAAAAATCCAAATTCTGTTACTCAGATTGGGTGGAACTGGATGACGAGGCAGGCTCTGTCTAGAAACGCGGGCTTTGAAAATGTTCAATTAGTACTCTATTCTGTCATTCGGGTGGTTAATGAGGAGGAGTATTTTGGAATTATATTTTTAGATTCTAAGAATGAAAAGGAGTTGTGGGTGGTGAATTTGCAGAGTGAATTTTTATTTGTTGTCTTTTACTAGGCCTGTGAGCAGTCTAGTATTTGGATTTGTGTCGGAACAAAGGGCAGCAATGGAAATGGGTGCCTGAATTGTCTTGGAAGAAAGTTGTCGGGAAAGTATTTAGACTTTGGGCCGGCATTAATTTTATATTATGGGTGTTGGAGGGGTGGGGTAGGAGTGTTGATAGCAACCAGGAGTATGGTGGCAAGGGGTAGTAGTTAGGATATATAAGGAGGAAAATTTAGCATGAATGTGGCACGGGGTTGAAGCAGGGAGGTTATGGAGAAGTCTGGAAATATGAGAGGGTTGTTTCTCTTGCTTCTGTGGTGAGAATTGGTAAAGGTAAAAGACTGTCAGAAATAGCTCTGATTTGGGCAATGGTAGGGGGCAAGTTTGCTACAGGATCGTGGAATTTTTTTTTTGGAGAGTTGGTGTTGTTCCCTGGATGGAAGGTCACAACAACTCAGAGGTGGGGAGTTCGTCCATTGGGCCATGGGGATGTCGTAGACCAAGGTCAGGTTGCCCGCATGGCAGAGGATGCAAAATACGCGGGATTGAGCATGCTACATGTGGGGGATGTGCTTCAGAGCATGAGGAAATCAGGATGGGGATGCAGATAATTCAACATAACATCCACTAACAATAGAAAGACATGCTTAACATGCAATAAAGGAAAATGGCCAAGGATGAAAAAATCATATAGATGGAGGATGAAATTGACGAACTTCGACGTCAATTGGAGGAGCTCAAATTTATGCAATAGTGTAAGAGAATAGAAGTGGAAATGAAAGGACCAAGATTTTACCTTAACAACCCTACAGATATGGAGGAATAATCACTTAAGAAGAAGCTCTTGAGTGTTTTTATTTATGTAGATATGTTATGTTATGGTGTAAATGTACAATTCTTATGAAGCAATTTTTTTGTCTTTATAGTTGCAGGATAGAAGTTTGGAAATATTCTCTAAATTTTGAAAAATGGAAAGGTCCATTAGTGTAAGAAAAACATATGGAAATTTAACTAATAGTGTATGATCAACGTATATCACCTGGTTGTTTGCTGAGAATGGGCTCAAATTAATATATATAAGCATACTATTTTCTATTAAAAAAAAGGTATTATGTAAACCTTCAAGTTCAAAGTTCAAATCCTCATGTGTACAGTGAATTAAGAAAATAATATTAATAATAAAGTTATAACTTAGTTAATTTTTATGATTTGTTTAATTAAGTGAAGAGACTCATTCTACAACCCAATATGAGGGGATGTGTAAGTCAATTGACAACTTCATATATATCTATTTATACAATATATATATATTTTTAATGTTATATATAAAATAATATTCAATTTATTTTAATATGAATTAATATTGACATATACTTTAAAATATATTAATAATAATAAAATCATTTTAATTACCCTGATAAATGTAAAATATTTTAATCTCTACTATGTATATATTATATATCATTAAAAAAAAATTATAATAATAATGGCCCACGAGGTAGCTAAATTGGTGATGTGTGTGTTATGAAGTATTATGTAAACCATAAAATTCAAAGTTCAAATCCTCATGTGTCCATTCAATCAAGACAATCATATTAATAATAAAGCCACAACTTAGTCGATTATGAGTGGATGTGTAAATCACTCTCTTAGTGGAGTTGACAACTTCATATATATCTATCTAAACAAAAAATATTTTAAAATATTTTAATGTCAACTATGTTATTATTATGGAAAAATGACCCCTCTTGTTTGTGGGACAATCATTTTAATTTACCCTCATAAAATATGTAAAATATTTTAATGTCAACTATATATATATATATATATATTATATATAATAATGGCCCATGGGGTAGCTAAATTGGTGATGTATGTGTTATGAAGTATTATGTAAACCATGAAATTCAAAGTTCAAATCCTCATGTGTCCATTCAATCAAGACAATCATATTACTAATAAAGTTACATCTTAGTTGAGTGTGAGGGAATGTGTAAATCACTATGTTCGTGGAGTTGACAACTTCATATATATCTATCTAAACAAAAAATATTTTAAAATATTTTAATGTCAACTATGTTATTATTTGGACAAAGGACCCCTCTTGTTTGTGGGATAATCATTTTAATTTACCCTGATAAAATGTCTAGAGATACATGTTATGTAAAATATTTTAATGTCAACTATGTATATATTATATATCATTTAATATATAATAATAATAACGGCCCATGGGGTAGCTAAATTGGTGATGTATGTGTTATGAAGTATTATGTAAACCATGAAATTCAAAGTCCAAATCCTCTTGTGTACATTCAATCAGGACAATCATACTACTAATAAAGTTACAACTTAGTGAGAGTGTGAGGGAATGTGTAAATCATTATGTTTTTGGAGTTGAAAACTTCATATATATCTATATAAACAAAAAATATTTTAAAATACTTTAATGTCAACTATGTTATTATTATGGACAAAGGACCCCACTTTTTTGTGGAATGTCTATGTAAACAAAAAATATTTTAAAATATTTTAATGTCAACTATGTTATTATTATGGACAAAGTGAAAGGACCCCTCTTGTTTGTGGGACAAGGGGCCTCTATCTAAACAAAAAATATTTCAAAATATTTTAATGTCAACTATTTTATTATTATGGATAAAGGACCCCTCTTAATTGTGGGACAATGGACCTCTATCTAAACATAAAATATTTTAAAATATTTCAATGTCAACTACGTTATTATTATGGACAAAGGACTCCTCTTTTTTGTGGGACAAGGGACCTTTATCTAAACAGAAGATATTTTAAAATAGCATACATATTGTTAAAGAACATAATCTCAACCACCTGCTAGGTGTCGAATCCGTCAGTCCAAGTGTCCCAGTTTAGTTTCAGTCAGTCCAGTTTAGTCGAGTTTATCTCCAGTTATTTATTGATGATGTTTCCAATGTAATCTATTTAATCTATTCGTAATATTGTGAAGAGCAGCTCTCTGCTCCAGTTCTTTTTCAGTTTTTCAATTCTTTTCATGGTATCAGAGCTAGCTTGCATAAGCCTCCTTGGAGAGCAGCAACAGAGCTAAGAAGGAGTAGTAGAGAGGAGAATCGAGGTCGCATGAGACTCATTGAGAGCAACAATTTTTTTTGAAGAAAAAGACTCCTCCGGATTGCAGAAAGGTTGTTCGAAGAAATCCGGAATTTTTTTTATGGTTGGCGTGACTGTTAAGCCAATATTCACGCTGATGCGCCAAAAAAAAGGATTGGCGCGAGAATACAAGCCATACCCGCGCCAGTTTTCTGCCTTGCATCATTTTATTTTTGGTCGCGACTATTTAAGTTGGGACTGCGCCAGTCTGCAAAGGAAAAAAGAAGCGAATGCGTTAAGGTAAATTTTTTCCACAAATCCAAATCCGTGACGGTGCAATTGGGTTAAGAATTTTTTAAAGGTTTTATCTTAAAAAAAAACGCATTCAACGTGAAAGTCAAACTCATTCGAAGGATTTAAATGTATGAATGCATTTTTTTTTCTTTCAAAGGAATTCAGCGTGAGCATTCAATGGATTTTTTAAAGGATTTATCTTAAGATATTTAAAAAAGGAGGAAACCTTTATATGAAATATTTTTTTTTTTTAAGTTAAAAAAAAAAAAAAAAACAAAACTTCAGAATTTAGAAAGGCTTTATCAAAGGAAATAGGACTCGTAAAGGATTTTAAAAGATTTATTCGAAGGTTTCAAAGTGTTAAGGGAAAGTTTTTTTTCTATTAAAAAAAAAAAACTTAAAATGTGAAAAGGTGTTTTTAAGGTTTTTTAAACAAAGAAAAAGGATTTTTTCTCAAGAGAATGTGTGGATTTTTTTTGGGAGTTTAAAAAAAAAAAAAAAAAACTTAAAGTTGTGATGTGAGAAAGTGAAAGTGAATCTATAGAAGGAAATTTTTTTTTGAAGAAAGGAATTTTTTTTTCAATGGAAATAATGAGAGCCTTGTGAATGTGAATGTTTAAAAGGAGATTTTTTTGAGGAAGAGTTTTTTTTTAGAAGCAAGGTATTTGATGCACATGTAGACTCGTATGTTTCTGGAAGCCAAGAAATGAAGTCATGGGAAAAGCCAAGAGGCTAAAGAAAAATCAGATTATGTTCAAGATCTTTCTAGTTCTGGAAATCAAGAGGCAAAAAGATGCCTGTGCATTAAGATACATAAAATAATCAGTCGATGAAAGTATACTTCCCTTGATTTCAGAAGCCAAGACAACCAAGGAGGCATGGGATACCCTTGAGAGATGTTTTGGTAAAAGGGGGAGCATTGAAGCAAAGGGGAGCTTTGAAGATGAAGATGAAGGTGGATCTGTAGCAGCAGATCTACAACGAAATGAAGAGTTTGTTGAATCCCACTGTGTGCAGTCACAGGTGGCTGATGTCTGCAAAGAAAGTGCAAATGAAACAGAGAAGCAGCATGAAGATGCTCGTGAACCCCACTGTGCATGGCCACAAGTGGATGAAGAGAATCCAGTAATAAAGATTGCTGACGAAGATTTCGTGATTCCAGCAACAGAGCTTGCTGACGAAGGTTTGTTGATTCCAGCAACACAGCTTGCTGATGATGATATGGCGATTCCAACAACCGAGCTTGCTGATGATATGGTAAATCCAGAGACTAATATTGTTGATTTTGACAGAGAATTTCTGGCTAATGATGATTGGTTGCAGATGATGCAACAAAAACAAAATATTGACATGATGCTATTTGGTGAGATAACCCCACTGCAGTTAGTGGAAGACAACCTGTTTGCAACAGCACAAGTTAGTGAAGAAGAGACAGAGAAAAAGATAAAGACATAGATAAAGGCAGAGACAAAGACAGAGACAGAGACAGAGGAAGATACAACAAAGGAAGCACAATAGCAGAAAGCTCTCATTGCAGAGCAGAAGGAAGAAACAGAGAAAGAAGAAGAGACAGAAGCAAAGAAAGAAGTCTGCAAAGGGAATGCAGAAACAAAGATAGATGCAGAAGCAGAAGAGGAAACACAACTGAAGAATGCTCTCATTACAAAGAAGAAAGACCAGAACCAATTTGTTTTGAAAATATTTTTAATTCTAACATTAATTTCAAGTGTGCAGGTACACGGATTGATTATGAAGAAGAGCTAAAGTTTATTGAAACATGGCTTGCAACACCATGTCTAGTTGAGCTCTACGCAAAAGCTATGGATATGAATGTTGAAGATGACATGCATGACGAACATGTCAATGAAATTTTCATGCATTGGAGTTTTGAAGAGATAAGATCTTATTCTATTCCTATGTTGAAGCAGATTGATGATGAAACACACACTACAGAAGAAAATATGTGGCAGCAGCCCACATTTCATGAAGACATCCAGGACATGCTTAGACAGTCTGGAACAATAGAAGACCTGCACTAGCAAATGAAGAAACAGAGTTCTCAAGGATACAACAAAGCAAAAAATCTGAAACAATTTAGAGGCTACATAATTTGGAAGAAGAGAAGAAGAAAAGCAAATCTAGTTGAAGTCAATTTTTTTTAAATTGTAAGCCTCGCTGAGACATAGACCAGCAGGTATCTTAATTAATTTTTTTTATGTGGTTGAAATTAAAGGGGAGTGTTAAAGAACGTAATCTCAACCACCTGCTAGGTGTCGAATCCGTCAGTCCAAGTGTCCTAGTTTAGTTTCAGTCAGTCCAGTTTAGTCGAGTTTATCTCCAGTTATTTATTGCTGATGTTTCCAATGTAATCTATTTAATCTATTCGTAATATTGTGAAGAGCAACTCTCTGCTACAGTTCTTTTTCATTTTTTCAATTCTTTTCATACTCTACCCCGTTTGGTTTTGAACCTTGAAACATATGTTTTTAACCATTAGGCCCACTCAAGCTATATATCATTTTAAAAAAAGTTATGTATTTATCATGAATCTTTTTGATTGGTTAAAACAATTGTTTGGTGCTATATATACTCCATTCAAAAATACAATTTAAACAATGAAAAATTACACATTGTATTTTGAACATGAAAAATTTTAATGTCTCTCAAATATATGAAATATATCGTGAAATAAATATTTTTATATCTATTATGAATAGATATTTATCAATATTTACCAAATATTTAATTTATATAACTATCCAATAATAAATATTACTAATCTCAAAATATATTAATTTATAATAAATATTTTAAATCTAGCAAAAATGAAAGAAAAACAACTATATGAAATAAAAGAAAAAAAAAAAAACATTTTAATGAACAATGATTTTATGATTTGATTAAAATCTTTTGGTAAAAATCACATCAGAATAGATTTGGTCGATGCGTTTTGAACCAGCCAGTGTGGTTTATCATCAGGACAAGATGGAAAATCTGATCAATAAACCCCTTTAAATAGATCTTAGAGCTCCAACTAGCCGTTTGTAAAATAACAGCTAGTTTGACTAAATTAAAAAATATATAATAGTTTAATTATTAATAAAGAAAAAATCCCATGATTAATGTTTAAAATCTGAATTTTATATAATTATATATATTTTTAATAAAAATAATAATTATTAATCTAATATAATTTTAAAGAATAAATTAACTATATATATATATATATATATATAAATTAAATGTTAAAAATAAATAAATATTAATTATAGTTAAAAAAATAAAATAAAAAATAAAAATAAAAATAAAAAATAAAATAAAAAATAAAAATAAAAATGAAAATAAAAATAAAAATAAAAACTTTATTTTATTTTTAATAATTATATGTTAGTTGATTCAAAAACCCATAACATCAGTTACCTTAAATTATAAATAATTTAACGTAAAATAAAATAAATAAATAAAAATAAAAATAAATAAATAAATATATAAAATAAAATAAAAATATAAAATAAAAATAAAAATATAAAACATCTAAAGTAGAAGTAAAAATAAAATAAAATAAATAAATAAATAAAATAAAAATAAATAAATTATAATAAATAAACAAATAATAATAATAATAATAATAATAATAATAATAATAATGAACATGTTGCTGACCTTAAGCATAATAGATCACGCTCCTTTGCCTTAGCAGAGCATGTGGAGAAGACAAATCATCACATTTTCATTGAAGATGTTGAGGTTATTGTGAAGATTGACCATTTCTACCACCGCAAGTTGAGAGAAGCCCTAGAAATTGAAAAGAGGCCTGTTAACCTCAACAAAGATGATGGATGGACTGTCAACAGATGCTGGATTTCTGCCCTTCATTCCCAATAATTTTAATATTTTTTTTTTACTTTTTTTTTTAAATATCATTATTATTATTATTATTATTATTTGTTTATTTATTATAATTTATTTATTTTATTTTATTTTTACTTCTACTTTAGATGTTTTATATTTTTATTTTTATTTATTAAATGTTTATTGATTTAGTTTAATTTTTATTTTTTATTTATCTATCTATCTGTTTTATTTTTATTTTTATTTTATTTTATATATTTATTTATGTATTTTTATTTATATTTGTTTATTTTATTTTACTTTAAAATTATTTATAATTTAAGGAAACTGATGTTATGGGTTTTTGAATCAACTAACATATAATTATTAAAAATAAAATAAAATTTTTATTTTTATTTTTTATTTTAATTTTAATTTTTAATTTTATTTTTTGAACTATAATTAATATTTATTTATTTTTAACATTCCATTTAAATAATAATAATAATAATAATAAATAAATAAATAAATAAATAAATAACAATAATAAATAAATATATATAAATATTAAATAGTTAATTTATTCTTCAAAATTATATTAGATTAATAATTATTATTTTTATTAAAAATATATATAAGTATATAAAATTCAGATTTTAAACATTAATCATGGGATTTTTTCTTTATTAGTAATTAAACTATTATATATTTTTTAATTTGAGTCAAACTAGTCGTTATTTTACAAACGGCTAGTTGGAGCTCTAAGATCTATTTAAAGGGGTTTATTGATCAAATTTTCCATCTTGTCCTGATGATGAACCACACTGGCTGGTTCGAAAGTCGTCGACCAAATCTATTCTGATGTGATTTTCACCGAAAGATTTTAATCACATTTTATGGATCACAGAAGCAAAATTCCTAATTATTTTATGAATTAAATTTTAATATTAAAAAACTTTTAACCCTTTTTATTTTTAAATTCAACATTACTTATCTCAAAATACTACTTTATAATCAATATTATATATTATTAATGTCCTCCTTCTTGCTGGCCAGTGGCACCCATTGTCGCTATTTTGGGATGTATCCATTATCTCTATTTTGGATGGGATTTGATATGCAAATTGTTGAGTTTATTATTTTAGAAATGAGATTGCGCCGAGAGGCGCATCTACAGCCTAGTATGACCCCGATGTCAGGTGGGTCACATCCTCATACAAAATGTCGGCTTAAGTTTTAAACTAAAAAAATAAAATAAAAATAAAAATCGCATTGTGCTAGAACATATATCAATTTCTAATACAATTATGCATTATTTATATAATTTGAATGGATAGTAAATTATATACGTGAATTTCAGTGGATCATAAATTTACCTTTAACAAAAAAAATTACCACATTGAATTTCCAAATTAAGTAAAATTTTAAACATCTTTATTCTTTACTAAAGTCAATACCATTTCCTAAATCAAAGGAAAAGAGTTAATTCAACACAAACAATCAAAATCCAAAATCTTTTAATATTTTTTTTCATTAAATATTTTTAAAATGAATTTATACTTACTCCACAGCTATGGTAAATAAATAAAAAAAATATATAAACTAGATGTATGGTAAATAAATAAAAATTATTTTTATATTTATTCCATAAACCTTTTTATATTTAAAAAAACTTTAAAAAGAGGTTTTATTTAGATGAAGCTTATGGGACGAATACCATGGGACAAATTAATATTGATACCATGGGCCAAATACCATGGGTAAATAAATAAATATAAAAGAGGTATAAACAAGTATGATAAATAAATAAATAAATATAAAATATATATAAAGAGGTATGGTAAATAAATAAATATAAAAGAGGCATAAAGAGGTAAGGTAAATAAATAAAAATATATCAAATAGGATTATAAATAAAAATCTAATTATATAACAAGCCTATGGGCCAAGTACCATAGTAAAGAAAAGGGGTATGGTAAATAAATAAAAATATAAATAAACTAGAGATATGGTAAGTAAATAAAACATTTTTTTCATATTTACTCCATAATCTGCTTTATATTTATGAATATTTATGTTCATTAGTTTACATAACTAAGAAGAAATAGAGAGAGAGAGTGATGAGGGAGAGATGGAGAGAGAGTGTGTATGTTTAGGGTTGAGATAAAGAGACAAAGTAAGATGTATGGAAAGAAGGGGGGAGAGAAGAACTGAGAAGGAGAGAGGGAGGGATATAGTAATGTAGTTGGAGAGAAAGAGGGGTGGAAAGAGAGAGAGAAAGAAAGGGATGGGGTAAGAGAGAGGATTAGAGAGAGAGAGAGAGATATGGGGGAAGAGAGAGGATTTGAGCGAAAAGAGAGAGAGAGAGAGGTGGGAGAGAATGGGAGAGAGAGGAAGGATGAGAGAGAGGAGGAGAGTGATGGGGGAAGAGAGATTATTGGAGAGAGATAAAGAGAGAGAGAGAGAGAGATCAGGGAAGAGAGAGGGATTTAGGGGAGAGAGAGAGAGAGAGAGGAAGGACGAGAGAGAGGACTTGAGAGAGGAGGAGAGAGGGATCGATAAGAGAGATGGAGTTGGAGGGGGAGAGATGTAGGAAATAAGAAATATAGAGAGTGAGAAGTGGAGAGAGAGAAGGAGTGACAAGGGAGAGACAGAGAGAGATCGTGTCTGTTTGGGGCTGAGATAAAGAGACAAATAAGGAGATATGGAGATAAGGGGGGAGAAGGAGATATATGGAGAGAGGGAGGGATATAGTAACATAGTTGATACGTGAAGAGCGAGAAAGAGGGAGAGAGAGATGGGAGAGAAAGGGAAAGAGAGGAAGGAAGAGAGAGGATGTGAGAGAGTGGAGAGAGGGAGGGAAAGAGAGATGGACTTGGAGGGGGAGGAGGAGAGAGGTAAGAAGAAAGAAATAGAGAGAGAAAGGTGGAGAGAGAGAGTGAGTGAGTGATAAGGAAGATGGAGAGAGAGGGAGAGAGGGGGAAGATAGAGATATAGATGGAAGGTGAAGAGAGGGAAGAAGAGAGAGATGGGGAGAGGAGGGGATTGACAAAGAGATTAATATATATGGATTGCGAGAGTGTGTGTGTTTAGGGGGGTGAGATAGAGAGATAGAAAAGAAGAGATGGAGGGGGATATAGATATGGATGGAGGGTGGAGAGAGGGAAGAATATTTCTCACACTAGATGGATTGATATAAGTCGAGATGGTGATTTATAATCCTATTTGATTATTTTCACTATATGCATCGATTTTAGTGTAGATATTTATTTCTAATGATATTTGATTACTTGCACTAGATGCATTGATTTTAGTGTAGGTGGTGATTTCTAATACAATTTGATTGCTTTCACTGAATTTGTTGATTTCAATTTAGATGTTGATTTATAATTATATTTGATTACTTGCACTAGATGAATTGGTTTCAATGTAGATGATTTCTAATCCTATTTGATTGTTTGCACTAAATACATTGATTTCAGTGTAGATGGAAATTTCTAATCCTATTTGATTTATTTGAGTAAATGCATTGATTTAAGTGTAGATGTTGATTTCTAGAGAGAGAGAGAGAGAGAGTGATAAGGAAGATGGAGAGAAAGGGAGAGAGGACAAAAGGAGGAAAGAGAGATATTAATGGGGGAGAGGGAGAGAAGGGGAAGATAGAGATATAGATGGAAGGTGAAGAGAGGGAAGAAGAGAGAGATGGGGAGAGGGGGTGATTGAAAACGATATTGATATATATGGAGTACGAGAGTGCGTGTGTTTATGGGGGTGAGATAGAGAGACAAAAAAGAATAGATGGAGGGGGATATAGATATGGATGGAGGGTGGAGAGAGGGAGGAATATTTCTCGCACTAGATGGATTGATATAAGTGGAGATGGTGATTTCTAATCCTATTTGATTATTTGCACTAGATGCATCGATTTTAGTTTAGATATTTATTTCTAATGATATTTGATTACTTGCACTAGATGCATTTATTTCAGTGTAGGTGGTGATTTCTAATACAATTTGATTGCTTGCACTGAATGTGTTGATTTCAATTTAGATGTCGATTTATAATTATATTTGATTACTTGCACTAGATGACTTAATTTCAATGTAGATGATTTCTAATCCTATTTGATTTTTTGCACTAAATGCATTGAATTCAGTGTAGATGGCGATTTCTAATCCTATTTGATTTCTTTGAGTAAATGCATTGATTTCAGTGTAGATGTTGGTTCCTAGAGAGAGAGATTGTGAGTGATAAGGAAGATGGAGAGAGAGAGAGAGAGGACAAAAGGAGGAAAGAGAGATATTAGAAGGGGAGAGGGAGAGAAGGGGAAGAGAGGGAAGAAGAGAGAGATGGGGAGAGAGGGTGATCGACAAAGAGAATGATATATATGGAGTGCGAGAGCGTGTGTGTTTAGGGGGGTGAGATAGAGACAAAAAAAAAAAGAGATGGATGGGGCTATAGATATGGATGGAGGGTGGAGAGAGGGAAGAATATTTCTTGCACTAGATGGATTGATTTAAGTGGAGATGGTGATTTATAATCCTATTTGATTATTTGCACTAGATGCATCGATTTTAGTGTGGATATTTATTTCTAATGATATATGATTACTTGCACTAGATGCATTGATTTCAGTGTAGGTGATGATTCCTAATACTATTTGATTGCTTGCACTGGATGTGTTGATTTCAATTTAGACATCGATTTATAATTATATTTGATTTCTTGCACTAGATGCATTGATTTCAATGTAGATTATTCCTAATACTATTTGATTGTTTGCGCTAAATGCATTGATTTCAGTGTAGATGGCGATTTCTAATCCTATTTGATTGCTTTGAGTAAATGCATTGATTTCAATGTAGATGTGGTTTCTAATCTTATTTGATTGATTGCATTAGCTGCATTGATTTCAATGTAGAATTTATTTTCTAATATTATTTGATTGCTTGCATTAAATGCATTGATTTCAATGTATATGTTGATTTATGATTTGATGTAATTGGATATATGATGGTACATTAATATTAAAGTGAATGGATTAACAATATGCATTGATTTTAGTGAAGGCACAAAAAGTTATTAACAATGTAGATTGATTTTTGTGTTATAGTAATTTAGTTTACACATTAGATAAAGAGATGTATCATGTCAACAAGAACAAGATTTTAAATAAAGATTTAAAATACATTTACTTTCCACTTTTTTCATATAATCGATATGAAAAAGATAAAAATAAAACTAACAAGGAGAAAATAAGTAATATTAGATGAAAGTATTTAATGATTAGAACATGAGCACGTTCATTATTCACATTTTCTATCTTTCAAACACTATTATTGTCGCCTTTTCATTTAAAAAATATTTACCATTTTCATCATGAACATTAACAATAATTATCATCTCAACTAACCTGTGCAATCATGTATAAGAAATTCTGTAACAATGACCAAGTTAATCTCATAAATATTTACCATATTTAAAATGATTTTATTAATATTTGATATATTTACATATTACTGACAAAATTAACCATATCTTTGATAGATTTTCCTTGGCAGCACACGAGTGAAACTAGCCTAGATCCATCTTACATCTCAAAAATATATAAAAATTTTAATAATCTGAAAAATGTGACGTTGATGCCTCCGACTGGAACCAGCCTAGATCCATCTAACTCTGGATCTATCATGCACCGAGAGGGATCTAATCTCTCGAGGTGCAAACCTTTCCTCAAGTTTTGCACTCAAAAAATAGGTTTGCACCTCGAGATATTTGATCCCTCTCGACGCATGATAGATCTAGAGTTAGATGGATCTAGGCTGGTCTAATCTCATTTCTAAAATAATAAACTCAACAATTTGCATATCAATCCCATCCAAAATAGAGATAATGGATACCATCCCAAAATAGCGACAATGGGTGCCACTGGCTAGCAAGAAGGAGGACATTAATAATACATAATATTGATTATAAAGTAGAATATTTTGAGATAAGTAATGTTGAATTTAAAAATAAAAAGGGTTAAAAGTTTTTTGATATTCAAATTTAATTCATAAAATAATTGTTCATTAAAATTTTTATTTTTTTTCTTTTATTTTTGCTAGATTTAAAATATTTATTATAAATTAATATATTTTGAGATTAGTAATATTTATTATTGGATAGTTATATAAATTAAATATTTGGTAAATATTGATAAATATCTATTCATAATAGATATAAAAATATTTATTTCACGATATATTTCATATATTTGAGAGACATTAAAATTTTTCATGTGCAAAATACAATGTGTAATTTTTCATTGTTTAAATTGTGTTTTTGAATGGAGTATATATAGCACCAAACAATTGTTTTAACCATTAAAAAAGATTCATGATAAATACATAACTTTTTTTAAAATGATATATAGCTTGAGTGGGCCTAATGGTTAAAAACATATGTTTCAATGTTCAAAACCAAACGGGGTAGAGTATGAAAAGAATTGAAAAACTGAAAAAGAACTGGAGTAGAGAGTTGCTCTAGAGAGATTAGATCCCTCTCGGCGCATGATAGATCCAGAGTTAGATGGATCTAGGCTGGTTCCAGTCGGAGGCATCAACATCACATTTTTCAGATTATTAAAATTTTTATATATTTTTGAGATGTAAGATGGATCTAGGCTGGTTTCACTCGTGTGCTACCAAGGAAAATCTATCAAAGATATGATTAATTTTATCAGTAATATGTAAATATATCAAATATTAATAAAATCATTTTAAATATGCTAAATATTTATGAGATTAACTTGTTCATTTTAATTTTAAATTTTCTTAGTTACCTCAGTTCGTTGAGATGATAATTATTGTTAATAACTATGATGATGAAAAACGATGATTTTTTTTTTTTTTAAATGCAAAGTGACAATAATAGTGTTGAAAGATATAAAATGTGAATAATAAGAACGTACTCATGTTAGTTAATAATAGAAAAGAGATGAAACAAAAACAGACTTCTCTGCAGAAACCCTAGCCCGCCTGCGCTACTGTTCTGCCGTGTTAACCTGCGCTCAGCCTACCCGCGCGGCTTGGTAACTGACCATGGCCTCAAGCTCGGGGGGGGAAGGTCAACCCCCCCCTGTCAACAACGATGGCACCCATGCTAGCTCAGTGCAAAGCAATGAAATAGCCGACAAGAGCCAGGAAACGCTGCCACCAAAAGCGCCGACCACGCAAACCCAACAAGAGGCAGCGGCTCCCACGTCCTCTACCTGCAAACCCATCACAACAGAAAGACCCAAAATCGAATTGCCCAGCCATCGGATAAATGCTCGAATATAATACATGAGAGACCATGCCCTCATTGGAAAATTTATTGGCTTCTGGCCAACTGAAAAAGCCCTACAAGGTTGGGTTGCTTCCAAATGGAAGCCCAAAGGGCATGTCACGTTACAGCTTGGACCAAAGGGTTTCTTCACCGCGATCTTCATCTGCATTGAGGACTGAAACAGAGTAATGGATGAAGGGCCTTATTTTTTCAACTCAGCTGGGCTATATCTTCGGAACTGGGTAGAAATATTCAACCCAGACAAAGAAAATTTCAACTGGGCACCTGTCTGGATATGCCTGTACTCGCTACCCCTAGAATACTGGGATGAAGAATCACTCCAAGCAATTGGAAAAGGTATAGGAGAGTTCATCAAGATTGCAGAGGAAACAAAGCTTCACCGATACACTTCTTATGCTCGTATTTGTGTCTATATGCATTTAGAAAAAGCCCTACCTGATGATGTGAGTATATATCATGATGATTTCAAATGGATCCAGCCATTAGATTATGAGCATGTCCCTTTCAGGTGTCGAAGGTGTCATGCACATGGGCATCTATTCAGAGATTTCCCCCTCACTACTCAGGCTCAGGCTAAAGAAGCTGAGGCCACTCCGGAAGCTGATGGTTTCACCAAGATACCCTCGCGAAGAAGGCATGGCAGGAAGCCCTCCATGACAGGTAAGAAACCCTCTCCTTCCTCCAATGCTCCCTCTACCAGTAATAGCTTTGTTGTTCTTTCCAACCCTGATCTTGCCTCTGATATAGACCATAACCAGGTTAAAACCCCCTTAAAACCATCGAATATTCTAAAGCCTTCAGCCAAATCCAACCCCTTGCAAACTCGGAATCAGAAGCTTTCTAATGATAATTCCACAGACGGCCCTTCTACTGAAACCAAGCTCTGCCCTGGCACCCTGCCACAATGGACGTTGACAACCCTAATACCCAACCTGTTGTTTCTAATGAAGCTCTTATCAGCAGCAGTCAAGAGACTTTCATGGAAGAGGACTCTGAAGGCTTAGACCTAGGAGAACTCGACATACTAGGACTCGAGGAGGCTTGCAGAAAACAGGATTTTGACACCATCAACCCTCATCAAATTGATAAACTGGAAAAGGTCTTCTCGAACGCCCATCAGCAAAAGAAACTTGGCATTCAGCCTGGCAGCCATTGGGATAGCCTCAAAATCATAAAATAATCAAGGAAAAGAGGTCGAAAGCCGGACTGGCAGTGCACCATCACCATAGGGCAAATATTGGTCGACTCAGGCCGATATCCCAAGCTTACAAGGTTCTTCAAACCTCTGTCAAATAGTTCCCCATGAAGTTGATCTCATGGAATATTAGAGGGCTTAAAAGCCCAGGAAAGCACAAAATTCTCAAAACTATGATACAGAAAGAAAGATCAAATATTCTCTTTCTTCAAGAAACTAAATGCAATAGCGAAATGCTAGGAACTATCTTGTCCAAAGCTTAGCCTAGCTGTAGCTCAGTAGCAGTGGACACCTCTGGTACTTCAGGGGGTCTTGCTATAGCCTGGGACACTCTATCCATAGATCTATCAAAATTTCATGCTGCGCACCATCTCATACAAGCAACTTTTCACCCCATTGGATCTAACATCCACGGGCATCTCTCCAACATCTATTTCCCATAGGAACAAGCAGGGAAAATAGCTCTTCTGCATACTATGGCGATTCTAAATTCAAATAGAACCCATCCCCTATGGATTGCAGTAGGGGATTTCAATATTATTACTAAGATGGGAGAAAAAACAAGTGGAAGATCCAGAGCAGATCCGGACAGCGCTCATTTCAGAGATTTCATAGCCAACAGTTGGCTCATAGACATCCCCTTCTCAAATGGCACCTTCACATGGAACAATAAAAGAACTGGAACTCAACAGATTGCTTCAAAGTTAGATCGTTTCCTCATTTCTGACAATGCCATCCATATAGGAGGGGACCTTTTGACATCAATCCTCCCGCAGACAGGTTCGGATCACTGGCCCATCTTGCTCCACTGGCAAAATGTTGGTCTTCAATACAAAAAACCCTTCAAATTTGAAGCATTTTGGCTCTCTCACCCGTCTTTCAAAGAAGTAGTCACCCATGCTTGGCAGAGTTTCACTCCACCCTCAGGCTCGAAAATGTACCAATTTCAACAAAAGCTCAAGCATCTCAAAGAAGCCATCAAGAATTGGAACGCCTCTGTTTTTAGAAACATCTTTCAAGAAATCAAAATCCTTGAAAGCAAAATGGAATAAACTCAGCAAAAAATCATAAATGGAGGAAGAACTGAAGATCTAGCTGCTCAAGAACAAGATCTTCACAAGAAACTAGAGGAGAGACGCAAGAAAGAAGAAATCCTGTGGCATCAAAAATATAGAATAACTTGGTTAAAGGAGGGGGATAAGAACACAAAATTATTCCACAGGTCAACAATACAAAGAAGAATGCAAAATCGCATTCCTCATATTACCAATCAACAAGGAGCACAGGTGGAACAACAAGAGGATATCGAACAAGTTCTACTGGACCACTTTCAAAGCATACAGCAAGAGGACCACACAGTAGACAGACAGCTGGCTATCGACCAAATCTCACGACTAATTCCCAAATTAGTCACTGCAGAGCACAAAAAAATGCTACTCCGCCCTGTCTCCCTTCAAGAAGTCGAACTTGTAATGGCCCAAATGAAGGAGGGAAAGGCGCCTGGTCCTGATGGTTTCACCTCCAATTTCTTCCACCATTTCTGGGAACTTATCAAAACAGAAGTATGGCAGCTAGTTGAGGAATCCAGAGCTGCTCACTGGCTCCTCCCCTCCTTGAATGCCACCTTCATAGCCCTGGTACCAAAATAAGAGCGCCCTAGCACTCCAGAGAAGTTCAGACCCATTGCCCTCTGCAATGTGATTTATAAGGTCATATCCAAGGTCATAGCCAACAGATTAAAGCCTCTGCTTCCACTCCTCATATTGCCAGAACAAACTGGATACGTAGAAGGTCGGCAAATCATGGATGGCATCATCCTCACACATGAAGTCATTCACTCTCTCAAAAGCTCCAAAAATCCAGGTATGCTCCTCAAAATTGATTTATCTAAAGCTTTTGATAAACTAAGCTGGCGCTATATCCAAAGCATCCTCACATCTTTTGGCTTTGACCGGATGTGGATAAGGTGGGTCTTGTCCCTCATCTCCACACCCCTTTATTCCATTCTTGTCAATGGCATCCCCTCTACGCCATTTAGACCTTCTAGAGGCATCAGAAAAGGCGACCCTCTCTCACCCTTCATTTTTGTCCTCATGTCCGAAGGTCTCAGCAAACTCATCCATCATGCTGTCCTCACTAACCATCTGCGTGGTATTACCCTTCACGACTCTCTCACCACTCACCAACAATTTGTTGATGACAATATGCTGTTTGGATTCCCTTCAGTGCAGGAAGCCAGATCTTTTAAAAGTATCCTAAACCTCTTCTCTACAGCCTCTGGCATGACTGTCAATGTCTCCAAATCCCAACTTTTCTTTTTCAACACCCCTCCTTTGATCCAAACCAACATAACCCGCATTCTAGGCTTCTTTCCTGCTCAGCTCCCCTCCAAATATTTAGGCGCCCCTCTTATTGCCATTGCCATCAAGCACTCCACTTGGAATCATCTCCTGGAAAAACTGGAAGCCCTTCTCTCCTCCTGGACTTATAGAGCTCTCAATATATCCAGTAGACTTGTCCTCATCAAAGCTGTCCTGCAATCCATGCCTCTCTATCTTTTCTCTGTGCTTGCAGCTCCAAAATGGGTGCTCAATCAGATAAAGAATCTGCAACGTCGATTCCTCTGGGGATCCTCAGACCAAAAACGAAAATGGGCCCTGGTCAACTGGAACACGATCTGCTCCCCTAAGGCAGCTGGAGGTCTTGGACTCAGAAATCCCCTCCACAGCAACGAAGTTATGGGGGCACGACTTTGGTGGAATTGGCTCTCGAATCCATTTAAACCATGGGCTAAAATGTGGATAGCTAAGTATGCTAATAATAGACCGCCTGAAGACCTGGTCAGGCTTCATCCTGGAAGAGTTGGTTCCCTCATATGGAATGCTGCCAAACAACACTTTGCCCTCATACAATAGCACAGCTTCTGGGAAATAAGA
The DNA here is from genome assembly GCA_034641835.2 of Pinus albicaulis. NCBI lineage: Eukaryota > Viridiplantae > Streptophyta > Pinopsida > Pinales > Pinaceae > Pinus > Pinus albicaulis. The sequence continues at coordinate 51,140,258 of CM076583.1, forward strand.
AATGGGCACACAGCCAGATTCTGGGCAGACTCCTGGCAGCAAAACCCACAACTAACTGATATTCTCAGCCTCTCCAACAATGGTCGCACCAACCCCCCGGAAGAAATAAAAGTCCATCAAAGCTGGACGCATACAACCAGCAATGACTTCAGGCAATGGAAGCACCCGACTCTACTCCTGCCCAACGCTCCCAATAGCACTCAGGAAGCTCTCCAAGAGGAATTGCAACGACGGAAAATAAGATGTTCAGAGGAACCGGACATTCTACGATGGGGATACTCGCCCAAAGGTATTTTCACTACGAAAGAAGCCTTCTCTCTAATGCATCCAATCCAGCTTCCGAGAGACAGGCTTTGGCAATTTTTCTGGGCTCCAGGTACTTGGCCTAAAGTTTCCACCTTTCTCTGGTTACTTAGCCACAAAAGAATCCTTACATGGGACAACTTGCTCAAACATGGTTTCTATGGCCCTTCACAATGCTTGAATTGCAAGCAGGATATTGAAACGACACAACACCTCATGCTGACATGCCATCTTGCTAACCAGCTCTGGGAAAAAATATGTTTCAGAAGTCAGCGAAGCAAGCCAAAAGGGGACCTTGCCAACATTATGCGCCTCTGGCCCCAACGACCATATAACAGTCCCATTCTTAACTTTCTCTGGCAAATTATCCCAGGCCTCCTCTTATGGTCCCTTTGGAAGGAGCGAAACAGGAGAATCTTCAAACATCAAGCCAGCCCTTTGGATATCATCTGGGACAACTTCAGCAAAAACCTCCAAGAGACTCTTTCCCTTCATCCTTGGCAGGAGGAGGATATACCTAAACAACCGAAGGAAGTAACAATATGGCAAGATTGGCAGCTGAGGATAGCGATCTCGCCAAACACCTACAAGCAGAAGACTCCTGGCACCCAAATCCCTTGGACACCACCGCCTCCAGGCATTTACAAACTGAACTTTGATGGTGCCTCCAAGGGAAATCCAGGCCTAGCAGGCTTTGGCAGCATTCTCAAAAACTCTCAAGGAGATACCCTTGCTATATACTATGGTTCGATAGGCTGGGACACAAACAACTTTGCGGAATTGGAAGGGCTCTGGCAAGGTCTAATTCTCTCCCATCTATACAATCTCTCACCTATCATAGTGGAAGGAGATTCCTATATTCTCATCAACATAGCCAATCAACTTCTTCAAGGCACCAGAACCACAAAAGTTGCCACAAGCTGGAGAATGGCCTCTCGACTCGACAATCTCAGCAGATGGTTGGACAAAAATCAAGCCATATCCTTTGTTCACACAAAAAGAGAAGGTAATAAGGTAGCGGACCTCCTAGCTAATCTAGGAGTCGAAAGCTCAGACACTCTCAATCATGGCCCTCTTCAAATCATACATGACAGGGACACACTTCAGAATTGCATCAATCTGGTGCAGAATGATCAAAAATTTTCGGATGCAGATGGTTGCTAGGCACGATGGGACAACTGGCCCCGGCCATTTCCCAAGGCGCAAGGCATGTGGTGGCCACATGGCCCTCCACGGCGCCATTAATTCTGCATTCAATCCGCCTGACTGCCATATTAAATCTCCCCCGCGACGGCATTACAACATCCCTGGTTCGCCTGGTAATTACACTATGGACGCCAGTTCAATTTTCGCTGAGCTCTCCGACTCTTCGCACATTTGTTTGGCTCCCCTGGGCGGTGCGTGCCCTGTCCACTGTCATGAGCCCAGCGCTTGCACAAATACAGGCCAGCGCTGCTCACTCTATAGTTGCATTGAGACTATTCCTGGCGCGCATTTCTCCAACAGTGCCTTCTGCCCTGGTGCGCTCATTGTTCCTCAGCGTACTCTTGGCTTGTTCATTGCTCTAGCTCTTCCTGGTGCACACATTGTTCCTGGTTCGATCGCTGCTCTGGCTCTTCTCCAGGTTCACGAGATTCACAAGGTCGAGGCCGCCATGCCTAGACTCAGACATCGCATGACTTGCCGTCGAGGAGGCACCCGCAGAAGTTCTGTAGGAGACTGCCCCTCCTCCAGTAGGCAATTCTTTGATTTTCCATTTGGTTCTACCCTCGATCGATCGCCCGCCTCCCCTCCGCATGAAGCTCCTCATCACTTTGCCACTTTTTCCCCTCAGCCCTCTAGTAGTCACTTCATTCGACAGACCACGCAGAGAGCGGAGCTGCGTTTTGATAGTGCTTTCAATCGCCCCTCCATAACGACTTATATCACTATTACTCTGCGCGAGGATGCCTCACTTCGCTCTCCTCCCTGGCCTGATTCCACTCCTGCTTCCCTTGACCCTTATCCCGCCTCCGTCGAGCCTCGGTCCACTTTTGCTGCAACGCCTCGAGATGACATGGGCGAACCACCAGTCAATGCAACTCCCTCCCTGGGCCTCTTCTCCATGCAGGTGAACGCGGATGATGTTCAGGGCACAGGGGCTCATCACGTGGAAGCTGATGCTGAAGACCCTGGGGATGACTTCGGATGCCCAATTGTGGAGGAACAACCCTCTCCTGTCAAATCCAATTGACTCAGATATGACATGGCGCAGTATGGTCTCTGAACTTGTTTATTTTCATAGAGTTGCTGGTCTTTTACTATCCACAACAGCTTACTGGTTTTTGCTATCGATAGTGTTAGCATTTTGTTGTTGTCTCATAACAATTATTATAACTATTCCACCGGTTTCCGTATACAAGGGCGGTGAGACTGTCATTACAGAGCTGGTTTCCCTATATGGGCAGCTTATTTTTAGGATTAAGCTTGACTTTCAAGCCCAGTTTCAGGCTATCACAGCTGAACTGCAGCAGTTTTGTACTATAATGTTTACATAAATAGAATTAGCTCAATTTAGAAAAAAAAAGAAAGAACGTACTCATGTTACAATCAATCTCAAACTATTTTCATCTACTATTCTTATTTCCTCCCTTGTTAGTTTTGTTATCTTTTCATATCGATTATATGAAAAAGAAAATTTAAATTGTAAACCATTTAAATCTTTAGCTCGATCTGTTGTAGTAAACATGATACCTTGTCTCTCCTGCTCTCCAATATTAATAGCTTAAATTACTATAACACAAAAATCAATCTACATTGTTAATAACTTTTTGTGCTTACACTAAAATCAATGCATATTGTTAATCCATTCACTTTAATATTAATGTACCGTCATATATCCAATTACATCAAATCATAAGTCAACATATACATTGAAATCAATGCATTTAATGCAAGCAATCAAATAATATTAGAGAATAACTTCTACATTGAAATCAATGCACCTAATGCAATCAATCAAATAAGATTAGAAACCAACATCTACACTGAAATCAATGCATTTACTCAAAGCAATCAAATAGGATTAGAAATCGGCATCTACACTGATATCAATGCATTTAGCGCAAACAATCAAATAGTATTAGGAATAATCTACATTGAAATCAATGCATCTAGTGCAAGCAATCAAATATAATTATAAATTGACGTCTAAATTGAAATCAACACATCCAGTGCAAGCAATCAAATAGTATTAGGAATCATCACCTACATTGAAATCAATGCATCTAGTGCAAGTAATCATATATCATTATAAATAAATATCTACACTAAAATCGATGCATCTAGTGCAAATAATCAAATAGGATTATAAATCACCATCTCCACTTAAATCAATCCATCTAGTGCAAGAAATGTTCTTCCCTCTCTCCACCCTCCATCCATATCTATATCCCCATCCATCTCTTTTTTTTTGTCTCTATCTCACCCCCCTAAACACACACGCTCTCGTACTCCATATATATCATTCTCTTTGTCGATCACTCTCTCTCCCCATCTCTCTCTTCTTCCCTCTCTTGCCCTTCTCTCCCTCTCCCCCACTAATATCTCTCTTTCCTCCTTTTGTCCTCTCTCTCTCTCTCTTTCCATCTTCCTTATCACTCACTCTCTCTCTCTCTCTTGGAACCAAAATCTACACTGAAATCAATGCATTTACTCAAAGAAATCAAATAGGATTAGAAATCACCATCTACACTGAAATCAATGCATTTAGTGCAAAAAATCAAATAGGATTAGAAATCATCTACATTGAAATTAATTTATCTAGTGCAAGTAATCAAATATAATTATAAATCGACATCTAAATTGAAATCAACACATTCAGTGCAAGCAATCAAATTGTATTAGAAATCACCACCTACACTGAAATCAATGTATCTAGTGCAAGTAATCAAATATCATTAGAAATAAATATCTACACTAAAATCGATGCATCTAGTGCAAATAATCAAATAGGATTAGAAATCACCATCTCCACTTATATCAATCCATCTAGTGCAAGAAATATTCCTCCCTCTCTCCACCCTCCATCCATATCTATATCCCCCTCCATCTATTCTGTTTTGTCTTTCTATCTCACCCCCCTAAACACACGCGCTCTCGTACTCCATATATATCAATCTCTTTTTCAATCACCCCCTCTCCCCATCTCTCTCTTCTTCCCTCTCTTCACCTTCCATCTATATCTCTATCTTTCCCTTCTCTCCCTCTCCCCCATTAATATCTCTCTTTCCTCCTTTTGTCCTCTCTCCCTCTCTCTCCATCTTCCTTATCACTCTCTCTCTCTCTCTAGAAACCAACATCTACACTGAAATCAATGCATTTACTCAAATAAATCAAATAGGATTAGAAATTGCCATCTACACTGAAATCAATGCATTTAGTGCAAACAATCAAATAGGATTATAAATCATCTACATTGAAACCAATTCATCTAGTGCAAGTAATCAAATATAATTATAAATCGACATCTAAATTGAAATCAACAAATTCTGTGAAAGCAATCAAATTGTATTAGAAATCACCACCTACACTGAAATCAATGCATCTAGTGCAAGTAATCAAATGTCATTAGAAATAAATATTTACACTAAAATCGATGCATATATTGCAAATAATCAAATAGGATTATAAATCACCATCTCGACTTATATCAATCCATCTAGTGTGAGAAATATTCTTCCCTCTCTCCACCCTCCATCCATATCTATATCCCACTCCATCTCTTCTTTTCTGTCTGTCTATCTCATCCCCCTAAACACACACACTCTCGCAATCCATATATATCAATCTCTTTGTCAATCTCCTCTCCCCATCTCTCTCTTCTTCCCTCTCTTCACCTTCCATCGATATCTCTATCTTCCCCCTCTCTCCCTCTCTCTCCATCTTCCTTATCACTCACTCAGTCTCTCTCTCTCCACGTTTCTCTCTCTATTTCTTTCTTCTTACATCTCTCCCCCTCCCTCTCCAATTCCATCTCTCTTTCCCTCCCTCTCTCCACTCTCTCACATCCTCTCTCTTCCTTCCTCTCTTTCCCTTTCTCTCCCATCTCTCTCTCCCTCTTTCTCTCTTTTCATGCGCCAAATATGTTACTATATCCCTCCCTCTCTCCTTATATCTCCTTCTCCCCCCTTATCTCCATCTCTCCGTATTTGTCTTTTTATCTCAGCCCCAAACATACACGATCTCTCTCTGTCTCTCCCTTGTCACTCCTTCTCTCTCTCCACTTCTCACTCTCTATATTTCTTATTTCCTACATCTCTCCCCCTCCAACTCCATCTCTCTTATCGATCCCTCTCTCCTCCTCTCTCTTAAGTCCTCTCTCTCGTCCTTCCTCTCTCTCTCTCTCTCCCCTAAATCCCTCTCTCTTCCCTGATCTCTCTCTCTCTCTCTCTCTTTCTCTCTCTCCAATAATCTCTCTTCCCCCATCACTTTCCTCCTCTCTCTCATCCTTCCTCTCTCTCCCTTTCTCTCCCACCTCTCTCTCTCTCTTTTCCCTCCAATCCTCTCTCTTCCCCCATATCTCTCTCTCTCTCTCTCTAATCCTCTCTCTTACCCCATCCCTTTCTTTCTCTCTCTCTTTCCACCCCTCTCTCTCTCCAACTACATTACTATTTCCCTCCCTCTCTCCTTCTCAATTCTTCTCTCCCCCCTTCTTTCCATACATCTTACTTTGTCTCTTTATCTCACCCCTAAACATACACACACTCTCTCTCTATTTCTTCTTAGTTATGTAAACTAATGAACATAAATATTCGTAAATATAAAGCAGATTATGGAGTAAATATGAAAAAATGTTTTATTTACTTACCATACCTCTAGTTTATTTATATTTTTATTTATTTACCATACCCCTTTTCTTTACTATGGTATTTGGCCCATAGGCTTGTTATATAATTAGATTTCTATTTATAATCTTATTTGATATATTGTTATTTATTTACCTTACCTCTTTATGCCTCTTTTATATTTATTTATTTACCATACCTCTTTATATCTATTTTATATTTATTTATTTATTTATTTATCATACTTGTTTATACCTCTTTTATATTTATTTATTTACCCATGGTATTTGGCCCATGGTATCAATATTAATTTCTCCCATGGTATTCGTCCCATAGGCTTCATCTAAATAAAACCTCTTTTTAAAGTTTTTTTAAATATAAAAAGTTTTATGGAATAAATATAAAAATAATTTTTATTTATTTACCATACATCTAGTTTATATATTTTTTTATTTATTTACCATAGCTCTGGAGTAACTATAAATTCATTTTAAAAATATTTAATTAAAAGAAGTATTAAAATATTTTGGATTTTGATTGTTTGTGTCGAATTAACTATTTTCCTTTGATTTAGGAAATGGTATTGACTTTAGTAAAGAATAAAAATGTTTAAAATTTTACTTAATTTGGAAATTCAATGTGGTAATTTATTTTGTTAAAGGTAAATTTATGATCCATTCAAATTCACGTATATAATTTACTATCCATTCAAATTATATAAATAATGCATAATTGTATTAGAAATTGATATATGTTCTAGCACAATGTGATTTTTATTTTTTATTTTTTATTTTAGTTTAAAACTTAAGCCGACATTTTGTATGAGGACTTGACCCACCTGACATCGGCGCAACCTCTCGGCGCAATAAGCAAATTGTTAAATGAAATTTGATAAACAAATTGTTTATTGCTCCATGATTTGTTTTTAAATATAATTTAAAAATTTACAAAATTATTAAACTCCATTAAAAAAATGGAGAAAAAATAAAAAAAAATGTGAAAACATTACAAAAATGAGTGTGTTTTGAAATTCCGACTATATCTCTACCCTGTACCACTACTTCATCGTCTTTTCATTCTCCTTTTCATGCCTTCGTTTTTTTCCTTCTCGAGCCTAGGCGGTCGTCCAGGTTGACTGATGGCCTGGGACGACAAAGAGTCGCGGGGTCGAATCGCAGCGATGTATCATACAACGGTTTCTATCCCACCGGTTGCAGATTTATATTAAATTCCCCTTCTATCAAAATGACATAGATTTATTTATTAGGGCTGTCGTGTATATTTGGCCGTTAGTAAGTTGGAACCTCTGGGGATGTAATGCGACCATAAATACTGTTAATGGATTTGCTATTGTAGGCAGCAGCTTTTTAAACCGCTGAGTCAGCTTACTGTATTTTGAAAATGCTCTCCGTAACCCGGTCTCAATGTTTTTTTCCTGAAGTGTATTTTGAAATCTTTTTACGGTTCAAGTAAACTTTCACAACTGGCAGAGTTGTCCATAATATTTCTGTTTTGAGGTGCCTTAAAATTTGATGAAAGCACTCTCTGATCCGCGTTATCGATGAGAATGTTACTCAAATGAACATAATGAAATGGCGTGGACAATAAAAATAAACTTACCACTAGTAAAATTATTTATGGAATAACTGATCTTTGAAAGTTTACGCCATTTAGAGAACAAGTCCGAAGTACTTTATGTTTAAAATTGGATAAACATTAGCCACAATGTTTTGGTTTTTTTGTTTTTTTTCTAAGTTTATTGATAAAAGTGTGAGGAGAATGTAACTTTAAATGTATAAATAAGTTTTTTTTTGGTGGGAAAATTGAGACTTTTTTCTTTGGTATTTAATATTTCAAAGTTATTAAGGGATGACACTTTTCTTGGGCAGCACATGGCACAACCACTTTATGAGGCTGGGATGGGCCACACCAACCCTAAGCACATGGCACAATCACTACATGAAATTTGATTCTGGGTAGCTTTAATGACAAGACTCATCGTCAACCAGTTGTGCTCAGTGGTGCTAGTGAGATATGACAAAAAATTAAGACATTTAAATTATATAAATTGAATTTATTTATGTGTGATAAATGGTTGGTAAAATAGGAATCAATTTATAATAAGTATCAAAACATTTTCTTCATAATACATGTCATATTATTAAAAAGACCATAAAAACTAACTAAATTTATATTTTATTTTAAATTATTATTATGAATTAAAAAAAAAAATTAATATATAAATTGAAAAAAAAATTCTCACACACACAAATATATATATAATACATGTAACAAGATTATTAAACTTGGAGATCCACTCTCACTTAATCATGCAGGCTTGTAAATAGAATGTATTACCATACCATGAACCAATACCATAGCTAATCAATATCACATGCCCAAGAACTCCTAATTCATTTTATATGACATATTTCAATTAATAAATTTAATTAAAAAACAAAAATATATAATTACTTTTAAAATAAATTTCAATTTTTAAAATATTCTAAAATACTCCATACACATTTAATCTTTATCATCCACATAAAATTACTCATAATTAAATTAATTAAATTAAAACTTACCTAGCATTCAAACTTATAATTCTAAAAAATAAACCTCTCGTCTAAACAAAATTAACATAATAAACAAAATTAAAATAACAGCCAATAGCCATCATTACAAAAATAAATAAAAATATAATAATTTTCGCAATTATAAATGAATTCAGGAGCAGTTGATGCGCTTTTAGGTACAAAGATGTGGACAAAAGAACCTGCCTAGATGTGAACCGGAACTGTTTTGGCAATGCTCTTTTCGTGGGACATACTAAGTGGAAAGTTTATTTATTTTTATTATAAAATTAAAACTCAAAAGTCAAAATAAATGTGAATTGGTATTCATTGGTCAATCCAAACCGTCAAACCAATGGACTTAGAACAAGTGAGGGGATGGGATTTACCATTTCAATGTATAGTATTTTCAAATTTTGAATAAAGGCAATGTTATATTCAGTTAGCTTTTGACAATGACGGATGAAGATTCTTTTATAAACGAATTTAGATAAAAGTCTAATTTCTTTTTAAAAATAAAGAAATTTAAATTTTTAAGAAAAAATTCATAATAAGTTTCTTATACATTATATAATATTTATTGAAGAATAGGAAACATTTTATTATATATAAGTTTTTAGGATTAGTTTAATTGGCTGAATTTATGTTATTAAAGCACTTCTGTTATTGAGAGGTTATGAATTCAATTCTCCTGACACTCTGAAGATTAGGCTCCCTAAACCATATAGATTAATTTAATTGGTTGAATTCATGTCATTAAAGCACTTATGTTATTTAGAGGTCATGAATTCAATTCTCTTGACACTAAGATTAGGCTCCCTAAACCATATATATATATATGACAATAAATTGGAATCATAAAAAATTATCTAAATCTTTCTAAGTAAGAAAGAAAGATTTAGCTTTGCTAATTGTGAACATATAACTAGTAAAAAAAAAATTAATGATTAACTAAAGTTGATCTCCCAAAAGTTTAAATATTGTATCATGAATCTCATTTCCAAAAGTTTAAAAATACCATTCACACATTGTATAAAAATAAAAAAATTGAATTTAAAAAAAAATATTGGTTATAAGATTTTTTTATTATTTTTTAAATTTATTATAGATATATAAAAGAAATATTAAACAAACCCCAAGTTTTTAAATTTTTAAAAAGATAATATGAATCTATATTAATTTAATTAATATTAGTATTCAAAAGTTTAGGTTCATCACAAGGGTATCACCCTAAAAAAATTGGTCAATGAAAAAAAAGGTGAGGAGCATCCTTATAATGGGTGCTTCCCCAGTACATATCATCATCTATGGGTGTGGTCAAGAAGGACCAGCCTCACTACTACCTACACCACCTACGATGGATGCCTTTAGCCTCCCATACTCTGGGACCAAAATCGGTCACATGGTAGTTATTGTGGCTGCTACCCTCCGTAAGAATGGACACCACTCTTTTTCAGGTGTGCTCACCAAGTCCACCACATCCTCACCTAGGATCGCCCATCCAACCTTTGGAAACCCTAATACAATGCAAGTCAGTCAACATTGGGCATTTAGCATGCTCTCCAGAGCAGTTCACTCCCTCTCCTCTTCAGTTCTTAGTTGGGCCCGTAATCTCCTAACATCTCGTCGAAGATCATCGACCTCATCACCTCCCCCAACAAAAGGTATTGCACCAACCTATAAAATTTTCCTCTATTGTGGGCACTCCTTTGGCTCCCTATCTTAAGGACACACTCGTCCTCATTATGCAGCACTAGTTTCCTTCCCTCTGACCGTTGGCTGACCTTGCAGCATCCTCATGTCTCGACCTCGCAGTACCATAGTCGCACAATAGATAAGTACGAAACATCGATATCATAGTGATAATATCATAAACATAAAAATGTATGAATGTAGATAAAATACAATAGAGATGCATACATGTAGGAACCCATGTATCACCAAGAAGAAGTCACATGTCTGCATATCCTCTGGAATACATCCTAGCATATGGAAACTCTAGAATCAACCTAGGGGTTGGACACCCACCAGTTTTGGACCTGATTAGTCTAGTAATAACCAATTTCTCCTCCCCCCCTCTTAAGGAATCAGCGGAGCCCACTACCTGATCTGTGGGTCACAAGGAAATGTAGGATGAACTTAGATGATCGGGTGAATGAGCGTCACCCACTCATAGAAGAAAGTACATAACAATATATACCATATGTGAACTCATGGAGATGCCCCTAAGCTTCTTGAGTTAGTTTATTTTTCAAACACCGGTGCACTTCCTACACCTAATAAAAAAAGGTGCCCTATCCTACATGCTCCAATATTGCAATAATCCACCCTGTAATTCGATGTGGGGCGGTAGTGCTGAAAACATGTACGATCATCATCGTTGTTGCTCATACACCGAGGTCCTAGCTACTGAATATATGGATAGCTCCCCCATCCTATGAATTGGGCTCGCACTCTCATTGGGCCCACGCATTTAACCTTAGGTTCTTGTTGAGGTCGCTCTACTGGTAGTCGCTCCACTTGAGGCACAAATCCCATCAGAAAATAGATATCAGTCTCCCTCGATATCACTAGGTCCATCCCCCAAACATCAAAGACATCCCTCTAAGGTCACCCTATGATAATCAAGAACTACGTGAGCTTGTCCTACAACTAAATCAAGGGGTTTTGAAGGTACTTCAACAACCCCACCTTGCCACTGCTACCCGAGTTAGTGGGATATCTACCATTGCATTTTTTAGTGTAGAGAAATCCCTATCTTTCCAGTGTAAACCCATCCTCTCTTGAAGGAAGATATCGGTTAGTCTAAAAAAAAAAAAAAAAAAATTTGGTCCACCACCACATTCGTTTCCTACAGAGTGGTGACAATTTCACAATTGTTCAGCTATCAACCACATAGGCCTAGCATGGTCACTGTGACTGTTTCCCCTAGACTCACGTGATGAACACTGCACTTGTTCTCATTAAAATCATGGCACATTCCAGAACTGTTCACCTCACAAGCACGCCAGTATAGGTGCATTTTTGTTTTATAGTTGTGACCATATTCATAGTTGTTTGGTCATTTCCTGCATAGGCACCCCCGTGCCTGCGCTTCATATAGTCGTGATACCATCGTGGTTACTTGGGCCCTACCTGCAACCCACACTGTGACTATCCTCTAGTCACTCACATGGTGTTTGACCCTCATCTAAAAAAGGTCATACACCCCATCACTATATGTCCAACCTACTCCACTTTACTAAATTGAAAAAGAGGGTGTCATGGCCACCTACTTGATTCTCCCTACTTGTTTGGTGGACAAATATTATCCCGTGGATAGGAAAATTATCCCTAGGCTCAAAAACTAAGCCTAGAAACAAATAAAGAAATACATGAAAACATTCCCTAATTTATGACTGAAACACATGTAAATATAATGCAAATATTGTACCTTTTTACAAAATTCCTAGTAATGATCCTCGCTACTGTCCTTTGTAGCTTTCAACCTTTCTCCATTGATTCTCCAAGCAGAAACCTACAAAGATAGAGAAAAATGAGAGATTAAAGCATAAAATACATCATATATTCAATCCTAAACCATGTAAGGTGTTTGCTCCCTGTAATTTATGAGAGTGGCAAGAATAAACACGGCAGGGGGCCACATCAGGACCACTTTGGAATCCTAGGACCTAGCCTTCCTGGATTCAGAGAGGGATCTCTCTATTAAGTATTTTCAAAGAATATATCTTTGTGCTTTGTTTATGATATTAGGCTAGTTATGAAGCTCAGAGAACTTGTTTGTTTGTTTGTTTGGTTGGGATGGATATCATGAACTAAAGAGGTCAAATGAAGGGTGAAGGTGAGAGAAAATTGAAGAATGTTTCAGCTGAAAGGATAGGTCATGAAACAGCATTAACCCATTGGGCTATGGAGTCACAAAAGGATTTAATTGTACAATAATTCTTCAAGGATTTCCATAGGGCAAGTCATCTATATCAAAGGATCTTTTAGATTGAATTGTGATATGAAACATTAAACTGTTGGGAAAGAAGCAAAGCTAACAACCAATTAAGAATATATTAACTCTACTAAACAAGAAAAGCATTTCAAAGTAACGATTTGAAGCAAGCTAAAGGACAGGGAAAACCATAGAATTCTTTGGGAAAACTTTTATTAAAGCACACTTTTCAGACAACAATCCAGTAATCCTAAGACTACTTTCAGAAAGGAGAAAACATATAAGAGAACAAGGAGAATAGCCTAAGATCAAACATAAAATTTGAATTATAGCCTGCTTTTGGCATATTCTCAAGGGATCTTTTAAGGCAACTATTAAAGACTAGCCAGAGGATATGGCAAACCATAGACTTCCCTGGGTCAACTCTACTTACCAAACCTTTAAAAGAACATTCAAAAAGAATGTCTCAAGTTGTACTTAGAAAGACACGAGCTCACCAACATTTCTTCACTAGTTATACTCTATTGAATCATTCTCAAATCAACAAACTGGATAAATCTAGAGGGAAATTAAGAATCCTATAAACATACCTTAGCAGAAGAAAATATAAAGATAAAGCTTTCAGGCAGAAGTAGGGTACTTTTCAGTAAATCATACTCTAAATTTTCTGTTCTTTATCAAAGAAAATGGACAACATGTAAAACATAATAAAAGACAAAATAGTGAGGAAAAACATCACCATTAACATAGACTAGGATCCCATGAATCAACTTGTATTATTGATGTTCAAACCAGTTACATACTTCAAGTCCAACAGGTCTTTATAGCTCAAAACTTCTCTTCTCAGCATAGTAATCTTCAACTACTCAACAACAGTTCAACAACTTAAACTACTATCTTACAACACAATAATAATCCAACCAACCCCACCAACGAACTCCTCATACAATATTTATAGGTAGATGAGGAGGTGGTGTGAAAGAGGGGGTCTCTAATAGTTCATAAATGATAGAGTTAATGCTTCTCAACCTTAGGGAATTTACATAACCCAAAATAAAGAATATCTGATGTTTTAGGTATGTTAAATGGATGTTTTATTAACTTCTGAGCTACTTAGTCACTTTTGTTGACTTTTAGGCATACTTAGTAGGCTGGAAATAGCTTTTGAGCTGTCTTTGTAAAATATCTCTGACTGTGCATTCAATTTGTATGCTTTTGAGGTAAATAAGCTTGTAGGTGGCATTTTTTGGTTTCTGGAGGATTAATTTATTCACCAATCTGGCATTTGAAGCAGTCCCTTTGCTGATCTATCTTATTTTGTCACCTTAAACACTGATTTAGGCCCTTGATTGTGCTTTAAGGCCTTTGTAATCATCTTTTATCTTCAAACTGCGTCTTTATCTCATTAAAATGTAGGTTAAGTCTTTTGATCTTCAGATTTGACTTAAACCTTTATTCTTCTTTTATCTCTTTGATCTTTGTTCTTCATTGATCTTTAGTATTTGGTTACAGGTGGCTTGACTTCCGCATTGGAGGGTCTTACTGGATCAACCAATGTTCATGAATCATTGGCCAAAACTATTGAATTCGACCCTGGGTCCCTTCTTCTTCGTTGTTTAGGCCCTCGGATCGTCATCCTAGGCACTGTGGTAACCTGGATGTTACTGTGGGAAGGCCGACATATATGGCCACCATTAAAACCTACAAATAGACATAAAAAACATTATAAAATCCTTCGTTTTGGATAACACTGCTATCGGAGGTGTTGGTGAGGGGTTATGGAGCATTTGCAGAGGAGGGAATATGTAGAGGAAGGGTTCCATGGCAGAATCATGAAGAGATAGGAAGATTTTTCAAATAAAGGCGTGGAAAATAAAAAGTGGTTTTGCAGGAAACCGACAGCGATTTTCGCATGAGGGTTGAGCGGTAAATGGTATTGGCTCATATGAACGCGATACAATTGGGTGAACGAAACCTGTCCTAGATAAAACTATTTTTTTCACGTGGAATATGCATGTTGGAATGTTTTGGGTGGATCGGGCGCGAAGAGGAGTGTAGACCGTCTGATCTGGGGAAGTCAGATCGACGGCTATGGATGCATGCAATCGGAGGAAAGATGTGTGGCGGATGAATGATGGGGTCCAACCGGTGACGTCATTGATTTTGTCGTTCAGTAGAGAGGTTTGATCGACAGGGTTAAGTGATAGAAATAATGATGGCCGTCCGATCTTAAGGATTAACAGTGAAGATTCGACGCGGGGAAACAAAAGGCGAGGGGAAAAATATGAAGTGAAGGGGTTGGGGAAAGTGTCGGGACATAAATTTATGGAGGAATAAGGGAACCGGGACAAAACGAAATGGGGCTAAGGTTTTAGCCGAGGATCATAGGCCCTTGTCTTATGGAGAAAAAAGGACAGAAGTCTTAAGGCCAAAGGCACTTAAAGTCTATCTGAAAAAAAGGTCGGAATTAGGCCAAAAGAGGGGTTTTAAGGTCCTTTTTAGTGTTCCGATAAGTATAAAAAGGAAATAAAACCAAATAAAGAGTTTTTATTAGGTTTAAAGGGGTTTTTATGGGAAATAAGGTTTAATGAGGGAGAAAAAAGGGGATTTTTAGGGGAAAAATGAGTGTTTAGGATAGGTAAACATGGATGAAAAAGTAGGTGAAAATGAATTTATGAAATGATGGAAAATGGCTTTTAAAAAAAGTTTCTTTTGCCTTGGTAGGGTAACTTGGAGTCCGTTGAGTGAAGATTTCAGTGAAATGACTTCTTGTGGATTAATGACCATAATGGGCTCTTCAAGAACTCACAGATTTTCATAAAATTTGTTTCTTGAAAGCCTAAGAAATGTTTTAGCCATCATTAGGTATAACAGAATTTATAGATGGCTAACAGTGGCTCCACTTGGGGAGGGCAGCTCCTTGGAGGTGTCAAGAACCTCAGAGATAAATCTCTGGAAAGTAGACCAGTGCCTTTTTATTTTGCTACACTTTGAAAACCTCTTTCTTCTTTGTTCATGTTGTTTTAAAAAGATGATCAGTATTTGTATCAACAAAATGATTTTATCCCAAACATTCTACCTACACAGCCTACTTCCTAACATTTTTCTTCATAGGGTGCACTTGGACTTGCAAACCATTTTACATAAACATTCCATTCTTTTCAAAAACATGAAAAAATGATCTATTTTTACCCTTATAACTTCCATGAGTTCAGATTAAACAATTGAACTCAACAATTCTCTACCGAAGCTACTATCTGTCAAGATTAAGTTGTTTGACAAATCTGCATTCTCTATATTCTCAAACATAAATTTAAAACATAGTCAAATCAGGATTGAACTATCTGATATGCTATGGTGTCTATGGCTATATGTACAAGCTACACATAGACTTTATTTGTAGAAAATTAAAACAAAATTGCGAAGGCTTAAGATCTGAAAATTATGAATCATCCTTCTTTCTTTTCTAGCTCTGATTTTGATTTGTTTAGAGCTATCTTTTCTTTTTCTTCGTTCAGATTTTGAGAATTTTAGAACCATTTTATTTTTCTATCCTAATATATTCTACTGTTAGGCCAAGATTATACAGTTTGGCAGATATTATTTACTAACCTATCGTCATAAAATCAAATTTATTCAATCATGATTAGGCTGTATGACTGAATAATAGTTTCTCAAAGCAGTGGCATTTGAGCTTGCACACTTTCAGATTTTTCTCTTTTTTGGTATGGGGCTGTACCTTTTCTTCTTTCTATCTGCCCTCTTTTCTCTTTTTCTCTTGTTTTTTTTTTGTATTTTTCATATTTAAACATTCTTTCAAGCAGTGTTATTTACAATGAATTGAAAAGAACTTTGAACAAAAACCTTAACAAAATTAATGTTTGAGCATCCTGCCATTGACAGGACCTCCAAAAAGTTCAACTCCATCCATCTCTTGAAGAAAAAATGCATTGTTGCCAATAGCAGATTGAATGAGATAAGGGCCCTTCCATAAATTTTCAAACTTTCCATGTTTTCCCTTATCTTCTTTCCTAGAATCCCATTTCAAAACTTTGTCACCAATTTTAAAGTCACTTGCCTTTGTTGTTTTATCAAACAACTTCTTGATGTTTTCTTGTAATTGTTGTGCTCTTTTGTATACTTCCTCTCTGGTTTGCTGTAATTGTACAGTTTGGTTTATTCTTCTTGTCATGTCATCTTCTTCAGACTGTACCACTTGGATCAGCTTCATGACTGGCACTCCTAGACTGGTTGGAAATATTGCATCTGCTCCATAAAATAGCTGATAAGGGGACATCCCAATTGACTTTTTGATTGTCAATCTGTCTGCCCAAAGTGCATGTACCAACTTGTTGTGCCATGATTTTTTATTCTCTTCCAACAACTTCTTTATTATGTTTACCAAATTTTTGTTCAAGGATTCTTCCAGCCCATTACCTTGAGGGTAATAAGCTGTGGAATGTCCCAATGTAATTTGATATTTGTGACAGAAATCAACCATTTTTTTGGATCCAAATGGAGTGGCATTGTCTGTGATAATTTTCCTAAGACAACCAAATCTAGACAGAATATTATTTTCAAGGAATGAAATGATGACTTAGTGTGTGGAATTCCTAGAAGGGATGACTTCTATCCATTTGGTAAAGTAATCAGTTGCTGTGAGGATCCATCTGTGTTGGGAAGATGAAGCAGGATGGATTTCCCCAATGAATTCTAGACCCCTGCTGCTGAAAAGGAGCTTCAACAGTGATTGGTTGCAGAGCTAAGGGAAGCAATTTTCTTTTGCCTTCAAATATTTGGCATTTATGACAGGAAATGACCATTTTGTGTATATCTTGAAAGAGGGTGGGCCAATAATAGCCAGCTCTAAGGCTTTTGTTTACTGTTGTCTTCCAATAAAGGTGGCCTCCACATTCTCCTTCATGGAACTCATGCTTGATCTTATTTGCATCATTTTCAGGAAAACATTTAAGCAATAATCCACTAGCATTTTTTCAATATAAACATTTATTTAAAATGAAAATTTACAGATTTTAACTTTAAAAATCTTGCCTTTGTTTTAGACAAACCAGGAAGGAAATTTAGATTAAACAACACATACAAAATATCAGCATACCAAGAGGAATTAAGAAAATTATCTTCAATAAGTGGAGTTACCAACTCCTCCTGTTCATTTAATGCATTAAACATGTTTATATCGAGAGCTTGAAAGTTGGATTCAACCATAAGTTTTTCTAGTCCTTGGAATTTGATCAGTTTAGTGGGCTTGATTTCCAAATCATATTCTAATATAACAACAATCCAATTTACTCTTTTTCCATCAGGATCTTGTGTCAAGATGTCTTTTACTACTGAATGAGGCACAAATTCTATGATGTGTGAGTGTAAAATGTAAACTTTGAAGTCTTTTAAAGCTTTAACCAAGTCAAAGGCTTGTTTTTACATTATATTGTACTTCAAAGGTGCATCTCTTAATGCCTTGCTGAAAAATGCAATAGGCTGCTATTGTCCCTTTGTGTTTTTCTGTAGGAGGACAACAGCCACTATGTGTTCTAATGCAAATGAAAAAATGAAAAAATATTTTGTAAAATCAGGAATAATGAGAACTGGTGTTTTAGTAAGTGATTGTTTTACCAGCTCAAATGATTTCTTTGCTTCTAAGGTCCATTTAACTCCTTCTTCTCTTTTAAGCATATTTGTCATGTTTCTAAGGAGTTCAGCTAGGTTGGGTATGAAACTTCTCAAGAAATTAATCTTTCCAATGTGTTGATCATAATCCGCTTCCTATAAAATTTCACAGGCAATCCGGCTTAAAGCTCTCGGATTCCCCCTTGCAGCCTTGGAAAACCATTCTTACGCCTATCGTTACCATTTCCTGCCTCCAAAACACATTATAAAAGGCTGAAAATCCATATTTGAAATATTTAAAGCGTAGCTCCTTCGGCCCTAGCCCCTCTGTCTTTTCCTCCATGTAACCCGGACGCTAGAATAGGCACTAGTCCGACGGGTGCTTATCCAATATATATCGGACGCATCCTGAGCCGTCGTTCTGTGCAGATCGAACGACTTTTGCGTGCCCTTGGTCGTTGATCTATACAGATCGAACGGCATTCGCGATCCTCCATTCATCACCCAAAACCGCATCTCAGCCATTCAATCAAACTGTGAAATCTATGGTTCGCAGCCCGCCGGTCCTGGTGGTCCCCACGCCCAAAACACTATTCAAAATCGGGTGGTTTATATCACACCG
Organism: Pinus albicaulis; assembly: GCA_034641835.2. Lineage (NCBI taxonomy): Eukaryota > Viridiplantae > Streptophyta > Pinopsida > Pinales > Pinaceae > Pinus > Pinus albicaulis. The sequence goes on from CM076583.1 coordinate 51,159,149, forward strand.
CCTTTTCGCGATAGGCGGTAATTCTCTTTGGGCCAGCAATTCCATTCATCGCCTGCCATGCATCCCCGCGTACGGCTCCAAAACCACTCTCCATCGCGCATTACTTTTCGGTCGAAGTCACGCAGTGATATTCATCACAACCGTTCGATCTGAGGGCCTCCATCCGACGGTCATCGCGCTCCGAAGATGCACGGGATTTAACGCAAGAAAATCACTTCCCTGGCCCACTTTCCATTGCCCCCAATGCTCTTTCAACCATTGATCTCACTTGGAGATCAGACGGCCAAGATTTCATCATCCTCGTTGTTGACCGAGTCTTCCTCCACGTCATCACCCCACGTGTTATCGCATATTTTTCCTCCGCCATTTATATATTTCATTCATACATTATATCTTAATGTTCCGTATTATAAACTCTAGCCAGCCCTTCCGCCATTATTTCCACTGCATTTTCTCCATCACCACCCTGCATGTTTTCGCCGCTTCATCACGTCGCTCCGTTACACAGTCGCTTCCATTGCATTGCCGTCCCATATGCATTTGTTTTCTTCACAGCTTTGTGTGTTTTGCAGGTTGACAGCGACGGAGAATTATCATAATTTGCAACATCCATTACAAGAGCTGAGCACACGTCAAAGGACCATTTTTCAGAGCAGAATTATGAAGAAAGTCCTCGGAAGCCAAATCGACAAGACTCCAATTTAAGAGGTAGGGTTCAAATTTGTCAAATCCTGTAGGGACATTCAAGGCGCCGATTTCACAGATGGAGATATCAATGGGGTAGATAAAGAATATCAGTGATCAGTAGAGAATTAAAGATAGGTAGCTAAATATTTTGGGGGCCTTGTTCTAGCCTTTTGAAGCAAAGTACCAAATTGAAGATACTGCACATCATTTGAAAGATCTATACATAGAAAACAATGTCCTCAAGGCTTTATTTCAGCAGAGTTTTCTTTCCAGGAAAGGACGGATATTTGTGTGATTTTACTGCTTTGCCGTGTCCCTGGAGAGATTTCTACCCAATGCATTTATTTCAAAGAGCAGGCCACAGAGTACGAACAACACAGCACAATCATTCAATAGTATGGGCGTGAATGTTTCCTCCATTTTGCCTTAATTATGCAAATTAAATGTTCATCGCCTACCTCTTTTACTAGGTTTTGGTCTCTTCTATAAAAACCATGAAGAAACGCATTGTAAGGGTTCCAGATTTTTATCAGAAAATTATGTAGTGAAAGGCCTTTTGCATACATTTTGTAAAATTCTTGTATGAAGGCTTCGAGCCCATAGGGTCTCAGTGAGGAGGAGTTCTATCTGTCAAAGAGGATTCTGGTCTTTGGTATTTCACAGTTTGTAACTTTCGTTATTGTGTTATATTAATAGAACACTTCATTTAATCCATCTTTCTTGTATCATGTTTTGGAATGCGAGTGGCTCACTGATTTTTAGTATGGATTCATCCTAGTTGATGCCCATGCTCGGGTCAGTCAAGCGCTTTAAATATGGCTCATGCATGATATTCTATTCCATTTTTCAGCTAACCATACTTCTGCTATATCAGTTGCTTTGGGAGGGTGCTTTTAAAATGCTATTATCATATATGGATTCTTAGATTGGTAAGTCCATGCATGGTGGTATTGTATATCTGGGTATCGGCTCAAGGTTAACTAATATCTCCTTAATATTTCTTTCACTACATACACCTTATGATAATTTATGTCTGTGAAGTATTTCTAAATCGGCCCGCTTTGTAGTAAACTGTCTCTGAATTGTCTGTTGCTTTTGTATTAGAGTTCTGCATCTTGCTTCTACAGTATCTCTTTTCCTATGTTAGTTTATGAGGGTTTGGTCCCATTATATTTTATTTCCCTGTTTATAGGAGATAGCATGTGAGCTGAAGCTGACAACTTCATACATTATATTATACGCTCCTTGCTATGCTAAGATGTCCTAGGCACTGGTCTATCACAACTCTAGGCTGTCTCTAGGAGTGACAACACAATGAAATATTGAAGTTCCTTGATATTCCTAGGATGGTTTATTTGCAATATACCTTCAATCCTCTTTGGGTCTATCTTTATTCCCTCTTCAGATATGATATGTCCAAGAATTTTACCTTCTTGGAGACCAAACAATGTTTTCTTAGGATTTAAGGATAAACCATACTTTCTGCACTTCTCAAAGACTTTTCTTAGGTGTATTAGGTGTTCTTCATCTATTTTTGAATAGATAGTGATATCATCTATGTAAATCACAATGAAGTAACCTATTTCTTCTGAGAATGCAATATCCATGGCTCTTTGGAATGTGGCACTAGCATTCATCAAACCAAAAGGCATTTTCACATACATGAAAGTACCCCAGAGAGTATTAAAGGTTGTTTTAAGTTGATCATCATGGTATACTAATACTTGGTTATATCCTGAGAAGCCATCTAGCAAAGAAATTATTCTGGAACCTACTACCCTTTGTAAGATATGATCCATTTTGGGCAAGGGATAGCTATCTTTTAAGGAGGCTTTATTTAAGTTTCTGAAATCAATACAAAGCCTTATTTCTCCTATTTTATTCCTAACTGATACAAGATTATATACCCATTCTGAGTATCTCACAGGGACTATAATTCCAGCATCATACATTTTTCTAATTTCTCTCTACCAGAGGTAATTGAACAGGGTTGATTTTGCACAATTTTTTTCTATAAGGCTTCTGGTTTTCTTTGAGGGGTACCTTATGCTGAATTATTTCTATATCATATGATTTAAAATATTCATAACTCCATGAAAACACATCAGAAAATTCTCTAAACAACTCAAGGTATTTTAGTTTGATGTGAGCTGGCAATGTCTTGGATAATTTGATCATTTTAGGCTTTTCTTCACTTCCTATATTGCACTCTTCTACTTCAGCTTTAGTAGGTTCTGTTAGGGTTCCTGTGTTTTGGTAGATTGGCTATCCAAAATACAAGACAACATAAAAACCGCTTTTGGATCTCAGGATCTAGCCCTCCTCGATCCAAAGAGGGATCTCTCTATAAAGGTAAAGAATAATGTATATTTGAAGTTCAATTGAAGGTCTTAGGCTAGTTATGATGTGCAAGACTGTTTGTTTTGTTTGTTTGGTTGGACAAATGTGTTTTCATGTGGTATAGATAGAGAATGGGAATTTACAAGCCATTGGGCAATGGATTCATGTGAAAGTCCCAAAAAGTTTTGACTGAGAAGGAAGGGAAACCAAAGGGAAAATCTAACTTGGTCAAGGATCTGTTGAACAATATAGGTGAAATGGGATGGGCATTAAGGACTAAGAGTGAAAAACAAGCTAAACCCTTTCACAATGGCTTAAAAGATTCGGGGAACTCCCTATTTCCTCTTGAAAGCTCACTGCTTTGGACTTAATCAATATAAACACTCAGAGGAAAGAGAAATGCAGACTAAACCTTATTAATGAACTATAGGATTCGAGGAATGCCCTATTTCCTCCTATGAGTTTACTGCTGAAGGCTTAATCAACAAAAAAATACAATTGCATTCAAAGAAGAGGGAACGCCTTAGACATCTAGGACTGCAATTATAGGGACCTTTAACACAATAATTACAATAATGATCAGAGGGTATGATTGAAATAGGTTCCTTTTTCAAACTGCAAGCATTAATAATCAAAGGGAGATTTTAGATACAATATTCAGTGGTAAAGAGAGAGGGAACGCCTAAAAAGTCTTTAGCACAACTAAATTAACCATTTCTGAAATAAAACAAATTGATTATTTGAGAGAGCTATTAGACTACCCTGTCATATTCAATATCAGAAAACATATAAATAGTGGAGGATAAACAGGTCAGAGGTGCTTCTAAGATACATTTCTCTGCCTAAACTTTTTATCCTACTGTAAGTCAAAGCATAATGGAACAGAGTGATAAATGGGAAATAAAATTAACAATAGAAATTACTTCACCATAACCAGGCTCAGGGATCCAATGGTTCAGCCTCCTTCATCAATAGAAAACACAGAGACTTCCAGACTCTTTCAGAAAACCAATGCTTCTTCAAAGCAGCAATATGTATTACTTTAGAATTCACAAAATGCCAACCTTTTACAATGAAACTTCAGAGAGTTTTTATAGAAAAACTGAGAAAAAGTAGGTGAAGAAATCTTTAATGAACATCATAGATAGGAGAAGTGTATTCAAGTGCTCCATTCCATGTCATAATCATTACATTAGATCTTAGATAGACTCAGTGACTTCATAGCTTGTTGAAGCCATTTTGATATGACAGAAATTACCCTACAGGGTGTCCTTTAGAAGAAAACATTGCCTGCAGTGGTACTGTTATCTCTCCTAGAGTGAGTTAAGAGGAAGAATGGGCCTTGAGGACTCCCATACCTCTAAATAAATGCTTCTGACAGTTTGAAGTAGTTTCCTTTGATGTAATAACTACTTGACAGGCCTTTGCGCATGGAGGTGGGATAGTGTCTGTGTCAGTCAACATTCTGCGCCAATAACTGCTCTGTTCCTTTGTACTTTAACATTTTTTGGCTCTTTTTATGTTTTAAATTTGCTAATTGCTCAAACTGCTTCTGTACTGATGTCTTTAAAGGCTTTGTTAATTTCTATGTTGTGTCTTCCACCACTAGATATGTGATCATCATCCTTTTGAGTGTTTTGTGTACAGGTGAAGGGTTTTGCTGAGTTGGAGGGTCACTGAGGGTTCATGGATCTGATCTATTGATTGATATGACCTTGTATTTTTTCTTTATTTCCCTTTGAATTTTTTTTTCTACCCTAAGATAATTATCAGAGCCTCTTTGTCGCCTCTAGTGACTGTGGAGGAAATTCATGCTTCGTTAGCCATGAAAACCTGCAATCATATGACAAACATGTTATGAAATCCTACGTGGGGGCTTAAAACTACTTCACAAGGCTTTAGCGGAGGCGGAGGAGCGAGTGTAGAGAAAGAATATGTAGCAAAGAAAGGTTTCATGGGGCAACACCATGAAACCAGGGTTTATACTAAGTAGGCGCAAAAAATATAACTTTTAGTGTTAAAATGTAAAAGTTTATGTCCGGGAAAATACATAGGAAAAAGGCGAAAATGAGAGTAAACGAGGGCGTTTGGTGGTGGGACCGGAAGAAAAGATGACAAGCAAAAGAAAGAGGCCATGTTGTAATGTGGGCCGTTCGATCTCAGAGATCGACGACTACGATTAAATGCGAATTTAACGTTGCGGAGGGTCGGCAGTTTAGCAGAAAACCGACAGCGGTTTTCGCATTGCGCTTGGGTGGTAAGCGGTTTGCCCAGAAAAAAATGCGATACGACACAACGTTTGACGCGTGTCATTTTGAAAACTGCCAGTTTTGCAATTTTTTTTTGGGGTTAACTCTTGGGCGCAAAATTTTTGTGAAACGTATTGTCAGCCGTCAAATCATGATGTGTTGATTGGATGGTGCAGAATGAATGCGATAGAAAGTTAGATGAATGGGCGAAAGGATGCGGGGTCCATTGCTAATGTCAATGCAAGCCCTCAGATTGTGAGAATCGACAGTCGAGATTTGTCGATGGGGGAGAATGAGACAGGCGGGGTTTGAAGAGCAGAAGTAATGTGGACCATCCGATCAAACTTGATCAATGGTGGAGATTTAATCGGAGGTTGAGAGGGTGGAGGATTGCATGAGGGACGAGCGCGATGCGATGAAGCACGAACTGTCGGATCTGGCAGAATGAACAGCTGGGATTAAATCGCATCGGAGAAAAGGAAAAAGGCCAAAGCACCAGGGTCTTTGAGTTTGCGATGTGTGATTAAGCACTGGCTGTCGGATCAGAGGGGAGATCAACGGTCGGGATTGATCGGAGGGTGTAATGATGGAGGACCTATGAGCGGAGCACGATTGAATCTGGGCCGTTGGTTCTTGTGGATTTCAACGGCCGAGATTAAATCGGAGGATCAGAATTGGAAGAGGAAAAGGGAAAGGATAAAGGGAATTTGCGATTGTCAATTGTGATGGGATGAATATTTGCGATGCGATGAGCGTGGGCCTTTGGATCTAACTTGATCGATGGTGGAGATTAAATTGGAGGCTGCGTGGAGAAAGGGGTCATCGCATCGGAAGATGGGAAGAATAAAGGAAGAGTCGAGAAAGGTGAAAACTCTGATTGCGATTAGCGATAAGGGCTTAGCGCCTGGCTATAGCTCTGGGTTACATGCAGAGAAAAGGGCTAAGGGCTAAGCCGAAAGGGGCTTAAAACCTAAGTGAGACAATGAATATTTTTAAGGAATTTGAAGGGGTTTTCAAGGATTTCAGAGGTTTCGATAGATGGAATAAGGGATTTTCAAACCAAATAAGGAGAAATATAAGGTTTAAAAAGGGGATTTTGATGATTTTTCAGGTTAAAATGAAGGTTTATAGAGGGTCTTCGTGAAGGGAATAAGGATGAAAATGGGGAATTTTGTGGGGGTGAAATGGAGAAAATGAAGGCCTTTTTTAGAACAAATTTCTTTGGTGAATAAACATGGCTTTATGATGGAAACAATAGTGAAGATGAACCTCCAGGTTAGGACAATCATAAGACTTCAAGGATGATGGATTTTCACTAGAAATATATCTCTTGAAGGCTTGGTCACAAATTTAGCCACCTTTTTGGTACAACAGAATTTATAGGTGGCTAATAGTGGTTCCACTTGGGGAGGACATCTTTCCCTTTAGGTGTACAGAACCTCAGTAATCTCTGTATTTAGCAGACCAGTGCCTTTCCATTGAGCAATAGTCTTTCTTTCCTCGATTGGTCTTCTTTGATCTGATAACCTTTGCAGCGACCTGAAAAAACTGTCACTCTTCAAAACAACATCTCTAGCTAACCCTTCTTACTGTTCTAGAATTTTTTCTTCCTTTGAGTGCACTTGGACTGGCAGACTCTTTTCCAACAGTTTATTTTGCAAACAGAAAAATAAACCCATCTAATGCTACCCTTATTCCTCTAAGAGCCCAGATTAAACAGTTGGACTCTTAATTCACTACCTAATCTAACATCTGTCAGGATTAAACTGTCTGACAGATTCCATTCTCTATATTCTAAGACATAAATTGAAACATAGCCAAACTAGGATTAGAATTTATAGTTTGCTGTGGGTCCATGGCATAAAGATAGGTTGCACATGAATTGAAACTTTGCAGAAAATTGAAACAAAATTGGGAAGGCTTGAAATTCTGAAAAGTAAGAGCATCCTTCCTTCCTCTTGTGACTCAGATTTTGAGCTTTTTAGAGTCACTCTTTTCTTTCTTCATTTCAGCTCTAATTTTGATCTTGTTAGAGATGTCCTTTTTCTTCTTTGCTGGTTCAAATTTTGAGCATGTTAGAACCTTTCTTTCTTCTATCCTAATCTGTCCTACTGATAAGCCAATATTAAATAGTTTGGAAAATCTTCATCACTATCCTATCAGCAGTAAATTGAAATCTGCCCAATCATGATTAGGCTGTATGATTGGACAGTAGTGCTCCTTGAAGTAGTGGCATTTGAGCTTGCGCACTTTCATATTTTCCTTTCTTTTTGGTACGGGGCTATACTTTTCTTGTTTTATTTCTTCCCTCTTTTCTATTTTTTATTGTTTTTGTATTTTTCTTTATATTTTTCTCTATGCAAATGGTATGTACAATGGATAAAAACTATGAAGCTAAGACTCTTGACAAAAATAATGTTTAAGCATCTTGCGATTGACAGGACCTCCCAACACTTCTTCGCCATTCAGTTCTTGTAGAAAAATGCATTATGGCCTCTTATGGAATGAATAATGTAGGGCCCTTTCCACAGATTTTCAAACTTACCATTTTTTCCTTTATCTTCCCTCCTTGAATCCCATTTTAGGACCACATTTCCAGCTTGGAAATCATTAGCTTTAGTCCTTTTGTCAAATAATCTTTTGATGTTTTCTTGGACTTTCTGAGTTCTCTAATAAACTTCCTCTCTGTTCTGCTGCAAGTGGATGGTCTGATTGATCCTTCTCTGCATATCATTTTCTTCAACTTGGACTTCCTGAAGGAGTTTCATGAATGGAACTCCCAAGGATGTTGGAAAAATAGCATCCATGCCATAGACCAGCTGATAAGGGGACATGTTGATTGATTTTTTGGTGGTTAATCTGTCAGCCCACAAGGCATGAACAAGATTACTATGCCATGCTTTCTGATTCTGGTCCAATAACTTCTTGATGATGTTGATCAGGCTCTTGTTAGAGGATTTAGCAAGTCCATTCCCTTGGGGGTAATAGGCAGTGGAATGGCCCAAGGTGATCTGATATTTATGGAAGAAATCAACCATCTTCTTGGATTTAAAGGAAATAGCATTGTCTGTGATTATTTTCCAAGGACACCCAAATCTGGACAATATGTTGGTTTCAAAGAATTGAATGATGACAGAATCAGTAGCATTCCTAGTGGGTATGGTCTATATCCATTTGGTAAAATAGTCAGTGGTTGTGAGTATCCACTTGTGCTGGGCTGAGGAGGATGGATGGATTTCTCCTATGAAGTCCAAACCCCATTGTTGAAAAGGTGTTTCAACACTAATGGGTTTCAAAGGCAAGGGCAAGAGCTTTCTTATACCATAAAAAATTTGGCACTTGTGGCAAGACATTACTAGTTTGTGGGTGTCTGGGAAAAGGGTGGGCCAATAGTAACCAGATCTGAGGATCTTTTTTGCTGTGATCTTCCAATTTAAGTGCCCTCCACATTCTCCATCATGCAGTTCATGCATGATTTTTCCTGCATCAACCTCAAGTAAACATTTTAATAATATCCCAACAGCTTTTTTCCAATATAAACTCCATCTATCATGCAATAATTTAAAGCCTTCTTTTTGAAAAATCTGGCTTTTGTTTTTGACAAGGAAGGAGGAGCATTCAAATAAAGCAACACATAAATAATATTAGCATACCATGGAGAATTCATGAATGTTTCTTCAGTAAATGGGGTTGGGAACTCTTCTATTTCTTCCAAGGCATCAACCATATTCATATCTAGAGCTTTGAAATTAGATTCAACCATGATTTTTGCTAATACTTGTCCCTTGATGAGTTTAGTAGGCCTAATTTCCAAGTCATATTCAAGGATAGTGTCAATCCACTTTCCCATCTTACCATCGAGGTCCTGACTTAGAATGTCTTTGACTACAATGTGTGGCACAAATGCAATGATATGTGAATGTAAAATGGACACCCTAAAGTCCTTTAATGCTTTTACCAGTGCTAAGGCTTGCTTCTCCATGATACTGTATTTGAGTGGGGCATCTCTTAAGGCCTTACTGAAGAAGGATATAGGTTGTTCTTGCCCCAAGTTATTCTTTTGCAACAATACTGCAACTATTGTATGTTCAGGTGCAAAGGAAAAAAAATAGAAATCTCTGGTGAAATCAGTACTGATAAGGACTGGTGCGTGAGTAAGGGCTTGCTTTACCAGTTCAAATGATTGTTTAGCTTGCATTGTCCATTTAACACCTACTTCTTTCCTGAGCATGTTAGTGATGTTTCTTAATAGCTCAGCAAGGTTGGGGATGAATCCCCACAAAAAATTAATCTTTCCAATGAAATATTGTAATTCTTTAAGGTTCCTAGGGTGGCTGATATTCAGTATGCCATCAATTCTTTTAGGATCTATCTTGATCCCTTATTTAGAGATTATATGACCAAGAAGCTTTCCTTCTTGGAGGCCAAAGAGTGTCTTTTTTGGATTTAGAGACAAACCAAATCTTCTGCATTTCTTAAAAAATTTCCTTAAATGTTCCAAATTTTCTTCATCAGTTTTGGAGAAAACAGTAATGTCATCAAGGTAAATGATTATGAAATAGCATATGTCCTCTGAGAAGGCTATGTCCATGGCCCTCTGGAAGGTGGCTCCTGCATTCATCAAGCCAAATGGAATTTTAACATACATGAATGTCCCCCAAGGTGTGGTAAAAGTTGTCTTATGTTGATCACTTGGGAGGAATAACACTTGGGTATAACCCGAGAACCCATCTAACAATGATATTCTCTTTGACCCAACTACCCTTTGAAGAATGTGGTCCATTTTTGGCAAGGGGTATTTATCTTTCAGAGAGGCTCTATTTAGGTTCTCGAAGTCAATACATAGCCTAATATCCCCTGTCTTCTTCCTGACAGATACTAGATTGGAAACCCAGTTTGAGTATCTAAGAGGAACAATGATCCTTGCATCATACATCTTCCTAATTTTTTTTTCTACAACATGCAATAAAACCGGGTTTAACCTCCTTACTTTCTGTCTGAATGGCTTTTGATTTGCCTTAAGAGGGATTTTGTCCTGAATGATGCTAGTGTCATATGATTTCAAATATTTATAGTCCCATGCAAAAACATCTATAAACTCTTTGAATAGTTCTATGTATTGTTGTTTAATGTGGGCACGAAGGGTGCTAGATAAGTTAATCATTTTAGGCTCAGTTGGGCTACCTATGTTGTGTTCTTCTACATTAGTTTCCATGGGTTCTGCTTTTGGTTCCTTATCCACATCATTGAAATCAAAGAGTTGCTCTAAAGGGGCTAGGCCTTTGGGTATGGCATCACCTTTACACTCTATAACTTCAAGGTAATTTTGGTCTAGATCATAAGATAAATTTGCTTTGAAAAGATGATCAAACTGATTTATATTAGTAGGAGAGGAAGGCTCTGCTTCAAGAATTAGTTCTTCATTTAAACATTCTTTTTCATGGCTGAAACTCGGTGATGCTATGGAAAACTCATTTTTTGACTGCAGGAAATTCTCTATATGTTTAGCATTGTCAAACACCTGCTAATGATATTCATTATCAGGCACTGTTGGTTTGTCTTTTACCTTTATAATGAGTTGTTCATCAATTTGTGGTATTTGGCAATTACTAGTCGTAAAATCTAGTTCGCTTGCTAGCTGATTTTGGGCTCTTGGTATGAACATAAGTTCATATTTTTGAAGGTTTTCAGGAGATCTAAAACAACATTTCTATATTCTCTGAGTCTGGGGTTTTTGGTCGAATATTCCCCTTTTATTTGTCTGATAATTAACTGAGAATCTCCCTGTACTGATATCCTTTTGGCCTCTAAATCTTTGAGAATGTGCAGACCTAGGAGAAGGGCTTCATATTCTGCAATGTTGTTAGTGCATGAAAAATCTAATTTGCAGGCATGTTCTTTGTTTGTGTTGTGTATCCACACTCCAACTCCTGCACTATATTTGCTGCAAGAGCCATCAAAGATCATTCTCCAAAGTGTTTCTGTTTCATTCTCATTTGTTTTGTGTTGCTCTAGGGTGCTGGAAGTTGATATGTCTAGAGGTTGAGAGGAAAAAAATTCACTAATGTCCTGCTCATCTTCTTCCTTTGTTTGGGTGACTTCATCTTCATTGTATAAAATAAAGGAATCTAGATCTGAATGGGTGGAATAAACAGGAGTGTTGTGAGGTTTTTCCTTGCTGCTCACAATATATTTCATAAGGGTTTCAATACATAATCTTCTGGTTTGACCAAAAACTAGTATGGTGGCGTAAGTCATATCCATTTCAAGGTTGCCCTGAACCTTAGCTCCCCATGATCTAGATAAGAGCATGCCATATTTTGGGGGAATGTCAGCTACTACCACATCCATTATGAGATTCTTGGCAGGAATTTGAGACAATTATTGACACACAAATATTTAATTAACCCCAAACATTTGACTCTTCTGGAGTCAAAGGAATACAAGTCTTTATATGGTCTAGTAATCTCTAAGCCTAGGCTTTCCATTACTACCTTGGGCATAAGGCTGTGTGATGCTCATGAATCTAGCATGGCATTGTGTAAGATTTTGTCGTGTATGTTCAGGCTGACATAGAAGGGAGGCACAACCGCTTCCTGATATTTTCCTTCAACTTTAGGACCAAACAACAACTCTGGCTTGTCATCTGTCAAGTTCAGGGTAGCAGTATCAACATTTATATTCAGAGCTTTTAGGACCTAGTCTCTGTACACTTCTTGGGTCACTAATTCAGCTAGAGGTATGTTAATTTAAATCTTTGCAATCTCTCCCTCAAGGATGAAAGGAACTATAGATTTTTTGTATCTACATATGTTTTCTCACTTATGTTTCTTTCAGCAATTTTGACTTGTTGTGTTTTAATAGAACTGTCAATCTGAGTTGTTTTAATAAGGCCACTAGCAAAGGTACTAGGGAAACTTTGTTCAACATTTGGCTGGCTGCTTTTTTCTTTGTTTTAATATTTTTTCTTAGCCAAAATGTTGGTTTTCCCTGCTGTTTTCTTAGGCTTCTTTTTTTCACTTTTCTTAACAGCAAATCTAGTGTTTTTTTCATTCAGACTATCTATGTTCCCTTTGCTTCTTAGATCACAGTGTTTGTGTATCTCCATGATTGCATTCTCAAACCCCAATCTATAATCTTCAGACTCCTCATATGTATCTTCTTTTGGTTTTGAGGAGAAGAAGCCTTGTTCTTCTTCAATGAGGAAAACATCATCCCCACTATCTGATCCAATCAAGTTTACATGGTTTTCTTCCAAAATTTTGATCTCCATTTCTTCCTCTTGATCTATGTAGTTTTGCTGGAAGGGAGGCCTAATTTTCTGGTCATTGTCTCTTTCCCTATCTTGATTGTCTTCTCTCCTAAAATTCTGATTTCTATTTCTATTTTGGAGGTTGTTTGGTTTTATCTTGGTTGTGATCTTTCAAGTATGCTCATCCTTTTCATCATTTCTTCCAACATCCTTTCCATTTTTGAGCTAGATGTGGAGGGTTCAGTATCATCTTTATAAGTTACCCTCTTCTCTGATCTTAGCCTAGCTCTTTTCTCAATTAAGTTTTCTTCTACACTCACAGCTCCCTTCTGCATGTCTTCTAGAGTTAAATAATCCCTCTCCCTTAGCTGATAGGCCATATCAGCATCAAAAACTTCAGGATATTTTACTAAGGCCATGCCTTGGGGAGGTTTCATGTGAGGTGGAAGAGCATTGTAGACCCTGTTAAACCTGGTGGAGTAATCATGAACACTCTCTTCCTGTTTTCTTTTAAGACTCTGATACTTTGCTAATATTTGTAGAGGGTTGCTTTTGATTTCCCATTTGTTTATGAAAGATTGATGTAAAGAAGGGAGGTCATGGATGCTATTAGGAGTTAAGCCTTTAAACCACTCCTTTACTTCTCGTCCTAAACTTTGAGCAAATATTATCATCTTTATGGTCTCATCTTCTATTTCCATATAATCAAATGCATCTTCCATCCTGATTACATGTTGTTGAGCTGTGGTAGATTCTTCTCCAGTGAAATGGGGAATTTTAGACTAATAGTCATTTGGTAGAGGAGTTAGAGGCTGTGGCAATAGTAGGGGAGCATACCATGCTGCCATGATAGCATTTTGTGGAGGTAAAGGATTAGCTTGAGTAGCTGGTATATGGATAGCAGAACTACTTGGACCAGCAACAAACTGTTGAGAAGATTTAGGGTGACAGAGACCCAAGTTATGAATGAAGTGGATATCAGAAGGTGTTGATGGAGGGGTTTCTCTATCACCAATATGTTGACCACTATGTGGTGGTGAACTTGGAGGCTCAAAGTCTATCTCATCTATACCACTAAATGACTTATTTCTTGGTAAATTACTTGGCAAATCTAAGTCAACTTGAGTATCTGATAGATCAGCAAGGTTTTCAGGTGCTAAGTTAACTCTATGGATGGGTCTGACAATAGTTGGACCCCCAGATGTGAAAGACTTCTGAAGAATGCTTTCGGGATTGTCAACTATTTTAGGAGGATTTGGATCAGGATAAGCTCTGGTATGGATTGTTCTTGAAGCCATTATGTTAAGTTTTAGATCTAAAAAGGAGAAAGCAAGCCATATATGACAATATTTAAGTGGCACACTATCTTTAAACAAAGAAACTTAATCCTCAGAGTTACCTTTAGTATGGATGATGTTGTGATGAAACTGGTCTCCCAGTGGAGTCTTGTGAAAATAGAGATAATCAGCAGGCCTACTGATCACCAGTGGAGTCTTCGGTCATTTAGGAAATGTGGAGTCACCAGGTGGAAAATTTTTAGCTTTTGTGGTATAGATAGAGCATGGGAATCTACAAGCCATTGGGCAATGGAGTCATGTGAAAGCCCCAAAAAGTTCTAACTGAGAAGGAAGGGAAACCAAAGGGAAAATCTAACTTGGTCAAGGATTTTTTGAATAATATAGGTGAAATGGGATGGAAATTAAGGACTAAGAGTGAAAAACAAGCTAACTCCTTTTGCAATGGCTTAAAAGATTCGGGGAACGCCCTATTTCCTCTTGAAAGCTCACTGCTTTGGACTTAATCAATATAAACACTCAGAGGAAAGAGAAATGCAGACTAAACCTTCTTAATGAACTATAGGATTCGGGGAACGCCCTATTTCCTCCTATGAGTTTACTGCTGAAGGCTTAATCAACAAAAACATACAATTTCATTCAAAGAAGAGGGAACGCCTTAGACATATAGGACTGCAATTATAGGGGCCTTTAACACAATAATTACAATAATTATCAGACGGTATGATTGAAACAAGTTCCTCTATCAAACTGCAAGAATTAATAATCAAAGGGAGATTTTAGATACAATATTCAGTGGTAAAGAGAGAGGGAATGCCTAAACAATCTTTAGCACAGCTAAATTAACCATTTCTAAAATAAAACAAATTGATTATTTGAGAGAGCTATTAGACTACCCTGTCATATTTAGTAGCAGAAAACATATAAATAGTGGAGGATAAACAGGTCAGAGGTGCTTCTAATATACATTTCTCTGCCTAAACTTTTTATCCTACTGTAAGTCAAAGCATAATGGAACAGAGTGATAAATGGGAAATAACATTAACAATAGAAATTAATTCACCATAACCAGGCTCAGGGATCCAATGGTCTAGCCTCCTTCATCAATAAAAAACAAAGAGACTTCCACACTATTTCAGAACACCAATGCTTCTTCAAAGCAGCAATATGTATTAATTTAGAATTCACAAAATGGCAACCTTTTACAATGAGACTTCAGAGAGTCTTTATACGAAAACTGAGGAAAAGTAGGTGAAGAAAGCTTTAATGAACATCAGAGATAGGAGAAGTATATTCGAGTGCTCCATTCCGTGTCATAATCATTACATTAAATCCTAGATAGACTCAGTGTCTTCGTAGCTTGTTGAAGCCATTTTGATATGACAAAAATTACCCTACAGGGTGTCCTTTAGAAGAAAACATTGCCTGCACTGGTACTGTTATCTCTCGTGGAGTGAGTTAAGAGGAAGAATGGGCCTTGAGGACTCCCATACCTCTAAATAACTGCTTCCGACAGTTTGAAGTAGTTTCCTTTGATGTAATAACTGCTTGACAGGCCTTTGCACATGGAGGTGGGATATTGTTTGTGTCAGTCAACATTATGTGCCAAGAACTGCTCCGTTCCTCTATACTTTAACATGTTTTTGCTCTTTTTATGTTTTAACTTTGCTAATTGCTCGAACTGCTTTTGTACTGATGTCTTCAAAGGATTTGTTAATTTCTATGTCGTGTCTTCCACCACTGGATATGTGATCATCATCCCTTTGAGTGTTCTGTGTATAGGTGAAGGGTTTCGCTGAGCTGGAGGGTCACTGAGGGTTCATGGATCTAATCTATTGATTGATACAACCTCGTCTTTTTGCTTTATTTCCCTTTGAATTTGATTTTTGACTTTGAGATAATTATCGGATTCTCTATGTCACCTTTAGTGACTGTGGAGGAAATTCATACTTCGTCAGCCGTGAGAACCTGCAATCATATGACAAACATGTTATGAAATCCTATGCGGGGCTTAAAACTACTTCATAAGGCTTTAGCAAAGGCGGAGGCGCGAGTGCAGAGAAAGCATATGCAGCGGAGAAAGGTTTCATGGTGCAACACCACAAAACCAGGGTTTAGACTGAGTAGGTGCAAAAATTATAACTTTTAATGTTAAAATGTAAAAGTTTATGTCTGGGAAAATATATAGGAAAAAGGCGAAAATGAGAAGAAATGGGGGTCTTTGGTTGTGGGACCGGGAGAATAGATGACAAGCAAAAGAAATAGGCTGCGTTGTAATGTGGTCCGTTTGATCTCAGATATCGACGACTATGATTAAACGCGAAATCAACGTTGTGGAGGGTCGGCGGTTTGGCGGAAAACCGACAGCGGTTTTCGCATTTCACTTGGGTGGTAAGTGGTTTACCCAGAAAAAAATGCGATACGACACAACGCTTGATGCGTGTCCTTTTGAAAATCGCCGGTTTCGCGAATTTTTTTTGGGTTAACTCTTGGGCGCAAAAGTTTTGCGAAACACAGTGTCAGCCATCAGATCATGATGCGTTGATCAGACAGTGCAAAATGAATTCGATAGCAGGTTAGATGCACGGGCGAAAGGAGGCGAGGTCCATTGCTAAGGTCAATGCGAGGCATCGAATTGTGAGAATCGACAGTTGAGATCTGTCGATGGGGGAGAACGAGATAGGCAGGGTTTGAAGAGCGGAAGTAATGTGGACTGTCCGATCAAACTTGATCAATGGTGGAGATTTAATTGGAGGTCGGGAGGGTGGAGGATTGCATGAGGGACGAGCACGATGCGATGAAGTGCGAACCGTCGGATCTAGCGAAATGAACGGCTGGGATTAAATCACATCGGAGAAAAGGAAAGAGGCCAAAGCACCGGGGTCTTTGAGTTTGCGATGTGCGATTAAGCGCTGGCCGTCGGATCAGAGGGGAGATCAACGGTCGAGATTGATCGGAGGGTGTAATGACAGAGGGCCTATGAGCGGAGCGCGATTGAATCTGGGCCGTTGGTTCTTGTGGATTTCAACGGTCGAGATTAAATTGCAGGATCGGCATCGGAAGAGGAAAAGGGAAAGGATAAAGGGAATTTGCGATTTCTAATTGTGATGGGATGAATATTTGTGATGCAATGAGCACGGGCCGTCGGATCTAACTTGATCGATGGTGGAGATTAAATTGGAGGCTGGACAGAGAAAGAGGTCATCGCATCGAAAGATTGGAAGAATAAAGGAAAAGTCGGGAAAGGTGAAAACTCCGATTGCGATTAGCGATAAGGGCTTATTGCCTGGCTATGGCTCTGGGTTACATGCGGAGAAAAGGGCTAAGGGCTAAGTCGAAAGGGGCTTAAGCCCTAAGTGAGACAATGAAGATTTTTAAGGAATTTGAAGGGTTTTTCGAGGATTTCGGAGGTTCTGATAGATGGAATAAGGGATTTTCAAACCAAATAAGGAGAAATATAATGTTTAAAAAGGGGAGTTTGATGATTTTGTAGGTTAAAATGAAGGTTTATAGAGGGTTTTCATGAAGGTAATAAAGATGAAAATGGGGAATTTTGTGGGGGTGAAATGGAGAAAATGGAGGCCTTTTTGAGAACATCTTTCTTTGGTGAATCAGCATGGCTTTAAGATGGAAACAGCAGTGAAGATGAACCTCCAGGATAGAACAATCATAAGACTTCAAGGATGATGGATTTTCACCAGAAATATATCTCTTGAAGGCTTGGTCACAAATTTAGCCACCTTTTTTGTACAACAGAATTTATAGGTGGCTAACAGGTTCTATTTTTGGCCTTTTTGCAACATCATTAAAGTCAAACAATTCTTCTAAGGGTACCAGCCCCTTTGGAAAGCTTTCAGTTTTGGATTGCAACACCTCTAGATCTTCTTTTCCTAAATCTATGTAATTTTATGTTTTATGTTTGGGTACTTTGGTTAACAGATTTATATCAACAATTTCAGGAGATTCTTCTTCTTTAAAAAGTTAATTTTCCTTAGTAAGACAGTCTTCTTCATACTTTGAATTTGAGTTTGGCATTTCAAATTCATTTTTGGACTGTAGGAAGTCTTCTATTTGTTTATCTCCTTCAAAAAATTGCCAATATTTTTCATTGTCTAGGATTGTTGGTCTATATTTGACTTGAACTGTGTATTGTTTGCTTTCATAAGTTTTCAAGCTTGTACTAGCAGCAAAGGCTAATCCATTGGCAATAATTTTTTTGTTTCTAGGGACAAAAGTTAGCTTGAATTCTGCAAATGATTTTAATAGGTCCCTGGCATCATCTATATAGGCTTTTAGTCTGGGATGTTTAGAAGTATATTCTTAATTTACCTGCCTAATTATCAATTCTGAATCTCCATGAACTGTTGTCCTCTTGGCTCCTATTTTTTTGAGTAATTGTAATCCTAAGAGGAGTGATTCATATTATGCTATGTTGTTGGTACAATGAAAGTTTAATTTGTATGAATGTCCTTCTGCATGATTTTTTTCAGTATTGTGCACCCATATGCCTGCTCCTGCACCATTTTTACTACAAGACCCATAAAAAATCATGCTCCAAAGAGGAATATTTTCAGATTCATCATCAATTTCTTCTTTGTCCTCTCTGTTTTGTTCATTTTGATCATCACTGTGTTCTTTTTTAGGGTCTACACTATGTTTATTTGTGTCTCGTTCCTCAATATTTTCAATGTATTGAGGAATTTCTCTTTGATTTTTAGGATTGGCACAATGTTGATGACTGTTTTGTAGCTGAACACCTTTAATTTTTTTGCTGTGATTTTTTGAATTAGCAAACTGCTTGGATGAATTTTCTTTTCCTTCCTCTTTTTCTATGGCTTCCACTATGTTGGCTGATTTTTCATTTTCTAATTCTTACTTATTAGGAATGTCATCATTGTACAAAATGAACGAGTCAAGGTCAATATGTATTAGAAAAAATACATGAGTTTTCTAGTCTTTCTTGGCTACTCACCATGTATTTCATGTGTGTTTCCCTATAAAGTCTTCTGGGTTGGCTGAAGATAGGGATGGTGGCATAAGTCATATCCATTTGCATTGTTCCTTACAATTTAGCACCCCAAGATCTTTAAAGAAGCATGCCGTATTTAGGGGGTATATCGGCCACAACAATGTCCATTACTAAACTTTTGGCTGGGATTTGTGCTAAATTGACACAAAGATCTTTTATTAGGCCTAGGCATTTAACTCTGCTGGAATCAAAGGAGTATAAATCTTTATAAGGCCTGGTTATCTCAAGGCCTAATATTTCCATTATCACTTTGGGCATTAGGTTATGTGATGCTCCTGAATCAAGCATGGCATTATGAAAAATGTTATCATGGATGTTTAAGCTGACATAAAATGGAGGAACTCCACCTTCTTGAAATTTTCCTTCAATTTTTGGTCCAAACAAAAGCTTAGGTTTGTCATCATTTAAGTTAACAGAGTCATTGTGATATCCTATGTTCAAAGCTTTTAAAAATTTGGACCTATATACATCTTGAGTGACTAACTCAGTGAGAGGGATGGAGATTTTTATCTTGGCAGTTTCACTCTATATGCTGAAAGGTGTTTGAGTTTTGGAAATATTTATTTCAGCCTTTTTAGTCACTGTTTTCTCAGCAAAATCAACTTGCTGGTTTTTATTATGAACAACAGTTAGAATGGTTATTTCAGGAGAATTAGCTGAGGTGCTAGTGATGCTAGGGTCACCACTATGCTGGTCATAGATTTGGGTATTTTTTCCCTTGTTTCGATCAGAACTTTCAGCCACTATGTTTTTGTTTTCTGCTGTCTTTTTTAAAGTATTTACAGGGCTGTTTTTGGCAGAATTTTCAGAGGCTTTCTTCTTGAGAGTGTCTTGGTTCTTTTTACTTCTCATTTGATATTGTTTGTGTACTTCCATTATGGAATTTTGAAAGCCTATTTTATAATCTTCTGATTCTAGGGCTTCTTCCTCATCAGGTATGTATGTGACTTGTTCTTCTTCATTGAGGAAAATGGTATCCTCATTGTTTACCCCCAACATGTTCATGTGATTTTCCTTTGTTTCTTCTATTGTTCTCCCCTCTTCATGAACATAATTCTGTTAAAAAGGAGGTATGACTTGCTGATCAGGGCCTCTTTGTCTAATTTGAGGGGTATTCCTTCTAAAGTTCTGATTTTGATTTTGATTTTTGTTTTGAGGAGTTGTTTGATTTTCCTTAGGATAATTTCTCTCATTCATGTTTATTATTTCCATCATCATCTCCATGGTTCTGACCAAATTATCAATTTTGGAGTCTGATGTGGAAGGTCCAACTTCATCTTTGTAGGTAACCTTTTTTTCTGCTTTTAATCTAGCCCTTCTGGCATTAAGGTTAGTTTCTACACTTACCACCCCTTTCTGCATGTCTTCTAATGTAAGGGGTTCTCTCTCCCTTAATTGATAACACATGTCTGGGTCGAATCCTTCAGGAAAATTTATTAAGGCTAAGCCTTGTGGGGGTTTCATTTGTGGAGGGAGTGCACTATAAACACTATTGAATCTAGTGCAATAATCTTGGACACTCTCTCTGGAATTCGTTTTAAGGTTATTGTATTCTGACAGTATTTGAAGGGGGTTTCTCTTAATTTCCCATTTGTTTAGGAATAATTGATGAAAATCAGGAAGGTCATTGATACTGTTAGGGGTTAAGCCTTTGAACCATTTTCTTGCTTCTCCCCCTAAAATTTGAGCAAAAATTCTATGTTTTATAGTTTCATCATCTATTTCTTGTATGTCAATGTAATCATTAATTCTATCCACATGTTGTTGTGCTGTAGTAGAACTACTAGCATCATATAATGGAATCTTGGACTGATAGTCCTATGGTAGAACAGGTAAAGGCAAAGGAAGGACTAAGGGAGCATACCATGTTGCCATGATATGAGGTTCTGGAAACAATGGGGGATTTACAAGAGGAGGAAGGTGAGGAAGTGAAGTGTTTTGAATTGTGGATGTATGAATGGATGTGACAAAAGTACTTGGACCAACTAAGTACTGTTGAGCGGATCTAGGATGAGAGAAACCAAAATTATGAATGATATGAATATCAAGTGGTGTAGATGGAGGGGTTTTTCTGCTATCAGTATGGTCACAACTAGATTGGGGTGAACGTGGAGGCCCAAAGTCTATCTGATCTATATCACTAAGTGACTTGGTTCTAGATGGATTCCTTATGACACGTAAGTCAAATTGTGTATTTTGCAGAGCTGTAAGATTTTCAAGAATAGAGTTTGCTCTATGAATTGGTATGACAATAGTTGGATTCTTGGATTTAGGAGACTTCCTAAGGATGCTTTCTGGATTGTCAACTATTTCAGGAGGATTTAGGTCAGGATGGGCTCTAGTATGAATTCTTTTAGAAGCCACTTGTTATATCTTTAGATGAAATGATGAGAAAAGTTCAGCCAAGTATGACAGTCTTTAAAAGTCCAACTAATCTTATGAAAGAAAACTTAATCCTCAAAGTTATCTTAACTGGGTTTGCATGATGTTATGATAAAAGATTTTCCTCGTGGAGTTTTTGGAAAACCAAGAGAAATTAGCAGGCCTACTAAAAACCAGTGGAGTCACCAGGTGGAAGATTTTTACTTGTTACTAAGGTTTGGTTGTTGTCCACCATCAACAATTAGAAACCACTCTTGGTAGACACTTGATTCATTTTTAAGAATGGGGTTTTCTAAGTTGTGAAGTTATCTATTACTCAGTATTTTTCCCTAGTATGGTTGCCACTATGTTTTCTCCCTGTAATTTATGAGAGTAGAAAGAATAAACGCTACAGGGGGCCACATCATAACCACTTTGGAATCCTAGGACCTAGCCTTCCTGGATTCAGAGAGGGATCTCTCTATTAAGTGTTTTCAAAGGATATATCTTTATGCTTTGTTTATGATATTAGGCTAGTTATGAAGCTCAGAGAACTTGTTTGTTTGTTTGTTTGGTTGGGATGGATATCATGAACTAAAGAGGTCAACTGAAGGGTGAAGGTGAGAGAAAGTTGAAAATTGTTTCGGCTGAAAAGATAGGTCATGAATCAGTATTAACCCATTGGGCTATGGAGTCACAAAAGGATTTAACTGTACAACAATTCAAGGGTTTCCATAGGGAAAGTCATATATAAAAAAGGATCTTTTAGATTGAATTATGATATGAAACATTAAATTGTTTGGAAAGAAGCAAAGCTAACAACCAATTAAGAATATATTAACTCTACAAAACAAGAAAAGCCTTTCAAAGTAACTGTTTGAAGCAAGCCAAAGGATAGGGAAAACCATAGAATTCTTTGGGAATTTTTTTATTAAAGCACACTTTTCAAACAATAATCCAATAATCCTAAGACTACTTTCAGAAAGGAGAAAACATATAAGAGAACAAGGAGAATAGCCTAAGATCAGACAAAAACTTTGAATTCTAGCCTGCTTTTGGCATACTCTCAAGGGATATTTCAAGGCAATTGTTAAATACTAGCCAGAGGACAGGGCAAACCATAGAATTCCTTGGGTTAACTCTACTTAGAAAACGTTGAAAAGAACATTCAAAAACAATGTCTCAAGTTGTACTCAGAAAGACATGGGCTCACCAACATTTCTTCACTGGTTATACTCTATTGAATCATTCTCAAATCAACAAACTGGATAAACCTAGAGGGCAATTAATAATCTATAAACATACCTTAGTAGAAGAAAACATAAAGATAAAGCTTTCAGGCAGAATTCGGGTACTTTTCAGTAAATCCTACTCTAAATTTTCTGTTCTTTATCAGAGAAAATGGACAACATAAGAAAAAACAATGAGGAAAAACATCACCATTAACATAAAATAGGATCCCATGAATCAAATTGTATCACTGATGTTCAAACCAGTTACATACTTCAAGTCCAACAGATATTTACAGCTCAAAACTTCTCTTCTCAGCCTAGTAATCTTCAACTACTCAACAACACTTCAACATCTTCAACTACTATCTTACAACATAATAATAATCCAACCAACCCCACCAACGAAATCCTGATACAATATTTATAGGTAAATGAGGAGGTGGAGTGAAAGAGGGGGTCTCTAATGGTTCATAAATGACAGAGTTAATGCTTCTCAACCTTATGGAATTTACATAACCCAAAATAAATAATATCTAATGTTTTAACTCTGTTAAATGGATGTTTTATTAACTTTTGAGCTACTTAGTCACTTTTGTTGACTTTTAGGCATACTTGGTAGGATGGAAATAAATTTTGAGCTGTCTTTGTAAAATATCTCTGACTGTGCATTCAATTTGTATGCTTTTGAGGTAAATAAGCTTGTAGGTGGCATTTTTTGGTTTCTCGGGGAATAATTGCTTCACCAATCTAGCATTTGAAGCGGTCCCTTTGTTGATCTGTCTTATTTTGTCACCTTAAACACTGATTTAGGCCATTGATTGTGATTTAAGGCCTTTGTAATCATCTTTTATCTTCAAATTGTGTCTTTATCTCATTAAACTGCAGGTTAAGTCTTTTGATCTTCGAATTTGACTTAAACCTTTATTATTATTTTATCTCTTTGATCTCTGTTCTTCATTGATATTCACTGTTTGGTTATAGGTGGCTTGAATTCCGTGCTGGATGGTCTTACTGGATCAACTAATGTTCATGACTCATTGGCCAAAACCGTTGAATTTGACCCTGGGTCCCTTCTTCTTCGTTTTTTAGGCCCTCGGATCATCATGCTGGGCACTGTTGTAACCTGACTGTTACTGTGGGAAGGCCCACATATATGGACACCATTAAAACCTACAAATAAGAATAAAAAACATTATAAAACCTTGCATTTTGGTTAACACTGTTGTCAGAGGTGTTGGTGAGGGGCTATGGAGCATTTGCAGAGGAGGGGGAATATGCAGAGGAAGGGTTCCATGGCGGAATCATGAAGGGATGGGAATATTTTTCAAATAAAGGCGAAACAAATAAAAGGTGGTTTTGTAGGAAACCAACGACAATTTTCGCGTGACGGTTGGGTGGTAAATGGTATTGGCTCATATGAACATGATATGGCTAGGTGAACGACACCTGTCCAAGTTAAAACTACTTTTTTCATGTGGAAGATGCACGTTGGAATGTTTTGGGTGGATCGGGCACGAAGAGGAGTGTAGACCGTCCAATCTAGGGAAGTCAGATCGACAGCTATGGATGCATGTGATCAGAGGAAAGATGTGCAGCGGATGAATGGAGGGGTCCAATCAGTGACGTCATTGGTTTTTTCGTTTAGCGGAGAAGTTTGATCGGTGGGGTTAAGTGATAGAAATAACGAGGGATGTCCGATCTTAAAAATTAACGGCGGAGATTTGATACGGGGAAACAAAAGGCGATGGGGACAATATGAAGTGAAGGGGCTGGGGAAAGCCCGAGGCATAACTTTATGGAGGAATAAGGGAACTGGGGCGAAAATAAATCAGGCTAAGATTTTAGCAGAGGATCGTAGGCCTTGGTCTTATGGAGAAAAAAGGGCGGAAGTCTTAGGGCCAAATGTGCTTAAAGCCTATCTAAAAAAAAGGTCTGAATTAGGCCAAAAGAGTGTTTTTAAGGTCCTTTTTAGTGTTCTGATAAGTATAAAAAGAGGAAATCAAACCAAATAAAGAGTTTTTATTAGGTTTAAAGGGGTTTTTATGAGAAATAAGTTTTAATGAGGGAGAACAAAGGGAATTTAAAGGGGAAAAATGAGTGGTTAGGATAGGTAAACATGGATGAAAAAGTGGGTGAAAATGAATTTATGAAATGATGGAAAATGGCAAGGTAACTTGGAGTCCTTTGAGTGAATATTTCAGTGAAATTACTTCTTGTGGATTAATGAACATAATGGGCTCTTCAAGAACTCACATATTTTCATAAAATTTGTTTCTTGAAAGCCTAAGAAACATTTT
Source organism: Pinus albicaulis (assembly GCA_034641835.2). Lineage (NCBI taxonomy): Eukaryota > Viridiplantae > Streptophyta > Pinopsida > Pinales > Pinaceae > Pinus > Pinus albicaulis. Next base: position 51,183,891 of record CM076583.1, read on the forward strand.
AGCCATCATTATGTATAACAAAATTTATATACGGCTAACATAAGGGACCAAGGAACCTTACAATACACATCATAACAAATGCATATGGGAAAGAAAAAATTATTTGTATTAATAATAAAGAGTAGGAGAATTAAAAACAAGTGCCTTGATGTTGGAGTCTCCTTGCAATGATCCTCAAACCAATCATTGAAATCAAAATAAATCCAATGAATATTTTGGAAGGCTCATGTAAGTAAGTTCAAAAGTCTAAAATGACAACCCAAATTTCTTTAGGTGCATTACACTTATAGGAAAGAGTGGAAGTTGAGAGATCCATGAAAGGATGAGAGAGATCCATAATGAGTGGGATGGATCCTCTATAGTAGGAAGGAGGCCCAAGATATGGGGAGCTAAAGCTCAATCTCAACAAATTTGGATTAGATACCAACCACAAGGCCTCTAGAATAGGAGCCTTCATTTACATTTTAGTTTTTTTATCTCTGTAAGAATATCATTGCGACCTTGACACAAGAAAACAAATATGACATCGCTTCGTGTTTACTGTGCAACATGTGTCATCATAGGTTGTAAACTGAATACACACAATGTCCTCCAAAATTTTGGGTTTTTAGGTATTTAATCCAATATTATTAGACACCATAAAGAGATATTTCTTCCATCTTTGAACAATATTTATGAAAATATTTCATCGAATAATGAAAGATCTAGATTTGGCATCATTTTTGTAAGTGTAATAAATTGATGTGTACATATTTCCACCTAAAGTACAAAGTCAGAACTGGTATGATGGCTGAAGTGTGTTATCATGAAAAGAAAAGGATTAAGGAATCACTGGTTGGAGACTTGAAAATCAAAAATCAAGGAATTATAGTACAATATAATCATATGATAATCATTGAGGTATACATTCCCATACTCAGAGTACAAGTATCTCAAAGAAAAAGTATGGAAATGTACAAAAACCCATGTAAATAAAAGTCTTAGTATGGACGTATCCATCAGATATACTTCATGGATAAATTTCACAATAATTAATACTTAAAACTCCACACAAACTGAACATATTAGACAAGGTCCAGGGTTTTCATCTTAATCTCTATCCATATTTAGTACAAATTTTACCATGTGAATAAATTTCTTGAGGTCGAACATGGTAGAAACCATCTAAATACTAGCCGATGATGAGTATCATTAATAGATGCTAGAGAAACCACAAATAATGACAATGGTTCTTAACTTATTCTAGTACAATCTACAAGGTATGAATAAATTTCTTAAGGTTGAAAACCCATAGAATCATCTAATAAAAGTCAAATGATGAGAACTTGCTGTCAAGAGCAAGAAACATGCCATTGAGCCATGTAGGCTCCAAGGTACTAAAATAGGTTTATAGATCAAATTCTTAGATAATGAACTAAAGTTGATAGGAAGCATCCTGTTGAAGGAGGGCCTATGAAATGAAACAAATGTCAAGTTTTGAACAAAATTTTTGGATTAATTCAGGACTAACACAGTGATGTCCAATGCAATTGAAGGCTTCAAATATTGCAAATTAATTTTAACTGAGGTTGGACTTCTCTTGAACATATTGGCGACACAAAATTTTATTTGGAAGCATTTGACTCAAAATAGGACCAGAGACCAATATGAATACTTTTAATGAGGCATGATCAAATGAGAGACAAGTAAATTTCCCAACCTCGACAGGAAAACTGACATAGTGTCATGTTCAAGAGAAACATATTGTCTTTTCAAATACAAGAAATAAATGCTCATTTCCCATTTTCTCCCACCAATACTGGAAATTACCTCTTTATTTTTACATAAGATTGAGGAGGATAACATATGCTTGTCATATAAGTTCATCCTTTAGAGTATTTTTTACAAACCTTGGGAAGGAGTGATTCAATCTCATCATGATTTATGAGTCCTATATTGTTTATGATTGACGAGTCCAATACAAGAGTAAATTGACTTATTTTAATGTTTTGAGAGTTTGAAAAAGAAATGAAAAGAAATCTCCATAAGGTCCTTTTTCATAATTTTATCTGCCCAAGGCCGAGTAAGTGTAAAATAATAAAAGGGTGAACTCTTTTAGTCCGGATCGACTAAAGTATTCATTTCTCATAAATAAGTTACAAGTTTTGGAAAAGGATCAAACTTATACTAGGTAAATGTTCCTTCAATTTTATTTACGAGAGTGAGTGGAACAATTTTTCTCGAGTACCTTTTCATACTTTAGGAGTTGGAAAAGGGCTTAAAGATAACTCCACAAAGTTACTTTTTCGTATAGTTTGTAGGAGCCCGAAAGATGATAAAAGCATACTTGGTAAATTATTCTCTTGTATTTACAAGAAAGAGAACGAACAAAGACTAAGCTCGAGTTAAGTTTCAATTTTATACAAGCTTAAAACAAACAAAAAATTGTGCTTGAGATAGGTTTCACTTTTACGCAATATTGAAATAGAGAGAAAACTATGCTTGAGATAGGTACCATGCCCCTAACATAATGGCAGAAGCACATGCCCCCAAACTTTATGGAGAAATATCTGTTTCAATTTTTAATGAGCTTGATGCAAGAAAATCATTATGCTCATAACACATTCTTAATTCATTTTTTTAACGAGCTTGAAACAAGAAAATAATTATGCTCGGAAATATCTTGATCTTGGCTTCCAAGGGGAAAAAGCTCTCGAAGTAATACATGCCAATTGACAAACCTAAATCATGGCTTATAAGATGTCTTAATCAGACAAAAGAACAATTATATAGAAGGAAAGCATGTCAAACGACTTAATAGGGATGGGAAGATCAGGCTCCAATGTCCCCATTGAAGGGTTTACCATTTCAACTACCAGATCTAAGATAAAATAATTCAAGCATATGGTGAGAGGATATTTTTCAACATTAAGTGAAGGCATGGGACAATCTGCCACATAATTAACCTGTGGTCTAGGGTATATGCGACTTGCGTATAAGGAACATTTAGGGAGGTTGGATGGTTGGAAGTCATATCAAGGACTTCAAACAAAATATGGTCAATAGTCACAATGTTTCCATTGTGAGGGTAAGACATCAAGAAAAAGAGTGTGGACATGACAACTTTCATGGCATAGACATAGTCTCTCCCAAGGAGTAAATTGAAATCTAAGGGCCCTTGGGCTACTTTAACATCAATACAGACAATTTTTCCTTCCAAAGTAATGGGCAATTGAGGTAGTATTCATAAAGGTTCATAATATATATTTTTTAAAGCTAATATATTCTCAATAATAGACACAAGCTAAAGGGAACCAAAATCTTCCCAAGAAATTGAGGATGACATGCTAACAAATCACCTTCATCTACAATAGTGCGATGCACATTCATATCATAAGTATTCATAATGATTCGGAAAGGGATGAAATAATGGAAACAAGGCTTTTTCAATATATTCCAATAAAAGAAAATGACCTCAATACTTGGAGTGGGTTCTTTGGAAATGAGTGAAGTTCCCATTTATATGGTGGAATCTGAAGTAACAAGAGAACTTGAGCAATATTGAATTCACTCTATAAGGGGAGAATGGGATCCACAGAAGATGGAATTGAGTCTACCACTTCATTAACCAATGGTTCATCAACTTGAGTGATATGGGTTTTACTCTCCAAGGGAAGAGTGGGATTGACCGAACTTGGAATCAAATCAATCACTTCATCTACTGATGGTACGTTGGGAGAAATATTATGGTAACCAATTCAAAAATGTTGTTGATAAATAGTAAGGTTTTCCAAGGATTTTGAGTTTTCATACATATGAGGGAAAAGGTGAGTTTGATGACTCCCTTCACCTAACTTACAAGGAAACTTAACTTTACCCTTTTTCCCTGGAACCTTATAATCATTGATTAATAATCCAACAATAAGTTGATGCGAATATTTAGACCACACTTCTAAGACCTTGTGAATATCCGGACAATTGATAACAAGGTGGCCACCATTAAAAATATTGCAAGAGTATTTGGGCTTGTGGTGTATGTTGGAGGGTTCCTCAATATTATCACCACTCATAGAAATGGTTGGTTGCTTGCCCTTTTCATTGTCTTGCCTATTCTTCTTATTCTTAACCTCCTAGTTAACCAGGAGAAGAATAATAAATGGAAGAAGACATGATGGGTGAAGAAGGTAAAGGATCAACAAACGATTGGTGTTGTTGAAGTGAAGAATACGGTTGAGGTGGAGAACTTGATTGAGGTGGAGAATTTTGGGTATTTGGGACCAAAGAGGTTGAAAACATACATACCAATAAACCTATTGTGAATCCAGGAAGAGACAACATATCCATATGGAGGAAGAACATTTCCAAAGCAAGGAAAAGGACTAGGATCCCCGTTAAAGTGGGTTTCTTGATTGGAAAATTTTAGATCCGTTGCCATCAGATTCAACCTAATGTCTACTAAAAAACGAATTTTATTAAGAATTTTAATGATATTTAACAATTAAAGTTCAAAATTCACACCTAAGGTATCTCTAAAAGGTAAAAAAAATAAAGAAACACATGTTAATAAATATAAGGATTCAAACCATGCAAACAACCTTTACACAATGCAATCACTAATTGGTGATGAAACCCATCAAACAGAGAAAGAGCCATATAAATTTGAAAATTTCCTTGATCATTGTGGGTTAGAAATAGACACTAAAGTGATGGTCACAACTATTGAGCTAAAAATCATGATGTCAATGCACTGTCACTCACAACAGGTCATGATGACTGAAAAAACTAAGAAAAAAATAAAAACTATAAAAATATATAACAACTCTTGGCTTCTAGTTTTAATGAAGGTTAAACAAAAGACTCAAAAGGCAACTCGATTTAAAAAAAAAAGAGTAAATTAAAGAGAATCTCGCTCCCCAGTGGAGTCACCAATTTGTTTGGTGAGAAAATATTATCCCACGGACAGGACAAATCTCCCTAGGCTCGAAAACCAAGCTTAGAAACAAATATAAAAATACACGAAAACATTCCCTAAGTTATGATTGAAACACATATGTAGATAGGATGCAAAGCTCATACATTTTTATGAAATGTTGGGTAATGATCCTCGTTTCTTTCCTTTGTAGCTTTCAACCTTTCCCCCTTGATGCTCTGAGAATAGACCTGTAAAGACAGAGACAAATGAGAGATTAAAGTATAAAATAAATCAAATATTCAATCATAAACCAAGTAAGAGATCAAGGAACCTTACAATACAAATTATAATAAATGCATATGGGAAAGAAACAAGTAATTTTGTATTAATAATAAAGAGCAGGATAATTAAAACCGAGTGCCTTGATGTTGGAGTCTCCTTGTAATGATGCTCAACCCAAACCTTTGAAATCAAAAGAACTCCAATGAGTATTTTGGAAACATGTAACTATTTAGAAGTCTAAAATGGTAACCCAACTTTCTTTGGATACATTTCACTTATAGGAAGTAGTGGAAGTTGATAAATCCATGAAGGAAGGAGAGAGATCCATAATAAGTAGGATGGATCCACTATAGTAGGAAGGATGCCCATGATATGGGTAGCTCAAAATCAATCTCAACTAATTTGGATTAGATACAAACCACGAGGATTCTAAAAGAGGAAGATTTATATATTTATTAGTTTTTACCTCTGTAAAAATACCATCACAACCTTGAAAACAACAATGACATCACTTTGTATTTACTATGAAAAACGTATCATCGTAGGTTATAAACTAAATACCCGCGATGTCCTCCAAAATTTATATGATTTTAGGTATTTAATCCAAGATTTTTATACACCATAAAGAGAAATTTATTCCATATTTCAAGGGGATTTATTACAATAGTACATCAGAAAGTGAAAGATCTAGATTTGGCATCATTTCCATAAGTGTGAAAAATTGATGTGTAACACCACTCATTAATACACTTCTCTGATATACCACAATTTCTAGCTCCTTGTATAATGCAAAAACCACATTATCAAAGCATAAAGGAGGTGGCATTGTGGGCCACACAATCCTTATATATGCCAATATCATAACCTTCGAGATATTTTAATGTGATCCCACAAGATCGATTTCACAAACTATTAGTGGCATTCAGATCATGTCACTTCATTATTTATCATCATGGTATCCCTTCAATTTGCCAAAATTTTTCCATTGGGGCCTTTTTGTCTCTCAGGATACTCATAATGTACACCTTGTTGCTTTTATGTTTGATTTTGTATCTCACTTATGTAAATTATATGTTTTGGTGATACTTTGCTTGGGGTCTTGGTTTCAATCTTGCAGGTTAATTTTTTACTCAACATGCAATTGATCCCCCATGACAGTTAATGAAATTCTAAGGTATCATCCTCTTTTGCAATGATAGGTTTTCCCTGAAACATTAAATATTGTGATATCATTTCTCCTGAGTGAACCATAAGGACCACCTTCCTCGACCACATTTAACGCCACTTTCTTATTGGAATCTGTAAACATTCTCAGTGGTCAATAGTTCATTATCCACATGGATTTCATCAACATATAGTACATGTTGCGATATCGACATCCATGTCCATCTATTTTTATTCACGGGAACCACTTGCTTGCATGGTTGTGAAATACACCACATTTATCTCTTCATCTTATTTCTTACTGCTCCCCCTAGGCACTCACTATATTTTTCTCATCATGAATGCAGTCCCGCATTCCACACTTGGCCTATCACACCCCCACATTACATAAGGGTGAAAATGTGAAGTTGGGTTACACGTTTTGCCCTTTTTTGAGAATTTAATTTAATTTAATTTAATTTTATTTTCATCTTTCTGCAAGCCAAAACAATTTTTTCTGTTTAGAATTTCATTTTGCAATAAAAATAAAAGTTGTCAGAGATTTTATTAGCTTTATATTATTTATCTTTTGGAAATTTTTTATACACATTTGATATGTCAAATTAGTGTTTCTTTCAGTGCATGTTTTTTGACAATCAAAGGATTCATAAGAAGTCATGTTAATACGCACTGTTGTATTCTTTGAAACTTTGTGTTTTTGAGAAACAAAATGTTTTACAACAATCTAGACAAAGTCTACTTCGGTTTCCTCATATTTACAAAGCAAACGGATGCATATCATAATTACTAGAATTTTTTGAACTTTTCCACTATGAAAAAACAACATATTTTGAATATGTTTCGTGATGCAGGAAATTTCTTAACATATAAGTTATAAACTAAAAGTATAAAACTACCCATACAGACGACGGACCAATGTAATGCACCATAATTTTTTCAATTTTTTTTACAGTGTATTTTGGAAGATACATAATTATTATTTCACTGAATCATAATGACCTTCAGAAATTGTTTGCACCCGTTTTATTACAAAATTAATTAAAAATAGTAAATATTTATGAAATTCCATAAAATTTATATTTCCTGAAAGTAGATTGAATTTTGAAAATGATTGTCTTGGTTCCAACAGTTAATTTAGAATGTTTCATGGAGTTTAATCAGTCCAAAGTTGAAGATATGTATTCAGAGCTTGGCTCTACGTAATTGTTGATGTGTTAGTTCGACCAAACTCTTAAAAAAAGTTCGGCCAAATTGATTTTTGCGTGGATGGCCCATCAAGTCTAATGACATAAAATTTCGGCCGAACTGTTACCTGACTTTCCGTCAGCCAGAAAATACCACGAAGCCCCTCCAAAAAAACATTTCGTTGAAATATAAATTGCCACAAAAGCATTCATTATTTCGCATATTTTCGCACATTTGGTCTGATTTTACAAAAGCCTTGGTCTGCTTTTGCAAAGAAGTGTTTTGGGTTTAAGGACTTTTCTTGGAGGTACATTCAAAGGACATTTTTGCAAATGATTGTTTTGGGTTTAAGGACTTTTCTTGGAGGTACATTCAAAGGACATTTTTGCAAAGGATTGTTTTGGTTTAAGGACTATTCTTGGAGGTACATTTAAAGGACATTACATTCAAAGGACATTTCTTGGAGGTATGTGATACATTTTTTGGATGTTTTTTGGTCTTCATTTTTTTTGAAGGTATGGATTTGGGCTTCATTTTCATTATTTTTTAAGGTATGGAGTTGGACTTAATTTTCAAAAGACTCCTTTTAGGCTTAATTTTGAAAGGACTCTTTTAGGCTTAATATTCAAAGGACATTTTTTGGACATTTTTTGGAAGTATTTTTTAAAGTGATATTTTTTTAGAGGCTTTTTTGAAGTATTTTTTGCAAAATTTTTAAAATGAGTTTTTTTTTAAATTAAATATTTTGTGATGTTTTTTTTTAATTGAGTTTTTGTCTAAATTTTTGAAGGAAATATTTTGAACTTCATCCTCTATTATCATGGGAAATCGAAGGAATTGTATGAGAAAATATGATCGAAAAAGAGACCTTGAGGAACATAGAGAAGAGACGAGATAATCTCAAAAAAGAAAGATAAAAGCACTCTCAAATATTGAAGGGGAAAATCAACCTCAACTAAAAGTTGAAGCAGGTATGTAAATGTAAATATTATGAATTTGATAGAATTAAATTTTTCCTAGTGTAAAATGTGAAGCTTAATTTTTATTTGATGAACAAATTTGAAAAATATTTTGCAATGTAAACAGAGAGAGATATTCCTCAAAAAATTGATGATGAGATACAAAATTTCGAAAGAGAAAGTGAAAGAGATATTGAACCAATGATTGAAGATGGTGAAAATGTTGAAAGAAATTCAAGTGAAGAAACTGAATCACAAGGCATATGTATATATGTTGAACACATGCACATATTATTGAAATTATACATATTTATTAATTTAGCTATTTATTGAATATGTAAAATTATTATGTACTATTCGTTCGAATATGTATAGATGAAATCAATGTCAATGATGAGATGTTAGAAAATGTTGACACTCACACATATGGAGATAAAAGAGTTGACCATATTATACGATATCGTGTTAACCACATTTTTAATACGTACTTCATAATGAAAAATGTGATAGTTCAAGCCCAAATGTTGAAAGGTCTCCTATCATTAAGGAAATTAAGAGAAGCTATGACTTTATTGGGTATTCGAAAATCAACCAAAGATAAAAAGAAAATGAAGGAAAATGTGATACAAAATATAAATAGTGCTATAAATTCAATTAGAAGATCTAGACAGAAAAATGCTTCAATTGTACATAGAGAACTACATATGGCAGTGGTTTCATCAAGTACTGAAGAGAATCGCTTGGTAAAATCTATGGCATGAGCATTAGGAACCTCACGAAAAACTTTGCACAAACATCAGAAATTTTGGTTGCAAATATATGTAAATGATGAACTCGCTTGTTGGAGAGCTATCTGTAGGCAACCATACAAAGATAGACTTGGAGAAAATGTTAAAAAATAATATATGAATATTGGAAGAAAAATTGGCGTGTTTTGCCAAATGCAAAGCATGTGATGCGAAGAAGAATAGCACGAAATCAATACGAAGAACATGAAAAACATTTCTTGGAAACCAATCGTATAGAGTTGTTCAACAAGTTTAAAGAAGAGAATTGTGAAATTCATATCTCAATTAGTGCTTTTATTCAACAAAAACCATGGTATGTAAAACCTATCACCATATGTGACACTTGTTGTTGTCGGTATCATGTGGAATTTGAGTTATATTATGACACATTCCTTAATTTTGGTAGAACATTTTGGAAGGATTAACCTCCTCCTTCCACTATCCGTGATTTCATATCTCAAATTCTATGTGAAAGACAAAGTGATGACCTATTTTACGAAAAGAAATGTGTTGGTGGTAAAAAATGCGATGATTGTGGAAATTTGACTAAATTTCAAAACAAATATCGTACTGATATAAATGATCAATCATTGTCCAACATGAAAGTGAAATGGAAGAGATATGAATATATCCATCGATTCAAGGTGAAAATAGTGCTAAAAGAATTGAATTACAAGAAGAAGAAATTTTTGTGATAGACTTTTTGAGAAATTTTGAGGTAGAAATTTATAAATACATCAAGCATTCCCATAGAGCTCGATGGAAAGACTTGCAATTCAAAAAATCCTGTGAAGTTTTTCCACCAGGGACCATTTTTCAGTAATTTATTTTGTAGAAAACTACACATTTGTTCCACAAAAATAAATTCAGAGTGAATACTATCATTCTGACCAAGTCTCCATGCTCATCCATATTATATATAGACATGCTGAACAAAAAGTGGATGATATAGAAAGCACTAGTGAAAATCAACATGTTATTAAAGAATATCACTTTTATATCAGTGATGATCGTACACATGATACATATTTTATACAACACTATTTTGGAAAGATTTATGACTCCTTGAAAAGTCATGGAATAACATTCAATGAAAATTGGATATGGTTAGATGGATGCGCAGGTCAATTTAAATATGCACGATCATTCTTTTGGTTGTGTTGTATTCATAAGAAAACATGCATTAAACATTGTTGGAATTTATTTGAGACTGGCCATGGAAAAGAAGAACACAACAGTGCAGGGGCATGCATAAAACGAGCACTTCGAAGATATCAAACGAACCCCTCTGCAAGCCGACTTGTGGACGCTAAATAAGTTGTTCAATGGTGCATCTCTACTCTAAGCCATGAGACTAACTAATCAAGGGAAGTGCGAAGGTACATTCAATTTAATTTTATTGGATATCTAATTTTAAACAGTGTACATTTATCACAATTTTATTATATTTGATTGTATTTTGATATCATATTTACATTCTTCTTTGAATTTTCCATATAAAGGTTTTTTTGGCATATTGGGATCGAAGATGTATATATATCAATTGGAAATGATGTTGAAACAATAAAATTGACTCAAAAATTGCATTCAATTAAAACAAAGTTGTCCAGAAATGTCTTTGCATTGGATAAAAGAGAATATTATTGTTTTTGTCATGCTTTCATAGACAACACAGAATCCATTGACGTTTCTGAAAACAAAATGTATGTAAATATTGGAAACATATAGAGCTAAATACAAAGGGAAAAATGTCCATTGCAATTTTTGAAGAAATGCAACCAGAGGAGACTACAATATCATCAAATGGTAATCGAGTTTCTAATCTTGTTAGAGAAGGTAACATTTGAATTTATTTAAAATGATAAAGATCTAGAAATAAATTTAAATACATAAGTTTGTTAAGTTTGTTTTATTCTGCAGGAGATTTTTTTGCTGTAATTGCACCTACTGACAACGATGAAAATGTGAAGTATTATTTGATGCGTTGCACTGAATGAAAAATGAAATTATTAGAAAACTATAATGATCATGGGTTTCCATATGAAAGAGGATCTATTACACTGAAAGGTTATTTTTTCAGACAAACTAATCAAAGTGGGGATTTTGTTTACTTTGAAGACTATGAACATGATGTCAAAAGTTGTCAATATAGTCACTTGGTGTGTGCAGCACGAATAAAGTTGATAGGTGTTCAATCAAAGAAAAAAAATGAAAAATAAGAAATGGAAAATGTCGAATCCGATCATGAACGGATCATTGAAGATGGCATTCCATTGGAATTTTTTTGATTGAACTACCCAACAATTTCTTCTCTTTGGATTATGTTTGAGAACTTCCAGAAATCAACTAAAAATTTAGTTTCCTTGTTATGTAATCTGTGCAAGTGTTTGTACATGTACAAATTGTTTTGGTACATACACACTAGTATCAACTGAAAGTAGCTTTTATATACATGCATTGATGAAAAATGTTGCATGTATTGGATATATATATATATATATATATATATATATATATATATATATATTCTAGAATGAAATTTACTGTTCAAGTAGTTTTACTATGTGCATTGATGAAAAATGTTTCATGTACCGAATATATATGTTCTAGAATGCAATTAAGTAAAAGTAGTTTTTTCTATGTGCATTGATGAAAAATGTTGCACGTAATACATATATACATTGCCTGAATGTGACAAGTTTTTATCGTTGGATTTTCTGGTAAGAAGTATCCACAATGTAAATAAATCATCCACAATATAGTTTTGTACGAAGATTCCTTTCAGATAAGAGACTCGGAGCACTTCCGAATTTTGGTGGGATTTGACCCACATCTCTATTCTTGATAGAAAATCTAGTACAAAATTTTTCTGTCCAATGGTCGGATATGTTCTAGGCAATTATCTGAAAGTAGCTTTTCTATGTGCATTGATGAAAAATGTTTCACGTATTGGATATATATATGTTCTAGAATGAAATTAATTATTCAAGTAGTTTTCCCATGTGCATTGATGAAAAATGTTTCACGTACTAAATATATATGTTCTAGAATGAAATTAATTAAAAGTAGATTCTATGGGCATTGATGAAAAGTAGCTTAATTCTATTGACATTGTTGAAAAATGTTGAAGTAATGGATATATATGTTCTAGAAAGAAATTAACTATTCAAATATCTTTTCTATGTGCATTGATGAAAAATGTTGCACGTACTGGATATATATGTTCTAGAATGGAATTAACTTAAAGTAGCATTTTTATACATGTGCATTCATGAAAAATACTGGATGTATATACATTATAGATTACATTTTTAAAATTTTATGATTGTTTTCAACACATCTAACAAGACCTAGAATCTTATGATTGTTTATATATATATATATATATATATATATATATATATATATATATATATATATATATATTGTACTTCAATCGTTTTAACATATATATTCAAACATGTCTAGTTCAACCATCCAAAACTTCAGTTTTAATTTTTTTTTGATTATATCAAAACATTACTTCACATGCCCTTCCAATTGTAGTTCAATTATCCAATAAAAACATTGAACATTATATCACATGCCAAATGTAGATCAACCATCGAAAACTTAAGTTTTAATTTAACAAAAAATTATAGATCACAACATTACTCCACATGCCAAATGTACTTCAACCATCCAAAACTTGAGTTTTATTTTATTTTTTATTATATCACAACATTGCTTCACATGCCATGTCAATTGTAGTTCAACTATCCAATAAAAAAATTTAACATTATATCACATGCCAAATGTAGATCAACCATCCAAAACTTAAGTTTTAATTTAACAAAAATTTATAGATCACAACATTACTTCACACGCCAAATATGCTTCAACTATCCAAAACTTAAGTTTTAAAAACAAACCAAATTAGAACACAACATTACTTCACATGCCAAATGTACTTCAAAAGAAAAACATTAATATAGATCACAACATTAATTCACATGCCAAATGTAGTTCAACCATCCAAAACTTAAGTTTTAAAAACATTATATATCACATTCACATGTACGAAATGTATTTCACATAAAATATGTCAAAAATTTGTAGATCTCACAAGTATTAAGTATCAAGTTATATATGATTGCATCTAGATAATATATAAAAAAAGTAAATTTAAGACTAGAAATCTCGATCAAATCTCGAAATCATCCATCAAATACAGATGGATGTAGTGTCTTTCCTAGCAAACTCTCAATCCACGAGCTATCCTGTGAAGCATGGGAACCTGTATACAATGCATGTACAAACATTAAAATTTGATGTTTTAAAATTGAGTGAGAATATATAGAACTTCAGGTAAAAAACAAAATATTAAAAAAATTCATGCAATACCTCATGAGGTTCCCTCTCCATTTGTTGCTCGTCTGCTACAACTTCCCTCATGGGAACATCTCCAACAGTAAACTGTACAATATACATGTACAATTATATATATATATATATATATATATTAAAAAAATTCAAATGAAAATGCATATATATAAACTTATTTTCAATAATATTAAGAAAAAAAATAGACAACTTGTTCAAATGGTTGAAATGGTGCGGATGTTGCTATCTCCATCGCTAGAGTCCGTGGAGAAAAGAAATCCTGTATAGAAACCTAAAATTAAAAAAATTAATTTAAGTATAAAATAACTCAAGATCAAGATCTCAATTTATAATAAAACTTTTAAACTTGAATTTATAAATTATAAATTAAAAACATATATGTTTAAGTGAAAAATTGAATACTTCTGCAGGTGGATTTGGCACATCTCCTAAGGAAGTAGAAGGTACATCTCCCAAGGAAGAAGAAGGCACCACCATCCCAAAAACATCGAATGAAATCGGAATCTATTAAAACATTTTATTATATATACATGAAAATGTACATGTGTGCACAATTATTTATTTTAAAAATATCAAGTTTAAAAAACACTAACATTTGCCAACATATTTTGATGGTGAGACCCATCTTGATTGTTTGAACCAGAGGCTCCGAACATGATATTAACATTTTCGTCATTCATCAAGCGTGACAACTGGAAATGGTGTTAACTTATAATGATACATTTTTTTTAGATTAATGTATACAAATAAATGTATGTATATATGTATTTATTACAAATTGTATGTATGTGTTAAAATAATTGAACCTTAGCCATTAACACATACCGTTCCCATACCCTCTTCCTCATGAAAAATTAGGTCATGACAACCATTGCGACAATTATTTGCATATGTTTTGAGATCTTCAGCACTCATGTTGTCAATCTATTTATCTGTATAATACACAAAATTGGTGCGTGCATTCTCACGTGCTCTTTGTCGATTCAGACAAACATTGACTCCACCCAATCCACTTTGAACATTGTCGACGATGGAATCCCTTGCTTCTCAACTTATTTGAGAAGTGGCTTCCATCTCTGACCGTAAAGTTTCGACACGAACAGGTTGACTAACCAATGGTGGCTCAGGAAAAGGCAGCTTAGCATCATGCCTAGCACCCCTATGGTCACACAATCAACCTTTCCTAGGAACAAAAAATTCAAAGGGAAGGTCATTGTAATTGGGTTTCATTTGAAAAAATAATTCAGCATAAAATAATTTTGCAAAATAAAGAGGAACCTCGTCGTTCCATGGGACTCTTCCATAAGCTGCAAGGTGTCTATCATACAAATAGTGAGCTATATCAGGGTGCTTGAAATATTACACCTTTAGCATCTTTCTTTTCGGACCTTCTTTGAAATTAAACATAGAATTTTCCATTGTTGTTATAACTCTTTCTTTAAAAAATTCCCATTTATCAGGACCCATCACTTTTTCCTTTATTTTTCTCATGAAATTCACAAAATTATCCGTGGTTGGCCCAAGATTTTGGTACACATCTACTAGTTGGCCTAAAGAATGTGTAACTATTTCCAAGCTTTCTCGACTCTTAGCAGGTAGAGTCAAAGACACGTGATCTCTTTGCAATTTTGCATGAAGATGTTGACACCTTTCTAAGGTGCATTGCTTCATGTTTTTTTCCCACGGTATATCAGAAATGTCGCCCGGATAAGTCATGGTGGGTAGGAAAAATTCTTCTTGAATGAAGAATTCTGCCCTACGTATTTTTTGACCAACATTTGGAGCATTTTCAGCTTCTGCATCAATATATAAAATTTTGCATATTAGAAAAAACACATGTAAACAAATTTGTACAAATTGAATGAAAAAAATATTCAAACTGATGGCAACCTCGATGTGGTAGGATAGCATATTTCCCACCCTGAAACTATTGAGAGCCAAAATGACCCTGCTGAGAACCAACACCACCAACCGTTGATTGGCCTCAGGGGGAATAAATATCACCACCTTCACGCAACCTGCTAGCACTTATTGATGGCCCTCTAAGGGGATTTGAACCACCACCAACCTCTCGAGACGAGAGAGAAGCTTCATAAACAAATAAGAATTTATAATCAATTGAAAAATACATTCATACATATAATACGTACATATTCATTGATTAAATTGCGTGAACCATACCACGACTGGGTGAACCATGGGCATGCTCCATTGATGGAGTAGAGACCCTTCTCCTCTTAGCTCCTAAATAATAAAATGTGAAACTTATTAGCAACTAATTTAACTCACAAAGTTGATAAAAAATCAATTCCATATGTACACACATTTATGTATATGTATGAAGATTTAAGATTATATTTAAATACCATGAACATCCCTCAATCCCTGATCCCCCTCTCTTGTAGAGATATGGGATTATGTTAATCTTCGTCGTTCATCCTCCATGATATATATATCTACGGTGGACATTTACAATTATTTTTTTAAATGAATAATTCAAAATAAATTCAAAATAAATTTCAGAAAATTAATGTAATTTAGTGTACACAAATTATGTAAAACACAACTTTCAAAGCACTAATTGAACATGTGTGAAACTCGCTTTAAGCAATTTTTTTTTATAAAAATGTTAAGTTCACCAAATTGTGCTTTACATGGCGGGAGCACATTTGGTATAAAATTGGAAAAAACACATTGTCATTAAAAAGGAAGTGAAACTCCATTTAAACAAAAATTTGTTGAAGTCTCTGCATTTTAATTTTATAAAAATGTGAAGTTCACCACTTGTTGCAAATGTGAAGTTCATCAAGTTGTGTTTTACATGGTGTGGTGGGAGCACACTTGGTATATAATTGAAAAAAGCACATGGTCATTAAATAAGACACATTTATAAGTACAAAACACACAAGTATCCGTGATATGTTACAATGTCCATCAATAAATTTTGAAGGAGAGTGCCTCAACACTAATTCATCTTTGAGAGATGAATCTTGGATTTTTGAAGAAAAGTGTCTCAAAACTAATTCATCTTTGAGAGATGAATCTTGAATTTTTGAAGAAGAGCGTCTCAAAATTTATTCATCTTTGAGAGATGAATCTTGCATTGGAATTGCCCAGTATAATTATAATTCATCTATTAATTCATCTTTGATAGATGAATATTGATTTGACATTGTGCCACGCAATAGATTAGCAGACACCTTATTTACATTTGTACAATGTCTTATACTAAAAAATTGAAATTGGTTAACAATATTGTTTGCTATTCCATGTAGTTATTTTAGCCTCTCCTTCTTAACTTGGTACATGCCATTCATCTAGTTGCACAGAAGTTCAGAATTGGTGAAAACTACAATTCCATTTGATCCATACTCCATAGTTGTTCCCAAGCCTTATATCAATCCAATATAATATGTCTCATTGTTTGTTTTTATTCCCAGTGTATTCATTTTCCTTTGGACGAATTTTCTAGTCGCAATATTGGAAATAACATATGTAATCATTACTTTCCCTCGATTGGGATAGCAAGAAACATATATGCATAATTTCCATTTTCAACCATATTTAATAGTTTTTTTATCCCTGAAAAAAATAAAAAAAAATCAATAAAAATATATATTAAATTGACATTTGTTGCAAATGCATGGGAGAAATGACACATAATCATGAGATAAATGACATGTGCATGGTTTATCTTAAAGTTTGACTTAAAATGTTTATGGTAAAATTCACATCTAGAATTAATGGGAGGAAGCCTCTAGTTTGTGGGAGAAATGAATTTTATGCACTTAATAAAACAAATAGTTATGTTAAAAGTCACACCTTTATGAGTTTGTGGGAGAAATGAAATAGAAATGAAACATGCCTTAAAGTTTTCCTAAAATTTTATGGGAGAAGGGAGAAATGACACATGTACACAGTTTGTCTTAGAGTGGTTGAGGTTTATGGATATGAAAATGAAGAACTTCTATTTAGATCTGTTATAGAGATTGACTGTAGGGGCATTTAGTGGATATGTCACCTTTGAGAAAATATGAGATCCAGAGGTTACCTGGTCCTTTACAGACTCCACCTTTAGAACTTGTAGAAGTTAACACTCAATGGATAGACTAAAATCCTATGGAAGTTCAAAATCCTATGACAGTTCAGTAGGCCTTAAAGCTTGAGAGAAATGACATTTACATGGTTTGCAAAATTATTTTATGCACTTACAAAAAACATTCTTTAAATTCAATGGGAGAAAGCCAACATGACATGTATGCTTTAAAAAATTTGCCTAAGAATTTATGGGAGAAATGACACATGTACAAATTTTTCCTTAAAATGGTTGAGGTTTATGGATATTAAAATGAAGAACTTCTATTTAGGTTTGTTACAGAGATTGACTGTAGGGGAATTTACTGGATATGTTACTTTTGAGAAAAGATGAGATCCAGAGGCTACCTGGTCCTTTATAGATGTTAGTCATCAGTATTTTTCACTTGTTGGTGATGACTAGTTCTAACAGCCAAGTTTTCCAACAGCTGATCCAAAATTTGTCATATTTTCCAGCTGGGAAAACACCCATAAGCTTTTTTCCTTCTTACCTCTCAGTCCGCCCATGACGAGCTGAAACCCCATTATTAGATCCTACCTAGCCTTAGCCATACTAGTCTGCCCATCAGCTTTAAAGAGACAATCCAAATTTGTTCAAAGGACCTCCCCTAAGTTAGGAAGTGGCGCTTTAAGGTATTTCACCCTTGGCAAACTATCCAAGAGCCAAAAAACCTCCATCTGCTATAGACCAGTCATTACAGACCTCCCACTCTGCTAATAAAGTTGGTCACAGCCCTAAGTCGCGCCACTAATACACCCTTAAGTTTCAGCAATACATAGACCATAATCTTAAGCTGATTTTAGGTGTTTTACAATGTTTAATGGATCTTTCAAGGACAAGAAACATACCAGCATCTCAGAAGACAATTTTTAGCGCCACATGAGACGACAACTGCTTCTCAATGTGATCTTAAGCCATAAGATGCAGCACAGAGCAAAATGTTTTTCATCAAGCTCACGCGACCATATTCAAGGCCTGCAAGGACAGTTAAAAGAAAAACAACACTGTCAAGGGGCTGACAATATTAAAGACCAAAGAACCTCCTTCATCTATAAGCAGAGGGTTGAAAGCGCCTCCTTCATCTATAAGTAGAGGGCCAAAGTAGGGACTGATTTCAGATTTTGATTGACCAAGAGACAAATGCTCTGGAGCAACATTCAAAGCCAATAAGGCACCTCACTGTTACATTCTAAGTGAAAGGAGAGTTGTAAAAGAAATCCCCTTTTAGTGGACAGAAGATGGAAAATCATGACTAAATACAATGAATTTTTGCACCCACTGTCAGAAGAAGAACTCAAAGGTTACCTAACAGTCAAATCATTTTCACAGTAGGGCATCATTTCCTCCAAAGCATAAAGGGAAAACTGTGTCAGTTTGGGTTTTCAAAGGGGTAAAGCTACTTCTTCCCAAGTGTAAAAGAGACCTCATATGACTTAAGTGACAGTGGATATGCCATACAGAGACAAGAGGTGAAAAGGAGAATATTGGGATGGCAGTTAAGTTTCATCCTCAACAAAAAAAGGCAGCACCACTCAAAGGCACCTCAGTAATCCTCATTTGGCTCAGAACATGTTCTCCTATCACAGTGCATATATCAAAGGAAAGGCAATTTTCTATCTATTGAGAAAACAGTCAAAGTTTAAAGATTCTCAAAAGAGCTGTGTCATTTCAAAAAGGGAAAACAGTTTGTTCCCCAATAAAAAACAGTGAAAGTTTCTTCTTGAAAAAAGGGTTTGTTTTTATGTCAAAGGAGGTCCGGTTTATAAAACGAGTGGTCTTTATCACTGTGGCACATATCCAAAAATGGAGGAATTCAAGCTTTGTTTAAAAAGGGGCCTTTTCAAAAATCTTTTGAGAAAAACCATCGCCAAACAAATGTGAAAGAAACTTTGGTGTTTCATTTTCAAAAGAGCTTAAGGCCGTTACCATACATCTAGAAAATTCCAAAGAACAATCCAAACTCCCCCTTGCTGTTTACAAAGCTAGAGAAAGAATTTTTGAGCAAAAAATAAAGTTTTTTGGGTCAACGGGTTGCGCGGCGCGCCTGGAACGAAATTTATAAAGGGTTATAACTATGGCGCGGCCCGCGGCGCGCCTGTGCGCATTGGTCCTGTCGGCCCGATAGTGACCCGACACCAACTCCTGCATGGCACTCTTTCACACAAACGCGCCGCGTATATGCCAAAGCATTTAAACACTTCCAAAGGTTTTTCAAAGCCGCTCAAACGTGTCTACGAGGTTTGCCATCCATTTGTAAAGGTTTTTTTATGTGCCTATTTGCTCCTATTTAAACTGCTAAGATAGGTTAAAGAGATGAAACTCATGATAAAAATCACAGCTTTGAGTTGTTTAAAGAGAGGTATGTTTTTTGAAATTCGAGACTGGCTGTGGATGTTATTGCTAGAAGTGAAACAATAAGAATGATGGGATCCTGTTGATGTCCAAAAAGCCCAGAAGCTGCCCTTAAAGCAATGATGAAAGGTAGAGGCACTGTTTAAAAGAAGAAAAACCGAGTTTGAAAAATGAAAACAGTGGGCCTAATTTCAGAAAATAGTGATTATTATTAAGTGTTTTCTCATTTCAAAATGTTTTCCTTAGTGTGGTAAAAGGCAAAAACAGTGTTTCTCTTTTTTTCCATAAGGAAGAATTAGTGTATAAAGCTGTAACTCACCATTTGGAGGTATTGTCAAACTTTGTATGAAGAACAGTGAACACAAGGGCAGTGTTTTGGTTAAGAGGAGTTTTGTTGTTTAAACTGCTACAGGTCTTTTGTGACCACATCAGAAACACCTAGTGCCATGTGACCTTACACTAACACAGTGACTCTTTGACTATGTGTATATTTTGATCACTGTGTGCATGTTATTAAAATTATTGTTGAGTGGCATACAAAGAGAAAGGGCAGTGTTTTGAAAGGGAGCACAGTGAGGCAGGGCAGCAAGGTGAAGGAGAACACATTGATGATATGCAGCACAATGATGAAAGGCAGTGCCATGAAGAAACTCAAAACAGTGATAGATGATGAGGGAAAGCAAATACAAAACATGGATCATGAAAATCATTCTCCAAAGCATGTGTTAGCTGCCTCTCCTAGGCAAGGGACCATGACTTCTTCACCAAAGCTAGAATGCCAAGCAAACAAAGAAGAAGACTGAGATAGGCTCAAAACTGCACAAAGAAAGCGCCTGGTGAGAAAAAAGGAGAAAGACACCTCTAGGCTTGGAATTTTGGCCCGAGCTTCTAGAAATGTTTCTAAAAAGCCTTGAGGGACTCGCTCACCAAAATTGAGCAAATTTTGACACAATCTTGTTTTTTGACATTTTTTGGGTTTTTGGCTAAAACTCATGGGCTTCGACATTTCTGTTTGGGAGATCGTCATGGGATGAGAATGGTATCATTGGATGCCATAATTTCAGGGGCACATACTCAGCGATTTTCAGAACATTTGAAGATCATTTTCTTCCCGAAAATGGCGAAAAACACTCGCTTTTTCAACATTCTGCCCCGTTTATCGGCAAGATTTAAATTCTGGTTTTTTACACACAGGTTCAGTTTTGGAGGACTTCGAGGCATCAGATTGAGAAAATTTCAGTTTTTATGGAAAGTAGACACTCAGAGCTTTCCAACGAGCTATCATGAGCCTCATTTCAACATCGGGAAGGCTGCCCAATGTTGCCGGAAAGTCAGGGGAACTTTTGCTGATATAAATTTTGAATATTTTTGTAATTTTTGAACCTTTAAAAATTTCTTTTTCCAAATGTGCGTTTAGCTATTTTTGCGCATGAAAAATGATGCAAAGTAAATTATTTTTCCTTTTTTAGCATTTTCTAGATATTTTATGAGATATTTTGTGCCTTGGGCTTTGAAAAGCCTCAAGGACAAGTTTAGATATTTTGATTAGGCCAATGGGAGAGCAAGTTGAACCATGAGGTTTTCCTCACTTGAGCCTATATATTCCAAAGGCTTTCATTGTAAAACAAGGCTGAACTTGAGAAGAGAATAAATATATGGTCATATAAGCTTTGGAAGAAATACTTGTCTCATGCTTTTGGATTGCCTCTTGGATGTTCTTGGATGATGAATGAAGGATTGTTGTTGGATTCCATGGCTTCATAGAATGGTATAGTGTTTCTTGCTTTGTTGTTGTCTTCTAGTTTTCATTCATGAATAAATGTTTCTTGCTTTCTATATATCAGTAGAGAACAAATTTGAGATATGCCCTTGGAGGCACGTCAAATTTCATGTTTCTTCATAGCTTTCATGTTTTCCTCTTCCTTAGTTACATTAAAGAATTCTTAACTGCTCTTTAATAACTTGAGGATATTGTTGCTTGTTTCATTCATAGTTCTATGCATGATAAGTATGATTTACGGTACGCCCTGCTTACCTATGGCTAGTTATAGTTCCATCTATGAAATTTCTCTTTGACTGATTAGATTATCATCTTGTTGAACCAAGGAGGCCTAGTTTCGATCTATCCCTTTGCCTAAAACTATGCAAATCTTGATGTTCAAAGTGCCCAATAACTTGAAGTACTGTGTTAGGCATTCCGACATAGTAAGTTAAGTTGTTTGTCTTCCTTAAGTGTTTTCCCCAAAGTATGATAGCCATTTCCCAAAGTTAGAGGGTCTTATACTTCTATGCATGGCTTGAATGTTTATTTCTATGTATTGATTAGCCTATAGTTACATTTTGCATGATTAATGGTTTTCCCTACCATGTTTATGTTATCTATTGAACTAGTTATGCTTGAAACTCTTTGTTATTCACAAAATTGATGTCCATTTACTCCATTTTTCCCAAAGATCCTTTCTACCTTGAAATCAAATCGGCCCTTCAACAACCTTATATCATCGTCTTATAGCTTTCTTGACCTTTTCGACCCCATAGCCCAGTTGATGTGACATATTTTTACCTATCTCGTATCTTTGATCAGTTTCATCCCTCACAACTTAAAAAACCAAAACCAAAAAAATTACTTCATAACTAGCCTAAAATCAGAACACAATAAGCAAACACACAGATATCCCTTACACACATAAAGAGAGCCCTATCTGAGTCCAGGAAGGTTAGGTCCTTGGGCTCCAAAGCTTGGTTTGATGTTACACTGTCATTTGGCTTGCCAATCAGCCAAATCATGGGAACCTAACATAATGGCGATCACGGTGGGACTCTGAGTATTAAACAAACTTAGATTCCCTAGACCTTAAGAGACCTTTGAGAATACTATTTGATTGACTTATCCCACCACTCACTAACATAATGGCGATCATGGTGGGACCTATTGAGTACATTATAGTCTAGCGAACTCTTATAGACTGTTTATTCCTTCAACATCTAAACTCAGACCATCAGCCTTTAGAATCATTTAGAGTAAACTCTCTATTTCACCATCTTAGCAAACTGATAAATCAGGTTTATAACATTCTTACATACTAGGCTGCACATAAAACTCAAAAAAAACCACAAAAACTCCCTTAGATTGGTTTTTGACAGTATTGGTGGTGGACCATACACATATACCTCAAAACAACTAAAAATCCACCTGGCGACTCCACTAGCCTCCAGTAGGCCTTACTATTTTACCAAAATCTAGGTTACTATCCGATCGACCTATCCCATTGCTCATTAACATAGCGGGAGATGGTGGGACACTGAGTACATGACAGTCTAGCAAACTCTTATAAACGTTTTAGTCCTTTAGATGCTTAAACAAGCAAGCAGTCCATAAGATCATTTAGAGTAAACTTTTTTTGTTATCACCACCCTAGCAAAGTGATGAAACAAGTTTAGAATACTTTAATAAACCATAGGCTGCACATAAAACTCAGAAAAACTCCAAAACATTCCCAGATTGGTTTTCCCTAGTTACTGGTGGTGGACCATAGCTACATCTCTGTAAAAAACAACCAAGTTCCACATGGCGACTCCACAACTCTCAATAGACCTAAACACTCCACTGGAGGAAGAACCTAAAACATGACCGGTCATCCTAGAAAGAAAAAGAACTCAGGCCTTAGTTGGATTCAAGAAATTATTGTCTTTATCTATAACTATGTTCTATCCTACTTTGAGCCTGATTCGGAATACACCAATGAGATCTACATTGATCATTGTAAAGATCTCAAACCTAAAAAAGCTAAGCCTCAAATTTCAGACCATGAGCAGGCTTGTACACCTGTGCTTACCCCAGATTCACCTATGGAAAACCTAGCAAAACATGAGCCTCATGCTACCTTTCTAACTCTGGCTGAAACCTCAAATAGTCAAAAACCTCTTTTTACACTACCTATATCCACAAAGGTCCCAGAAAGATACAAGCCTTTGGTTTTACCTCCCATCTTTCAAGCCCTTCCTGCAAATCTTCAAAATAAATTACCCAGATTTGATGGAGAAAGCTCCAAAGTCACCGCTGAAGAGCACACCCGAAATCTTGAGGATTTACTTGACCTTTATGACATAGAATAAGATAATGTGCGTATTATAATGTTTGCCTTATCATTACAAGGAAAAATTAAGAATTGGTTTAAAGACCTTCCCGCTGCAAGCATTACAAATTTTCATCAGTTCACTCAAATATTCCTAGATAGGTGGGTGGCCAAGGGTAATAAAGTTCTCATCATAAAGGAGTACAATCAGTTAAAAAGACAACTAGGGGAAACAATACGAAACTTTTCAGCCAGGTTCAATAAAGTATACCATGCAATGCCTGCTAACCTAAAGCCCCCCTTGGATGTGCTCTCTTGCACTACCCAGATTCTTTTGACCCAGAGTTGGTTTTCCAGATAAGAAACAAAGATCCTTTGACCCTAGAAGAAATGAAAAGGATAACAGTTGATGTAGAATTCAACATACTAAATAGGGAGGCACAACTAAGAATAATAGAGAAAGACAAAGAAAATCAAGAGAGACTAGTATCTTCAGAAGAAAAGTTGAAAAAATTGGTATGTATGTTAGGAAAACTAGAGCATCTACTTGATAGGAAAAGAGAAAAACACAAGGTCAACACTGCTTATTCAAACCAACCTACACTTCTTCCTCAGGTTGAACACACTCGACTATCACAAGACAAGAGTTATAAACAAAATGTGCCAAATGGGAAAGTTGCAAATAAAAACATAGAGGAATGCTCTGAAGAAACTATCAACGATTTTGAAATCACAGATTCTGAAATGGAAGAAGAATAAAAACCTTTAGATTCTCTACCCTTATGCTTTAAATCATTCCAGAATTTGAAACAAAATTTGCACCCTAAAGATCTCTCAGCAGTTATTCAGGAAAACCTTTCTCAAGTTAGCTCTCACCTAAATCAAGAAGAGCTGATTGAAGAGGAATTCAAATCTGAGATAGAAGATAAATCAAAACCCGTAGGGTCTCTACCTTTATGTTGGGAGTCATTTGAGTTCATAAAAGCCAACTGGCCCCCTAAGAATCTATCAAAGGAAACTCTTGAATCCCATGTTTACTATCCTCAACATCACAAATAATTGGTTGAAGATGAAAACGAGCAAGAAATGAAAGAGAACCCACAGGATCTCTCTAAAGACATGAGTGATGATTCATCATCTCTCATAGGTGAAGCCCAAAAAGACATTCATCTTTCAAATCAGATTTCCCAAGAGAAAGAGGATTATTGTAGAGAAATGAAAATGCCTCCCTTTTTAACTGAAGAGGAAATAGATCAACTTATAAACATGTAGACAGCCTCTGAAACTTCACATAACCACAAATTTTATAATATTTCTCCTATTAATCTTGCATATCATAAGTCAAAAAATAGATTTGTAAATCAATTTGAAGAAAAGCAATCTGATAGTCCAATATGCATGGTTGTTTTTAATTATAATGATGATTTTCCAAGGTTTGGTCAATATTTAGATTATGATGATGATTTCCAAACAGAATCTAACTTTGCAGAAAACTCAGTTTTTGATTTTTGGGAGGAAGCTCAGTTTCATAAACTTGAGAAAAGTGAGCAGCCATTACAGGTCATCTATGACACTGATGAGGAGAGCATTGAGATTTTAGAAGTAAGTGAAGAGTCTCGGACTCTTTGCTCTACTTCACTTCAGTCCATCAGAGATAACATTCACATAATTGGAAATCAACAGTTTTTCAGCTTTGATGATGAGGTTGAGGAGGATGATGAAATTCTCGAGCATGTTGTAAATGAGAAGCCTTTTCCTGAAATGGTTGAAGAAATCATTTTAGACATGGAATCTTCCTTTACTCCAAATTTGCAGCCACCAATTTCCATTGAGTTACAAATTGCAGATGAAGAAATAGAGGTTGATAAACACATGGGAGTTGTCACACTATCCTTTCAAGATAATTTACTGTCAAAATGTATCCCTGCCCATCAACCTGATGACCTTCACACATTTTTCAGCTCGCCCTGTCAAAACACATCAGCTTGGAAAGAAAACTACACTGCAATATATGATGAGTCTGACATTTCAAGTGATCATGAGCAAGGGGAAGAGTTGCTTTACTAGGAGAGTCCTAGCTATAGCCAAGTGGAAGAAAGAGTAGTCCTGAATGAAGCCTATATCTCAAATCCTCTAGATCAGGTATTATTCCAAGATCCATTTTTTGTTTTCCTTGAGAAGTCTGAAGGAGTAGTGGGTTCTATCATGAACAAGTTGCTACCAAGAATGAGAAAGAACTTAAGCACTACTGTCCGAAAACAAGCCAAGTGGGAGTGGCCTTTTCATTACTTCAACATCATGAAAGAAATAAACCAGAATCAACCATGCAATCATCTACTTGACTGGCTATATTGGAAAGAAGAGTTCACCAAATGAATGTATGTTGTGTATAGTTTAGGCTAGGATAGGTAGATAATTGTTAAAAATAAGCTCAGCCTTGTGAGCATCTTTCCAGTTTTAGATTGTTTGAAGAAAAAGTGAAAAAGAAAAAAATACAAAAACAGTAAAAAGTAGAAAAGAGGGCAGTTGGAAAATAGAAAAAGGCCCCGTGTTCCAAAAAATAGTTCTTCGGAAAGCACGCAAGTCTAAATGCCGCTACTAGTACTCAAATGCCTTGTTCAGCTATCTAGCCTAATCATAGCTGAACATGTTTAAATTTATTTGCTGATAAGTTAGTGAGTGTAAAATATGGTCAACATTGTGTAAGATTGACTTATCACAGAGAGTAGATTAGGAAAAGATACTGGTTCCACATGCCCAAAACAGAACCAAAGAGGGAAGCGGGGATGAAAAACAAATTGTGCATCCTAGCCCTGTTTTTCCTAGTTTCCATTTTATGCAAAATAATATTTGTGTGCAGCTTGTCTTTTATGCCGCAAATGCATGACAAATCAGACTTTCTAATTCTGATTTGATCATCTTTTAAATTTCATGTTTATATTAAAGAACAAAATCGTGTCAAAATACTTAATCTTGACAGTTTATCTAGCGTAGGTAGAGTAATGAAGGAGTTCATCAGTTTAATCTGAACTCCCAACGGATATAAGTGTATAATTACATAGGTTCATTTTGCAAAAATAAAAAATATTTATTTTCAAAGGCCTGCTAGTTCAAATGCGCCAAAAAGAAGAAAAATGTTAGGAAAGATAGTGGGGTAGGTAGAAATATCATTGATCATTAATCATCTGACGTCACTTTTAGAAATAGCATCGAGGAAAGTGAAATTTTGCACCAGTGGGAGTAAAGACCTTTGGTCTTCATGACCAAGATCTGAGGAAATTAGGACTTTCTCTACGAAAAGAGTTACCTCCACAAATGGAGCCAGCAACCTTCATCATCTTTTCCTTGTTAGTGATAAACTAATTATAACATTGGTGCTAAACCAATGCAGTCAAAAATTTATTATGGCTTACTGGCAGAAAACACCCATAAGCTTTTTTCCTTCTTACCTCTCAGTCCACCCATGACGAGCTGAAACCCCATTATCAGATCCTACCTAGCCTCAACCATACTATTCTGCCCATCAGCATTAAAGAGACAATCCAAATCTGTTCAAAGGACCTCCCCTAAGTTAGGAAGTGGCGCTTTAAGGCATTTCACCCTTGGAAAACTATCCAAGAGCCAAAAAACCTCCATCTTCTATAGACCAGTCATTACAGACCTCCCACTATGCTAATAAAGTTGGTCACAGCCCTAAGTTGCGCCACTAATACACCCTTAAGTCTCAGCAATACATAGACCATAATCTCAAGCTGATTTTAGGTGTTTTACAGTGTTTGATGGATCTTTCAAGGACAGGAAGCATACCAACATCCCAGAAGACAATTTTTAGCACCACATGAGAAGACAACTGCTTCTCATTGTGATCTTAAGCCATAAGATGCAGCACAGAGCAAAGAGTTTTTCATCAAGCTCATGCGACCATATTCAAGGCCTGAAAGGACAGTTAAAAGAAAAACAACACTATCGAGGGGCTGACAATATTAAAGACCAAAGAACCTCCTTCATCTATAAGCAGAGGGTTGAAAGCGCCTCCTTCATCTATAAGCAGAGGGCCAAAGCAGGGACTGATTTCAGATTTTGACTGACCAAGAGACAAATGCTCTGGAGCAGCATTCAAAGCCAATAAGGCACCTCACTGTTACATTCTAAGTGAAAGGAGAGTTGTAAAAGAAATCCCCTTTTAGTGGACAGAAGATGGAAAAGCATGACTAAATACAATGAATTTTTGCACCCACTGTCAGAAGAAGAACTCAAAGGTTACCTAACAGTCAAATCATTTTCACAGTAGGGCATCATTTCCTCCAAAGCATCAAGGGAAAACTGTGTCAGTTTGGGTTTTCAAAGGGGTAAAGCTACTTCTTCCCAAGTGTTAAAGAGACCTCATATGACTCAAGTGACAGTGGATATGTCATACAGAGACAAGAGGTGAAAAGGAGAATATTGGGATGGTAGTTAAGTTTCATCCTCAGCAAAAAAAGGTAGCACCACTCAAAGGCACCTCAGTAATCCTCATTTGGCTCAGAACATGTTCTCCTATCACAGTGTAGATATCAAAGGAAAGGAAATTTTCTATCTATTGAGACAACAGTCAAAGTTTAAAGATTCTCAAAAGAGCTGTGTCATTTCAAAAAGGGAAAACAGTTTGTTCCCCAATAAAAAACAGTGAAAGTTTCTTCTTGAAAAAAGGGTTTGTTTTTATGTCAAAGGAGGTCTGGTTTATAAAACGAGTGGTCTTTACCACTGTGGCACATATCCAAAAATGGAGGAATTCAAGATTTGTTTAAAAATGGGCCTTTTCAAAAATCTTTTGAGAAAAACCATCGCCAAACAAATGTGAAAGAAACTTTGGTGTTTCATTTTCAAAAGAGCTTAAGGCCGTTACCATACATCTAGCAAATTCCAAAGAACAATCCAAACTCCCCCTTGCTGTTTACAAAGTTGGAGAAAGAATTTTTGAGCAAAAAACAGAGTTTTTTTCGGTCAATGGGTTGCACGGCGCACATAGAATGAAATTTACAAAGGGTTATAACTATGGCGCGGCGCGCCTGTGTGCATTGGTCCTATTGGCCCGACAGTGACCCGACACCAACTCCTGCGCGACGCTCTTTCACACAAACGCGTCGCGCATATGCCAAAGCATTTAAACACTTCCAAAGGTTTTTCAAAGCCGCTCAAACGTGTCTATTAGGTTTGCCATCCATTTGTAAAGGTTTTTTTATGTGCCTATTTTCTCCTATATAAACTGCTAAGATAGGTTAAAGAGATGAAACTCATGATAAAAATCACAACTTTGAGTTGTTTAAAGAGAGGTATGTCTTTTGAAATTCGAGACTGGCTGTGGATGTTATTGCTAGAAGTGAAACAATAAGAATGATGGGATCCTGTTGATGTCCAAAAAGCCCAGAAGCTGCCCTCAAAGCAATAATGAAAGGTAGAGGCACTATTTAAAAGAAGAAAAAACGAGTTTGAAAAATGAAAACAGTGGGCCTAATTTCAGAAAACAGTGATTATTATTAAGTGTTTTCTCATTTCAAAATTTTTTCCTTAGTGTGGTAAAAGGAAAAAGCAGTGTTTCTCTTTTGTTCCATAAGGCAGAATTAGTGTATAAAGCTGTAACTCGCCATTTGGAGGTATTTTCAAACTTTGTATGAAGAACAGTGAACACAAGGGCAGTGTTTTGGTTAAGAGGAGTTTTGCTGTTTAAACTGCTACACGTTTTTTGTGCCCATATCAGAAACACCTAGTGCCATGTGACCTTACAATAACACAGTGACTCTTTGACTATGTGTATCTTTTGATCACTGTGTGCATGTTATTAAAATTATTTTTGAGTGGCATAAAAAGAGAAAGGGCAGTGTTTTGGAAGGGAGCACAGTGAGGCAGGGCAGCAAGGTGGAGGAGAACACATTGATGATATGCAGCACAGTGATGAAAGGCAGTGCCATGAAGAAACTCAAAACAGTGATAGATGATGAGGGCAAGCAAATACAAAACATGGATCATGAAAATCATTCTCCAAAGCATGTGTTAGCTTCCTCTCCTAGGCAAGGGGCCATGACTTCTTCACCAAAGCTAGAATGCCAAGCAAACAAAGAAGAAGACTGAGACAGGCTCAAAACTGCCCAAAGAAAGTGGCCGGTGAGAAAAAAGGAGAAAGACACCTCTAGGCTTGGAATTTTGGCCCGAGCTTCTAGACATGTTTCTAAAAAGCCTTGAGGGACTTGCTCACCAAAATTGAGCAAATTTTGACACAATCTTGTTTTTTGACATTTTTTGGGTTTTTGGCCAAAACTCAGGGGCTTCGACATTTCCGTTTGGGAGATCGTCATGGGATGAGAATGGTATCATTGGATGCCATAATTTCAGGGGCACATACTTAGTGATTTTCATAACATTTTAATATCATTTGCTTCCCCTAAATGACGAAAAATGCTCGCTTTTTCAACATTCTGTCCCGTTTATCAGCAAGGTTTAAATTCTGGTTTTTTACACACAAGTTCATTTTTGGAGGACTTCCGTGCATCAGGTTTAGAAAATTTTAGTTGTTCCGGAAATTAGACACTCAGATATTTCCAACGAGCTATCATGAGCCTCGTTTCGACATTCGGAAGGCTGCCAAATGTTGCCGGCAAGTCAGGGAACCTTTTGCTGATATAAATTTTGAATATTTTTGTAATTTTTGAACCTTTAAAAATTGCTTTTTCCAAATGTGCGTTTAGCTATTTTTGCACATGAAAAATGATGCAAAGTAAATTATTTTTCCTTTTTTAGCATTTTCTAGATATTTTATGAGATATTTTGTGCCTTGGGCTTTGCAAAGCCTCAAGGACAAGTTTAGATATTTTGATTAGGCCAATGGGAGAGCAAGTTGAACCATGAGGTTTTCCTCACTTAAGCCTATATATTCCAAAGGCTTTCATTGTAAAACAAGGCTGAACTTGAGAAGAGAAGCAATATATGGTCATATAAGCTTTGGAAGAAATACTTGTCTTATGCTTTTTCATTGCCTCTTGGATGTTCTTGGATGAATGAAGAAGGATTGTTGTTGGATTCCATGACTTGGTAGAATGGTATAGTGTCTCTTGCTTTATTGTTGTCTTCTAGTTTACATTCATGAATACATGTTTCTTGCTTGCTATAGATCAATAGAGAACAAATTTGAGATATGCCCTTGGAGGCACCTCAAATTTCCTGTTTCTTCATAGCTTTCATGTTTTCCTCTTCCTTAGTTACATTAAAGAATTCTTAACTGCTCTTTAATAACTTGAGGATATTGTTGCTTGTTTCATTCATAGTTCTATGCATGCTAAGTATGATTTACGGTACGCCTTGCTTACCTATGGCTAGTTATAGTTCCATCTATGAAATTTCTCTTTGACTGATTAGATTATCATCTTGTTGAACCAAGGAGGCCTAGTTTCGATCTAGCCCTTTGCCTAAAACTATGCAAATCTTGTTGTTCAAAGTGCCCAATAACTTGAAGTATTGTGTTTAGGCGTTCCGACATAGTAAGTTAAGTTGTTTGTCTTCCTTAAGTGTTTTCCCAAAAGTCTGATAGCCATTTCCCAAAGTTAGAGGGTCTTATACTTCTATGCATGGCTTGAATGTTTATTTCTATGTATTGATTAGCCTACAGTTACATTTTGCATGATTAATGGTTTTCCCTACCATGTTTATGTTATCTATTGAACTAGTTATGCTTGAAACTCTTTGTTATTCACAAAATTTATGTCCATTTACTCCATTTTGCCCAAAGATCCTTTCTACCTTGAAATCAAATCGGCCATTCAACAGCCTTGTATCACCGTCTTATAGCTTTCTTGACCTTTTTGACCCCATAGCCCAGTTGATCTGACATATTTTTACCTATCTCATATCTTTGATCAGTTTCATCCCTCACAACTTAAAAAACCAAAACCAAAAAACTTACTTCATAACTAGCCTAAAATCAAAACACAATAAGCAAACACACAGATATCCCTTACACACATAGAGAGAGCCCTCTCTGAGTCCAAGAAGGCTAGGTCCTTGGGCTCCAAATCTTGGTTTGATGTTACACTGTCATTTGGCTTGCCAATCAGCCAAATCACGAGAACCTAACAACAGACTCTACCTTTAGAACTTGTAGAAGTTAACACTCAACAGACAGATCGAAATCCTATGGAAGTTCAAAATTCTATGAGAGTTCAGCCACTTTAGGTTAAATTTTTAGGCCTTAAAGATTGAGAGAAATGACATTTACATGGTTTGCAAAATTATTTTATGCACTTACAAAAAACATGCTTTAAAGTTAATGGGAGAAGGCCAACATGACATGTATGCTTTAAAAAATTTGCCTAATAATTTATGGGAGAAATGACACATGTACACAGCTTTCCTTAAAGTGGTTGAGGTTTATGAATATTAAAATAAAGAACTTATATTTAGATCTGTTACAAATATTGACTATAGGGGGATTTACTGGATATGTCACCATTGAGAAAAGATGAGATCCAGAGGCTACCTGACCCTTTACAGACTCTGCCTTTAGAACTTGTAGAATTTAACACTCAACAAACAGACTAAAATCCTATGGAAGTTCAAAATTCTATGAGAGTTCGGCCACTTTAGGTTCAATTTTTAGGCCTTAAAGCTTGAGAGAAATGACATTTACATGGTTTGAAAAATTATTTTATGCACTTACAAAAAACATGCTTTAAATTTAATGGTAGAAAGCCAACATGACATGTATGACTTGAAAACTTTTCCTAAGAATTTATGGAAGAAATGACCCATGTACACAATTTTCCTTAAAGTGGTTTTTTTTATGGATATTAAAATGAAGAAATTCTATTTAGATCTATTCCAGAGATTGACTGTAGGGGCATTTACTAGATATGTCACCTTTAATAAAAGATGATATCCAGAGGTTACTTGGCCATTTACAGATTCTGCCTATAGAATTTTTCACACGTTAACACTACCTGTCCCAATTATACCCTATGAAGTGTGTAGAGGACCCATGGAATCACTCACACTACTTTACGTAGACATAAGGGTGTATAAGAGTGTACTAAGTTAAAAAATATGGTCATATTATTAGATATCTTTCCCAAGAGCCCAAATGTACTCCTTAAGTATATTTGGGGTCTATATAACCATCTACAAAAACAAGTGATTCTTTCCAACCTAAGGATATAATATATTCCATGTGTATACGCACATTATCTAGAAACCATCTAGGCCAAAATCAATGGTACTTCAGTGGTTTGAAGAAAAAATAGCACCAAGAAGCTTTGAAGGAGGGGAATAAGAGCTGGAAATAGAAGGATAAGAATAAAATAGCCACTACACATCCATGCGAGGGTAGTAGAAATAATTCTAACCATTGCAACATTGATGGTCACATTAAGGAGAACTATTGGATGTCTGGTATGTGTTATATTCTTTATGTGAATACCCCTATGCACTATATATTTTTCTAACCATACTGGTGGGAATAAAATGGGAGGAAAGGACCCCCACTTTAGGGTTTCATATAGACAAAAAATTCCCCACACACAGGTGTTCAGGGGTAGTCCTCCAAAAAAACGTTTTTGGGAAAACAAAAATCTCCCATTATGATGGTTTTCGTCACATGGTTTTTTCTTTTAGCATTTTTCTAATGCATGGTAGTTTACCCCATGGTTCTACAATTTCAATTAAAGAAATAAAGTTTTATCTAGTCCAAGGTAATGGATTGGTAGTTTATAATTGTTGTGGGATATATACATATATACATACGTATGTGTGTGTGTGTGTGTGATGGTCTAAAAATTAATATACTAATAAAAAATTGATCTTCTCATTTTGGGTTTCTCAAGTAAATTATATGTTAATGTATGTGTTTTACATTGAATATTTTTCATTTTATCAAGAATCTATTTGAAACAATTAACTATATAAGGTTAAAACCTATGTTTTGTATCAAATTACTTTTGGTTTCAATGGGAAATATTTATGGCTAATGTGTTTTTCTCGAAATGTGATAGACCCCATTAAAATGGGAGATATATCGAAATGATTCCTATGGTGTAATAAAATAATTGATTTGTTTAAAGATATAGATGCATAAATTCAATGAGCATAGTTTTGAGATATACAAGTCCAAAATGGAATAGTTGTTGGTGAACAAATATCAGTGGATCATTATGGATATATTTGCTTCATTAACAAGGATTTTTCTAGAAGGATGGACTATGTTGGAAAGAAGGGAAAATATCACAATTATATGTTAATGCATGTGTTTTGCATTGAAATTTTTTCATTTTATTAAGAATCTATTTGAAACAATTAACTATATAAGGTTAAAACCTATGTTTTGTATCAAATTACTTTTGGTTTCAATGGGAAACTTTTATGGCTAATGTGTTTTTCTCGAAATGTGATAGACCCCATTAAAATGGGAGATATCTCGAATTGATTCCTATGGTGAAATAAAATAGTTGAGTAGTTTAAAGATATAGATGCATGAATTCAATGAGAATAGTTTTGAGATATATAAGTCCAAAATGAAATAGTTGTTGGTGAACAAATATTAGTGCATCACAATGGATATATTTGCTTCATTAAAAGCTATTTTTCTAGAAATATGTCCACTGAGTTGGAAAAAAGGGAAAATATCACAATTATATGTTAATGCATGTGTTTTACATCGAATATTTTTCATTTTATTATGAATCTATTTGAAACAGTTAACTATAGAAGGTTAAAACCTATGTTTTGTATCAAATCACTTTTGGTTTCAATGGGAAACTTTTATGGCTAATGTTTTTTTCTGGAAATGTGATAGACCCCATTAAAATCAGAGATATATCGAAATTATTCCTATGGTGTAATAAAATAGTTGAGTAACTATTTAAAGATATAGATTCATAAATTCAATGAGCATAGTTTTGACATATATAAGTCCAAAATGGAATAGTTGTTGGTGAACAAATATCAATGGATGACTATGGATATATTTGCTTCATTAAAAGGGATTTTTCTAAAAGGATGGACTTAAGTTGGAAAGAAGGGAAAATATCACAATTATATGTTAATGTACATGTGTTTTACATTGAATATTTTTCATTTTATTAAGAATCTATTTGAAACAATTAACTATATAAGGTTAAAACCTATGTTTTGTATAAAATTACTTTTGGTTTCAATGGGAAACTTTTTTGGCTAATGCGTTTTTGTCGAAATGTGATAGACCCCATTAAAATGGGAGATATATTGAAATGATTCCTATGGTGTCATAAAATAGTTTCAAGTAGTTTAAAGATATATATGCATAAATTCAATGAGCATAGTTTTGAGATATATAGGTCCAAAATGGAATAGTTGTTGGTGAACAAATATCAGTGGATCACTATGGATATATCTTCTTCATTAAAAGGGTTTTTTCTAGAAGGATGGACTAAGTTGGAAAGAAGGGAAAATATCACAATTATATGATAATGTGCATGTGTTTTACATTGAATATTTTTTATTTTATTTAGAATCTATTTGAAAAAATTAACTATATAAGGTTAAAACCTATGTTTTGTATCAAATTACTTGGTTGTTTCGATTGGTTTTCTGAGCATTTTTCGGTCAACTGTTGTTTGGATTTTGGAGGACAATTTGAAAGTCATGATAGTTTGATTATCTCTCTCTAAACATATATATCTATTAAGAAGAAGAATATTTGTTGGGCTTTCCCTTATCTTTTTTGTCTTCTGCATTTTATTTCTATGTTCTATATACAATTGTTGTCAATATCCTTGACCAAAATTGTAGAGGCTTAAATTTGGGTTTCACAAGAGATTTTCATTTTATTTCTATGTTCTATATACAATTATTGTCAAGATCCTTGACCAAAATTATTATTTACCAGTTTGAAAGTCAGGACATTTTGATTATCTCTCTCTCTAAAAATTTATATCTATTAAGAAGAAGAAGATTTTTTGGGTTTTCCCTTATCTGTTTTGTCTTATGCATTTTATTTCTATTCTATATACAATTACTATCAAGATCCTTGACCAAATTTGTAGAGGCTTAAATTCGAGTTTCCTAAGAGATTTGAATTTTATTTCTATGTTTTATGTTCTTCTTAAGTCATCTAAGATCTATGTCGGGGATAATTCGCTTACTCTATAACACCACAACTCACTTTGGAACCTTCTTGTCTGCCATTAAGCATAATTATTGTTTGGATATCTAGGTTTCTTAACTGTATTGAGGGTGGAAGATAATACTTTGTATTCCCTTGACATCTAATTGGTGGATTTCTACACTGGTTTCCCTTGCTCAATAATTAAAATTGGTGTCCTCTATTTTTGGGAAGTTTTTTGTTGAAAATCTTAAGGGATGTGGAGGATCTGCCTCTACAGGCTGCAAATCACTCTCTGTTTTAATCCTGTTATAATTCTGTTTTTTGAGTTTTTGCGCACATAGCAAGTTTGTTTCATTTCTGTTAAAAATTTATTTGTAGTTTCCAGCGTACACAACAAGGCTGTGACTAAATTAGATTATTTTCCTTAAAGATATTATATAAGAAAATCCACTGTTCAATGTGGCAATTTTCAGCCCAAAAATCCTCTTTAATTTTCTCTAGTAACATGTGTTCCTTTTAAAGACTGTGAAACTATTAATTTTTCTATATACAATGAAGGTAAATTAATCATACATGCATACATGTGATGCAGGGGCATCCGAACAGATTTTAATTAAGTTCAAATTTGAAGTTGAAAAGGCGGGTATGTGAACAGTCATGAAAATTTGGGGCAAAATTTGTTTGAACTGATATTGAATTTTTGTAACCAATTAAGGATTAATGATCTGCCATGTGTGCGAGTAGAAGACTAAGAGTTTTCTTTGAGTGATTCGGAGAGATTTTATGGATCTCAATCGATTCACGATCTTTTTTAAAGTCTATAAAAACAAATATGTAATGTGTGAGAAAGGGATATAGCGAGAAAAGCCAAAGAGCAGGGAAAATGTAGTCTTATGTGAATTTGAGACTAAGATTGAAATGCCTTAGATGTAACCGAGTCTGTATATAATAGAAATAGGCGTGATATGGATTGCTGTGTATATGTGTGTTTTAAGATGTTTTGGTTGTGATTAAATTTTCAAGTTAATGTCATGTTGATTTATCGCCTATCGATCACGGAAGGATCGATAGCGATCCATTATTATTACAATGTTAAGTGAATGCAGAGTGTGGCGAATCTACATATATTGATGTACTATGTAATCGATTCCAAAGTAAATAGAGAATTCTGTGATTTTTGGTTAAAGTTTGGAGTGACATAAATCTGAGCCTCTTAAGATTGCAGCAGTGATGGAGTTCCAAGCGACGGAATTTAAACCTGGTTGTGAGTTAGATTTGCAAGTTAATATGTTGTGGAGGAATTTGACTTATTAAGTCTTTGTGTGAGAGAGGTTATGTTTCCATCTCTGTGTATGAATTAAATACACATTAATTCTGTGAGAAGAGGCTCTAATCGTATCAGAAATCCATTCTGATATTGATAGGAATCTCTGTAAGAATTTGTTGGGTTCATTTTGCATAAATCGATACCCATTCTTGTGTTAAAGCCACAATACGGAGAATTGATGAAGTTTGATCCGTTCGATGGAGAACGCAATAGTGAAGCGGAGAAGGAAGGTTTTAAAAGGAGCAATTGAACTCTGGTTAATATTAGTCTAAGATCTGGTGAAGTCCGGCATCAAGACAGTCGGCAATTAGAGATTTCCAGTAAGCGGTTTTGTGAAGGAATTTCCTTCAGTGAACAATATTCGTGACCGTGGATGGACTGTGTGCAGAAAGGGTTGAATTTGTTCACAGACTTGAATTGAAGACAGAAGCGATGACATAGTGATGGTGTAGAGGAAACAAACAACAAGTTTTTTAAAGCGCAAAGGAGTTTGAAGGGGTTAGAGCCGAGATTTACATCGAGGCTGAGTAGAGCGAAGGAACCTTGAGTGAAGACGTAGTGGAAGTGCGATGGAGATGGGACTAGTGATTGTTGGTTAAAGCTTAAATGTTATTACCATGGAGTTTAACAAAGGATGTGGAATCAGAATTACATTGTTATAAGAGTGCATTTTAATATTCCATTGCCGAAGTTTAAAACCTTGGTCAAGTGGGACTTTTGGTTCAGAATGATAATGGTTCCAAAGAAGACTGCATGTGTTGGTCAAAGACCATGGAATGGATGGATCATTTTTTGCCGGTATTTATATATTTAATAGTGGGCCTATAACCCATAGGTCCCAGGATTGGGTTTTCGAGCTATGAATTTGCAGTTTCGACATGGATTTTGAAGCTTGCAGGTGAATATGATTAAATGAAAGGTGAACCTACTTGTAGTGGGTTTTCGTTATTCATCAAGTGGTATCAGAGTGGGAAAATGATTTCCCATGGAGAAGAAGTTTGCGTACAGAGGAAGAAGAGGTACATTTTTGTGAAAAGTTGTAAGCTTGTGATTTTCTTTTATATTGTGAAGGTAGCAGGAGAGGAAGGTGAGAAGATTGCAACAACCTAGAGTAGGAGTGCTCAATGGTTCCACAGGAGTGAACCAGAGAGATCCTGAAATACTGAGCTAAGGAGAGAAGCTTGGTGAGGTATCTGGTAGCAGGGAGGACTTGCTATTGCAGAGGTTTTGTTGCAGCTCATGATGAACAATTCCACAGAGGATGTGGGTAGAATTGTTCAAGATGTTTCTACAGGAAGATCACAAGAGCAGTTCCATAATAATGTGGGTAGAATTGCTAACAGACGTAGAAGACATATGACCAGCAGGTCATAAATTTTTGTGCCTCGGGAGTCTGATGCAGGGGCATCCGAAAAGATTTTAATTAAGCTAAAATCTGAAGCTGAAAAGGTGGGTATGCAAACATCCATGCAAATTTGGGGCAAAATTTGTTTGAACTGATACTGAAATTTTGTAA
Organism: Pinus albicaulis; assembly: GCA_034641835.2. Lineage (NCBI taxonomy): Eukaryota > Viridiplantae > Streptophyta > Pinopsida > Pinales > Pinaceae > Pinus > Pinus albicaulis. The sequence goes on from CM076583.1 coordinate 51,223,013, forward strand.
CCGATTAAGGATTAATGATCTACCATGTGTGTGAGTAGAAGGCTAAGAGTTTTATTTGAGCGATTCGGAGATATTTTGTGGATCTCAACCGATTCACGATCTTTTGTAAAATCTATAAAAACAAATCTGTATTGTGTGAGAAAGGGATATAGCAAGAAAATCCAGAGAGCGGGGACAATGTAGTCTTATGTGAATTTGAGACTAGGGCTGAAATGCCTTAGATGTAACAGAGTCTGTATATAATAGAAATAGGCATGATATGGATTGCTGTGTATCTGTGTGTTTGAAGATTTTTTGGTTGTGATTAAATTTTCAAGTTAATTTTGTGTTGATTTATCGCCTATCAATCACAGAAGGATCGATAGCGATCCATTATTATTATAGTGTTAAGTGAATGCAGAGTGTGGAAGATCTACATATATTGAAGTACTGTGTAATCGATTCCAAAGTAAATGGAGAATTCTGTGATTTTTGGTTAAATTTTGGAGTGACATAAATATGAGCGTATTAATATTGCAGTAGTGATGGAGTTCCAAGCGACAGAATTTAAACCTGGTTGTGAGTTAGATTTTCAAGTTAATATGTTGTGGAGGAATTTGACTTATTATGTCTCTGTGTGAGAGAGGTTATGTTTCCGTGTCTGTGTATGAATTAAATACACATTAATTCTATGAGAATAGGCTCTAATCATATTAGAAATCCATTCTGATATTGATAGGAATCTATGTAAGAGTTTGTTGGGTTCGTTTTGCATAAATCGATACCCATTCTTGTGTTAAAGCCACAATACGGTGAATCAATTAAGTTTGATCCGTTCGATGGATAACACAACAGTGAAGCGGAGAAGACAGGTTTTAAAAGGAGCAATTGAAATCTGGCTAACATTAGTCTGAGATTTGGTGAAGTCCGGCATCAAGACAGTCCGCAATTAGAGTTTTCCAGTAAGCGGTTTTGTGAAGGAATTGCCTTCGGTGAACAATATTCGTGACCGTGGATGGAATGTGTGCAGCAAGGGTTGAATCTGTTCTTAGACTTGAATTGAAGGCAGAAGCGATGGCAAAGTGATGGTGCAGAGGAAACAAACAACAGGTTTGTTAAAGTGCAGAGGAGTTTGAAGGGGTTAGAGCCGAGATTTACATCGAGGCTGAGTAGAGCGAAGGAACCTTGAGTGAAGACGAAGTGGAAGCGCGATGGAGATGGGACTAGTGATTTCTGGTTAAATCTTAAATTTTGTTACCATGGAGTTTAACAAAGGATGTGGAATCGAAATTACATTGTTATAAGAGTGAATTTTAATATTGCATTGTTGAAGTTTAAATCCTTGGTCAAGTGGGACTTTTGGTTCCGGATGATAATGGTTCCAAAGAAGACTGCCTGTGTTGGTCAAAGACCATGGAATGGATGGATCATTTGTTTTCGGTATTTATATATTAAATAGTGGGCCTATAACCCATAGGTCTCTGGATCGGGTGTTTGAGCTATGAATTTGCAGTTTCGACATGGATTTTGAAGCTTGCAGGTGAATATGATTAAATGAAAGTGAAACTGCCTTACAGTGGGTTTTTCTCTTCATCAACATGATTCTGTGCACTAAACTGCTAAATCTCCAACATTTCAAGGTTTACATTCTAGAAAAGTTCTCTTCCGGGGAAGTTTTTTGTTGAAAATCTTAAGGGATGTGGAGGATCTGCCTCTACAGGCTGCAAATCACTCTCTTTTTTCATCTGATCTCTCACCTAATCATGATTATTAACCACAGTGGTTGGTTCTAAAAATTTAGACAATATTATTTTGCATGTTATTATTACCTAAAATATATAATAGATCACATAAACCTAAATTCTGAAAAAAATGACGATTTCAAAGAGTAATAATTTTAATTCTTTGAACACTGTTTTACCTTGACCACAATCCATCCAAAAGCTCAATGTTTGTTCACGGAATGAGTGAGTCAATATTATTCTTCAAATCTTTCTTCTCACTGCAATGTATAATCATCTGGTCTCGTTGTTACCTTAATCAACCTTAATATTTGTTCATAAGTACTTCCTATATCAATGTTTTTTTCACGGATGGTTATTATAGAATGCAAGTAAGTAAACTCCATAAAATAGTTCTAAGGAAAAAGTATACTGTAGAGGAATAATATTGTGATTTGGTGTATAATTTTAACATGGAATTAATATATAATGATTGTAATGTTTGGCATTTCAGAATCCTCTTTTATCTATCTCCTTTGTTATGATGTGGAGGATCTACCTCTACAGGCGGCAAATCACTCTATGTTTCAATCCTGTTATATTTCCATTTTGAGTTTTTGTGCACACAACAAGGCTATTTCATTTTTGTTAAAATTTTGATTTGAGTTTCCAGCATACACAGCAAGGCTGTGACTGAATTATCTTATTTTGCTTAAATATATGATGCAAGAAAATACACGGTTCAACATGGAAACAAGAGTTTCTGGAAGGATAGTAGGGATTCCATTTTTGAGTTTATATCAAAGTTTCTATGTAAGGTTTGAAATTAAAGACATTTTGAAGACAATTTGAATTGGTACATTATACAAAACAGAGTTTTTTTCTTTCTGAAAATAAATCACAAGAAACAATAACACACTAATAGCTCAACTTATTCAATTACATGATTTCATACCTAGAAATTCGCAGAAATTCATAGAGGAAGCCGCAACGAGGATGAAGCCGGGAGATCAATTAACAAAAATTCATAGATGAACCCGCATTCAATTACAGGATTTCATACCTAGAAATTCGCAGAAATTCACAGATGAAGCCGCAACGAGGATGAAGCTGGGAGATCAATTAACAGAAATTCATAGATGAAGCCGCAACAAGGACGAAGCCGAGACCAAATTACCTACGAACAAAAAAAATTAAATTAAAATCAAACAAAACAAAAATCTACTGAGAAAACATAGCAACTGCAACACCCCAACAGACACATACTTCAACATAGCAACTGCAACATTGCAACAGACCTCAATGGAGAAACACCGCAACAACAACACTGCAATAGAGCGAGATAGAGATAGAGGCGAGATAGTGACAAATGCGAGACACATTTGCATAAGAAACTCGTTAAGGTTTGCATACCAACTATTAGTTCTGTCGAAATTTTGTTGTCGGTTTTCCCATCTCCCAAAAATCTGTTTGCCCACGCTGTCAGGATGCTGTCAATGTAAACAATAGAATGAGTTTGGCCGAACTAATTTCTAAAGTTCGGCCAAACTCTTGAATATTTCGATCGAACTTTTACAAAAGTTCGGCCGAATTATTGAGAAAAAAAGTTTTCCACCCCCGATTCTCACAATAGTGTTACCTAACTTCACATTTTTACACTCAGACCATTTATGTGACCACCCCATCTCATCCACCTCACATTGAGACTAGCCTATGCGGCCCCCACCCTCTATGGTTACTCCCTTGGATCCTCATGAAAGCCATCATACATCTTAGGCACCCATCTCTGTGCTTTTACATTCAAAATACTTTTAAATTATTTTGGAAAGTGTACACATTCTTTTTGGAAAAAAATTCACCCATATTTTTTTTATGCATTTACTAGCGACAGTTCCTAGTCACCCTTGGCTAGAGCTCACACCATACTTTGTTCACTAGGGAAAATTTTAGGGGCTAATATTCGCAGGTGGGCTAATTTGCCATGCTTTTTCAAAAAAAGACTCTCTAATTTCCATTTTCCTAAGAATGAATTCGCCCAAATTTTATATTACAAAATTATTTTACCTTAAATATCACCATTATTATATATTTTCTAATATAAAATAATTATAAATCTAAATATTTTTACAAAATTATTATAAAACATTTTAAAATTTTGATATTAGGGACTACAAAGTTTCGCCAAGGTTGCTAAACTTTAAGATACAATTCCATCCTTCAAATTTTCCCTGTTGTTCACTTCACATTGTATCACTTAGATCCATACCATTTTATCATCATTATGCAACCATTTTCATTGCTTTTCAAAAAAATCATACCCCCCCGCCCCCCCTCCTCGGTATTCTCCTGACTCTAGGGGCTTATCCCTCAAGAGTTTTTTTTTTTTAATTTAATGCTGCCACTTGCACTTATGCTCCAACCTTAGGTAGTTACTAGTGCTCATCATCCATTTTCAACCAAAACCATGACGAATTTGGCTTATCACATTACAATATATGTATCATATTCACATTGATTTCCCAGTATCATCCTTTTCTCAAAAATAGGATCTTTGTTTATTTCAACAAACACACTCATTTTCCATAATTGTAGAAGTACCTTGATTCTCCCCACCCCTTTTTTGGGTCAAGATTGAGTGAAATAGTGGTAATAATCATCACCTATTGATTTCACTTATCCCTCTAATATTTGACACCAACACAATTTTCACATCAACAATGTATCATACTTATGATTGTTGAAATTATATCATTTAGTTGAAGACCCATGAATTCAGACTACACGTCCCTCAGCAATGCCTATATATGATGCATGGGAGAATCTAGTTCAGTCGATCTATCAGAGAAAACTTTGATGAAATTAGTTATCTTTTTCAACTTATAACATATCAACTATTTCAATTTTTATGTGAAAATATTTTCCTGTGTACTTATAATATCAAATTCAAAGTCAAGATCATGAGCATGGGATATTCCTGCCTCATAGATACACTTTTTTGTATAGAATTTTCTATCAGCATGGTGCTCTTTTGGTTTTCAATAAATTTTTCCTCGATCCTCTCCTCATCAAGACACACTCTCTCAAGAAGCCAACAAGACTCATTATCGGGCACATAAAAACACAAGGTATTTAGGCTACACACTTGCTCCTAAGCTCATACATGAGGGGGCGATTGCTATTATAGAAAAATATTATACATAATTGGACAAGTTAGATGGCACTCAAGGTCATAAACAACATGTATAAGTGTAGAATTTTCTACATGAAACATCATGAATTTGAAAAATCAAAAGTCTTTCAAAATGTTCATTTAAAAAATTAAACTGCATGGGCATGCCAAAGACAAATTTTACCATAACTGCGCAGTTTTTTCTTTGATAATCGCATGAATTTACCAACACGCCAAGTCAACAATATGTGGAGCACATTACATTGAATGGGCCATTTTCCTTTGAGTATTAATTTGAGATATGCAATCCCTAAAGAAATCATCATGTCCTTCCCCAAGTCTCTATCTCATCAATGAGCCAAGGGGAGGTATGAATTCATTCAAACATATATAAATGCAAAGGGAAGGAGAGAAAAAAACAAGAATAAATCAATGCATTTTTATGTTGCAATATTTTTTTAAGTAATTAGGAGAAATAGTTTAGTTTGTTTTTTAATATTATTTTCTCACATAGTTTCAGTTTCATTCCTATGATTTGTTTCTCCATTGTTAACTTGGAATTTTTATTTCTTGCATGAATTATATAAAAAAAAATCTATAAGATTCTTTGTAGGTAACAACCAAATTGTAGTAAGAAGTAGAAATTTGGGACACCTTTGCTCCAAATTCCATATTGTACTAAATTTTCACAACAAGCATTATGGACAATATTTTTTTAATGGTGTTGGAGTATTATGATCCTCCCAAAGGATGTGATTAGGTGCTAAAGGGCCCATTATAATAATAACAATGGATACCATCTAATGTAAGTTGTACTAGATATACTATGTTTTTTATTATTAAATAAGGCATAATATGGCAAGTATTGAATAATTGATTGGGATTTTATCACAAATAATGGATTCACCTATACTTTTTTCTAAAGGTTCAATATTCACTAACAAACCACATCATTGAATGTTTGATAATATCAAGTGATTAGGGGTTCACTAACAAAACTCATTGTTGAATGCTTGAGCCTATCAAAAACCATATTCAAGGAATAGTGGAGTCGTAATGTTGCCCTTGCCAAAAAACACTAATAACAAGCAATGTAACAAGACACAATGCCTCACCATTTGAGGGATTATCATAATTAGAAAAAGAAACTAACTCAGAATAAATTTGTGTAATCCCATCAATGCTTCCTTGTGTAATTCCATCACATTTTCAACTCCTCACCATGAATTTTGAACCTAAGAATTAATGGGGAAAAAACCCCACACAAACCAATTATTCTACAACTCATGTGAAGTTTTGAAAATAAAACACATGAAATTTAATCCTAAGACCATATAGAGACTAAGCTCACATAAACCAATAAATTTACACTTCATGAGTCTTTTTGAAAATAAATGTATACTAGCATATATCCATCTCAACCTTATATCTTGAGATGAAAACCTCTTTTCAGGAGCAAAACTTAACAAATATTTGCATCCTGAGATATTTGATTCATTTTAGTGCTTGATAAATAAATGGTTATATATATACAAACTCTATAAAAAAAATTACACGTCTTTTTCATTTTCAGCAAAAAAAACCAATAAAATGTTTTAAGCATAATTTGTTTTATATATTATACACATAATTGCAATGAGCCTCAATGCACTTCTGATAAAATGATTGAATCTTTTTAATTCTTCCAATGGTTTTTATTTAGGCACATTTTTAGGAAACTTGCACAGAGACAGATATAATGTCTAAAGAAGTGTTGAAGCTCTTAGTTGGTACTTTCACTTAGATGGTGACATTTGATGCATTGAAGCACTTAGTGGGAAATTTCACTTTCATGAATTCATAACTAAAGCTATGGATATTAGGATATAATTTTTTTTCCTAGCATCTTTGGTATGATTGAATGAAGTATATGATGCTTCTTTCTAATTTTTTCATACTAGTCAAAACCCATAGTTTTTTTTTGGGTTTAAAGCTATACGCTAAATAGTAAATTTTTTTGTTTACCATATGTAAACATTAATTTGATTTGCAGGTAGAAATTGGTTTTTTGTTCAACTTATTTTAAGAATAAATATTTTTTCTCAACTCATTTCACACAGAAATATGTATATTTCCTTTGAAATATAATGATTTTTTTTTCATGGGAAAAATATATTATACATATAGTTGACATTGAAATATTTTACTCAAATTGATTGGATTACTTTATTTATGACCACATTATACATATTATAGTGTTGTCTTAATTAATACATATAGATATATATCATATTCCATGGATATATGTTTTATGCTTCCCAAAATGAGGAGACATGTCAACTCCATATTAAGCGTTCAAGAATTAATACATCTCACTCATATTAAAATGTAAGAACATGAGATTTTTTTTTACTTTCAATTAATTTATATTTCTCTATATAAACTTGATATAAAACTAGTGAATGAGACATCAATCTAACATAAATATCAAAACACTTGCTTCATAAATCATTAAACTAATTAAATTATAATTTTATTTTAAATTATTACTATTATTATTAATTATAAAAAATTTAACATAAAAGTTAAACATATATACATCTGAAAAAGCATGGAACTAGATTTTTATTTATGGGGATTTACCCCCACTTTACCATGGAATTTCTTAATCTATAAATAGTCTTTGTTACAATAGCATGGGCAAATACCATGGTTTATAAATACCACATGCCCATAAAACCATAAGTCACTTCATATGTAGCTTGTTCATATGCCATTTTTTTTAATTAATCATTTTAATTAAAAAAAAAACACAACTACCTATGCTTTTTAGGTATTAAGTCATGGATAAACTAATTTTTTGGAATAGATTTTTTCCCTTCCGATTCTATGTACGATTTTTTTCATGTCGCCATAATACTTCCTATCTCCATCGTGGTTTTATTATAGTTGGCATCTTAGCATTAACCCACATAGACCCACATAGGGTTAAATACATATGTACTAGTCACACTTCGAGATCTTATCCACAATAAATATACAGATTCACTTATTGGTGGAATTGTGGCCCCCTTGTCCAATGGTCTTATCTGGTTTGACTACTGCCCAAATTTTTCAGTATATGTGTATGATGAGCATATCAATGACATCCTGCAACTACATATAAAAAATACGGGTTTTGATATGAAGAAGAAAAGAACAAACATCTCTATTCACACTAGAGGATGTTTTAGGCACACCAACACTCTATATTGTGTTGTCTTGCATACTCCCAACCAATATTTGAAATCAAGTACTATTGTTATCACCGATGCTCTAAATAAAAAAATAGAGCATCAGACTATCGAATGGGAAGAACTTAGTTTCCTTGAAAATTGGGTACTGGATTTGTCAAGAAATCCCAAGATTCAGAACATCACATTAGCACAAATTCAAGAAGGGCCTTCCATAGCCATATTTTCATTCCCTAGAAGGTCTACCATTCCCACTCAGCGTTTAAAATATTCTATTGAAGCCTCATGGTTCTCTGTAAAAAAATTACCTCTAGATAGTGTTCCTTCTACATCTGTAAATCATTTTCATCCTGAGCTTTTTGAGCTAGCCCAAGTATTTCATTTTTAGGATTTCAAAGTTAGATGTTCTGCTTTCCAATCCATTGTAAGTATTAAAAACTCTTGTTGAATTTGTTATAGATGAAAACCAAAACCCTAGAACTGGAGAAGCTCCATTTGATATTTAGTCAAATTATTTTCCAAATCCTAAATGCAATGATATCTCATTCTGCCATGACTCAGTAATGATGATACATGAATTACCATCATCAGAAGACGAAGATCCACGACTTACTAAAATGTTCAGTAAAATGAGACGCCCATGAATGCCTATATATAAATTAGGATATCTGGAACAAATGGATAATATTATTCCTTCTTGCAGATTCCAAAATATTATCCCACTTGATTGTAAGAAACCCTCCAAACTAGAAATGTTTAAGTTTTTATTTGTAATGGAAGGATTCCCAAATTACTTAGTCAATACTGAATGGATAAAAATAATGCTAAATTGGGATCTATTCACTGATCTAGATTCCAGAAAATTCAATATGGAAACTTCTACAGAAGAAAAACTCTTTCTTTCTTCCCAATGCAAAGAATATATGGAAATCACAAATTCATGGATCTCCTTTTATGAATGGAAAAGAAAAGGGGAAATGATGGTGATATAAATGGAAGATGCATAATCTTCCTTTGCAAAACACAGATGGATAGCCTATGACGGCAACAAGATTGAAACAAAGACTACTTTCCCTCCTTATAAAGGAATCACACTTGAAGAATCAGTAAAAGTTTCCAAAGCATTCCCTTTAGTCCTAGAAGATAAAATGGCCCTAGGAATTGATGGAAGAATCCAGAGGGTAAGTGAGAAAATAAATTGGACTAATACAACATTAAAGGGGCTTGAAATGAATGTTGCAAATGGTAGTGGACAAAATGGATTCACTACAAGTATCTATAAATCATGTAAATAAGGAATTGAATGATTTGCACTTTTCAATTTCAAAATTTGGAAAATTTGTTAGAGTATCCAAAAAAAATATAGAAAAAATTGAGTAAAGAATTTATTTGGGTTTCCAAACCACTCAAAATATGATACAGAAATTGTTTGAACATTTTGGAAAATTATCAATATCTACAAAAGACAACGACATTCCTAACTCAATGCTTTTTTGTCATCAAATACCCATCCCACATGCTATAAAATTTGATGCAGGAGCATCAACTCCGAAAAACACATTGTATTTTATCTAAGCTAGGGGGTTTCATGTTTTGAAGAAATATTAAAATTCATGTAAATATTAATATTATTTTGAGTGATTAATTAATTATTTGTGAGAAATTGTAAATGTGAGAGAAATTAGTTTCTAGATTATTTAGAATTAATGAGGGAGCCTAAGTTGGAATTAGTTTCTAAGTTTTAGGGATGAGAATCTATCTTTTAGGGATGTTGAGAGATTTAGGGATTTGTTGAGATATTAACGGGATTGAACATTTAATTAGGTCATTTTTTAAAATTGTATAAATAGGAAGGGGTTTTGAGAGGAAAAGACATTGAGATTGTGAGAGAGTGTGTGATTAAGAGTAGGCTTGAACAACAAGGCTGTAAGCCTTCAGCAAATTGTAAGGGCCACGACTGTTGAATATCTGGCCACGAAGAAAGTTTATAAGTATATGATAAGTGTGGTTTTTAGAAATTGGGTGTTGATTTCTGAAATTGGTTTGTTGAGTTATGCGCACTTGTATTGGAGGTTTTTATGAATTAAAGGCGTGGAATGGTATACAATGATGATGGTTCATTTGTTTATTGTGAACACTCTTATATAAGCATGTTGGAATGGCAATTATTTTGGAAGCTGTTGTATAGTTGGGTTTATAAAATTTGGTGAATCGATGTTCGATTTCACACTTGGCTCTCTGATGATATAATATACACAGCGCAAGTAAAACGATGTCCCATAAGTAACATTTAAAAGAATGGTTGGATAACACATTGGAAGTGCAGCTATGTGACGGAATGCTGAGAGAAGCAGCTGCGTTGAAATCGAATCTGGTAAGTTTGCATTGGTGTTTAAATTGGTGACGCTAATATCATGCCGTAGTGTTACAACAGAGAAGGCAGTGATTAAAGTTCATCCTTGAAGTTTCTGTTTGGAGGGTCGATTACTTGCAGAATATATGGCATTATAGTCGACTGAAATAGAATATTGTTTGTTGACATATTGAACATTGTTGAATACGTTGGCACATCGACTTGGAGAGTCGATTTTATAGAAGGCACAATTGTTTAATAAACATTGAGTCGAACTGTAACGTTTGAAATCGTGTTGAAGTTGCAGGTTCAGAGATTGAAGAAATTGGGTTCAATAGCAATTGAATCATGAATGGCGCTGTTAATTGAATAACATAACACGTTGAATGCAGTTGAATGCGTGTTAAATTGTTGATGCGGAAAGGTCAATGTATATTGAGATCGATTAAGCATTTGCTGTAGTGTTAAATTGGTGTTTGCTGTGATATGTAGAGCTGAATTTGTGAATGATGCCTTCGATAAACCATTGCCATCAATAATGATTGTGTTCAATGCATGCTAAATTGGATTTAATTTAATATCCAGTTCACTTGTTGTTGGTTGCATTGTGAGAATTGGATCACATGTTAAAAACGCAGTGGAGAAGTTAGCAATGGAATGGTTTTCTGGACGCTAAAGAGTGATCGGTTCAATTTCCAATCGATTCTCAGAGTTCTGCTGGAGAAGAAACATCGTTTTGATAATACAGAAATGACAATTGAAGGTGCGATCCAGAATTGATAAAAGTTTGATGAAATAAATCTGAATTGACAGCGTGGACAGAAGTGTTGAAGACGCAGTTTGCCGGAGTATTTGTAAAGGTAAGCATGTTGATGCAATTCCTGTGGGCGATGTTATTTAAATGATTGATGAAGAAAATGTTAAATGCGATGTAGAAGTTGCAAGTGGAAATGTTGAAAGAAATCCATCACATTAAAGACGGTGTAATTCCAAAGGTCAATTCCAAATGGGTACAATAAAACTATGGAGTTAGAAAAATCGAATATGAAGGAGTATTGTATGCGTTTGCCATTGCAGGGTGGCAGCAATTGTATGAGGTTGAACGCATTAACTGGCGTTGTTTAATTTGAACGTTGTTTGACAGAAATCGAAGGTGCAGATCATGAAGGAACAGTTAAACTTCGACTTAAGTGCAGGTAGAGTCGATGGGTGAATTGCAGAGTCGTTGTTGAGGTAATCACTTTTACAGCATATCGAGATTTATTATTGATCCCTTGTGCTGTTGTGAAAGTGCAGATATAATAAATATTTGCAATGGCATTATTTAGTCAGAGTTTTATATTGGAATCCGAATTTGTCCAGAGTTGAATTCATATGTGGTCAAGTGGAGATTTTAAGCATGAATTTTAAGTATAGCCATATGTGAATGGGAATTGAGTGATAATAAATGAATGTGATTGAGGAATTTTAAATCCTAGGTTGTGATAAGCTTCCGCATTGCGAGTTGGAAATTGCCGGACTTGGTATTTTAGAAATGAGATATATGCTTATATGTATAGAATTATTGAAGATTCTGAGTTTGCAGGCTAGGCCTGAATCAAAATTAGTTGAAATTTTTTCCCTTCTGTTCCCCAAAGAAAACTATGAAAAACTTGAATCGTTTGAGCCTCAACTATTTCCCATTTATGATCCCATACAAAGACAATTCACTAGATATCCAACGCCAGATCTAAGTGGAAAAGGGAAAATGCCAGAAACCCAAGTCTTTCATCCTGACGCCCACAGATATTGAAACATAGATAATTTAAGTGTTGGAAAAATTAGGAAGATGATTGAAAAAATGTACACATAATACAAATTAATGTGCATGAATTGGAAAAATGAGGTAGATGCATTCAAAACATTGATTCAATTCTTTACATGGACTTTTCATATATGGTGGGAACTAGAATCTTCCCCAACATTGGTTGATAAAATATCCATTGAAATAGTCAAAGACGAAGCCAGGGATATAGTACACAATGCAGATGGAACGCCCCCAAAAAAACATGATGGGTGCATTAACTTCCATGATTATGGAACACTGGTGTGGGGCAGAAAAGGAAATCTCAAATAAACATGCTATGGTGCTTATGAATCTCAAGTGAAAAAATATGTCACAATATGAATATTTTCATAGAGATTGGGTACAAAGGATTTATGAGGTTAATGATTGCAAAAAATTACTCTGGAAACAAGTATACCTTGTTGCAGTCCTATATAAATTTGTAGACTACATCAACAATCAAGATGTCTTCACAACCCTGTATGAATCTCACACTTGGGCTGAAATTTATTGCACCATTACAAAAGATTTAGTCAGCCTGTGTACCAACATGAAAGCCAATAAATCTGTACAAAAATTTTCTAAGCTACCTGACAACAATTTTATTTGTAATAAATATGGATTATCCAATTGTACATAGAAATAAAACCAAAAATATGTACAAAAGAATAAAGAAAAACACAGAAAAAGCAAAACAAATTCAAAAAACAAGGAAGCCTCATAGAAAAGGTTACTACAGAATTGTGTCGAGAAGCCACTATTATTCCCCAAAGGATATACATCTCAAAACTCACAAGAAAAAAGCATGGGGCCAACTAACTTGTTGCCTATGTGGGCAACAAGGGCATACTCCAAATAAATGTCCCCAAGGAGAAGAGTCTAAAAGAAACAGAGGAAAAATATCCCAAGAGTTGGCACACAAGTATAAGCAAGAAAAATAACAGAGAGAGGAAAATAAAATTGTTACACATATCCAATGTCTCGAATGTGGATCTAGAAATCACAAAACAGAAAGTTTCCCAAATATCCATTTAAGAGAAGAAGTACATTTAATGGAAAATGATGATTGTTGTATTTCAACATAAACTTCTAGTTTTTCTGATTCTGATGCATCCATAGATCAAATCAATATACATGAATGTAATTGTACAAACTCTGAAAATTTCCATAGCAATACTTTAGAAGAAGAATACACGTCAGATTTAGAATCTCAAGTTTTCCCACAAAAGGAAAAAATCAGTATGGCTCATACAAATGATGAGGAAGCAAAAGTTCTGGCAAGAATCAAAATTCTTGAAGAAGGAGAAATGAAACTGAATTTATTAGAAATATTTTTACAGACAACAAAGGACAAGTAAGGAATATCATCATCAAAATCTGTAAGTATTAAACCCCTTTTTGTTGACGCCTCTTTTTAAAAGAATAAAAAGTCATTTCAATGAAGTCAACAACAGGCTAAGAAAAGGGCTCTTACTTTAGGGGAAGTAATTCAAGAAATTTATATGATGAAAAAAGATATCTCTGAATTAAAAGGAAAAATCTATAATCTAGAATAAGGAAGAGGAAAAGAAGAAATATTTGCACCTATGAAAAATCCCAAAATAGAAATGTATGAGACAAAAGCAGAAGATTATTTTGGGTTAAACAACATGAAAATCATGGCAATTTAGTACCAACAACATCATGTATTGTTGAATATTAAAATAGAAGGCCAAAGTTCAAATCATTAATTGATTCAGACGTTGATATGAATGTTTTAAATAAAAAAGTAATACCAGAAAAATACTAGAGTTTTTCACATAGGAAGGTCACGGGGCTTGGAGAAAAAGAAAAAAAGTATGAAATAAAAAATGGCACAATATTTTTCCAAGAATATTGCATGAATGTTCAATTTTTTGTAGGAAATATATCAATTTAATGCATTTTGGGAAATTTTTTCTTAGCAGCTGTAGAACCACATGGTTATGCCTGACTAAAAGATGGTAAAGCAAGATATTTTATCTTTGTTCCATATCAAAATGGTTTCCTGCAGACGATAACCTTGCCATTAATCTCCACTCCTAGAGTCTCTATTATGGTGCATATGAGATAGGAAGTCTAAAAATATGAAGAAAAACTAGGAGAGTTCAAATATTTAAAATTTTTCCTAAGAATAGAATATCACCTCCAAACTCTAAAAGTAATCCAGAAGATTACAGAGTTAAAAAACCAAAAGGAAAAATAATGCCGCTCAGAAGAACCTAATGATTTCTGGCACAGAAAGAAACACTTTGTGGAATTATCATATAAAGAGGAATATATGAGTAAACCTTGTAAGTGCAGAAAAATTCCTATGAATGAGGAATATAGGAAATTGTGCCAAAAGGAGATTTCCGAACTACTCAGAAGAGGAATTATCCGAGAATCCAGTATTCCCTCGAATTTCTATAGTCAAATTCTGTTAGTAAGATTGGGTGGAGCTAGACGACGAGGCAGGCTCTGCTTAGAAATGTGGGCTTTGAAAATGTTCGGTTAGTACTATGTTCTGTCATCCGAGTGGTTATTGAGGAGGAGTATTTGGGAATTATATTTGGATATTCTGAGAATGAAAAGGAGCTGTGGGTGGCGAATTTACAGAGTGAATTGTTAGGTGTTGTTGGTTACTGGGCTTGTGAGCAGTTCAATATTTGCATTTGGATCAGGAACAAAGGGCAGTAATGGAAATGGGTGTCTGAATTCTCTCAGGATAAGGTTGCCGGGAAATTATTTAGACTTTGGGCCTACATTAATATTTTATTATGGGTGTTGGAGGGGTGGGGTGGGAGTGTTGATAGCAACGAGGAGTATGGTGGCAAGGGGCAGGATTTAGGTTGTATAAAGAGGGAAATTTAGCACAAATGTCGCACGGGGTTGAAGCAAGGAGGTTATGGAGAAGTCTAGAAATCTGAGGGGGTTTTGTGGCTCGCTTCCATGGTGAGAATTGTTAAAGGTCAAAGACTTTCATCGGTATAGGAAATAGATTGGATTTGGGCAGCGGTAGGGGGGCGAGCTTGCTATAGGATCATGGCGATTTTTTTTGAAGAGTTGGTGTTGTTCCCTGGATGGAAGGTCACAATAACTTAGAGGTGGGGAGTTCGGCCACTTAGCCATGGGGATGTCACAGACTAGGGTCAGGCTGCCTGCATGGCAGAGGATGCAAAGGATGCAGGATTGAGCATTCTACATGTAAGGGATGTGCTTCATAGCATGAGGAAATCAGGATGGGGATGCAAATAATTCAACATAACATCCACCAACAGCAGAAAGACACACTTAATATGCAATAAAAGAAAATGGCCAAGGATGAAAAAATCATACAGATGGAGGATGGAATTAATGAACTTTGACGTCCACAGGAGGAGCTCAAACTTCTGTAGCAATGTAAGAGCACGGAAGTGGACATGAAAGGACCAACATTTGACCTCAACATCCCTGTGGATATGGAGGAATAATCACTTGAGAAGAAGCTCTTGAGTGTTTTTATTTATCTAGATATGTTATGTTATGGTGTAAATGTACAACTCTTATGAAGCAATTTTTTTGTCTTTATAGTTGCGGGTTATTAGTTTGGAAATATTCTCTAAATTTTGTAAAATGGAAAGGTCCATTAGTGTAAGAAAAACTTATTGAATTTTAACTAACAGTGTATGATCAACATATATCACCTGGTTACTTTCTGAGAATGGGCTCAGATTAATATATAAGCATACTCTTTTCTGTTAAAAAAAAATTATTATGTAAACCATGAAATTCAAAGTTCAAATCATCATGTGTATAGTGAATCAAGAAAATAATATTAATAATAAAGTTATAACTTAGTTAATTTTATGATTTGTTCAATTAAGTGAAGAGACTCATTCTACAACCCAATATGAGGGGATGTGTAAGTCAGTTGACAACTTCATATATATATATATATATATATATATATATAATGTTGTATATAAAATAATATTCAATTTATTTTAATATGAATTAATATTGACATATACTTTAAAATATATTAATAATAAAAGAATCATTTTAATTTACCCTCATAAAATTTTTGGAGATACATATTATGTAAAATATTTTAATGTCAACTATGTGTGTGTGTGTGTGTATATATATATATAATAACGGCCCATGGGGTAGCTAAATTTTTGATTTATGTGTTATGAAGTATTATGTAAACCATGAAATTCAAAGTTCAAATCCTCATTTGTCCATTCAATCAAGACAATCATATTAATAATAAAGTTACAACTTAGTCTAGTGTGAGGGAATGTGTAAATCACTATGTTCGTGGAGTTGACAACTACAGATATATCTATCTAAACAAAAAACATTTTAAAATATTTTAATGTCAACTATTTTATTATTATGGACAAAGTGAAAGGACCCCTCTTGTTTGTGGGACACATGACCTCTATCTAAACAAAAAATATTTCGAAGTTACGAGGGGATGGCACTTTTCTTCGATAACACATGGCACAACCACCCTATGAGGCTACCCTAAGCACATGGCACAACCAGTCCATGAAGTTTGATTCTGGGTAGCCTCAATGACGAGACTCATCCTCAACCAATTGTGCTAGTGAGATATGACAAAAAATTGAGACTTTTAAATTATATAAATTGAATTTATTAATGTGTGATAAATGATTGGTAAATAGGTATAATTTATAATAAGTATCAAAACATTTTCTTCATAATACATGTCAGATTATTAATATTAAAAAGACCATAAAGACTAACTAAATTTATATTTTATTTTAAATTATTATTATGAATTATAAAAATAATTAATATATAAATTTAAAAAAACCATACACATATATAGATAAATTCCCCCTATCGAAAGCCTAGCTATCACTAGGCTTCTGTTGTACAAGCACAAGCTCAATAGCATAGGAGACCATAGACTTCCTAAGCTAGCTTTAAATTCCAGCCAAAATCACCTAAGGCTTAAACGAGGTTGGTATAAAGACACCAGGACCTGGTTAAACCATTGGGAGATCGACGAGAATGTTGCATTGCAAAACATCAACAACATTAAAAAAATTGTAACTTCTAAGTTCAAAGAAAAAATGTGGTGGGAGAAAGATCTAGCAGCTAAAAGAAAATTAAGGTATTATAAGGAGGTCATCAACCCCACCTTAGAAGATCAAAAGTATCTCTATTTTTTAACTAGCTCAAAGAAGAAAATTAATATAGACAAGATTAAAATGAACTCTCATGAGCTCCATAGTGAAACAGGTCATTGGACAGTTCCTAAAACACCATGGATGGAAAGGATCTGCCATCTCTGTGAGAATATGAACATCGAGGATGAAAATCACTTCCTCTTAGAGTTCCCGTGTACAACCACATTAGAGCTCAATTTCATAATCTTTGTTGCAATACTGACCTTCGTAGCCTTTTAAGATGTCAAAATTATAGTGAGCTCAGAGGGCTTCTCTCCAAGCTTTTTGAGCATAGGAATAAAATCTTAAATCAAATTAAATAACTCTTTTATTTAGGTCTGATAGAACAAAGATTAGTCTCAGTGGATGTTAACCATCATCATCTTCATCATCAGATATAATACATGTAACAAGATTATTAAACTTGGAGATCCACTCTCACTTAATCGTGGAGGCTTATAAATAAAATGTGTTACAATACCATGAACCAATACCATAACTAATAAATATCACATGCCAAAAAATCCATAATTCATTTTATATGACACAATTCTATTAATAAATTTAATTATATATATATATATATATATATATATATATATATATATATATATATATATATATATATATATATATATATATATATATATATATATATATATAATGGATGAAAGCACCTCAATTTTTAAAATATTCTAAAATAATCCATACATATTTAATCTTTATCATTCACATAAAATTACTCATAATTAAATTAAAATCATACCTAACATTCAAACTTATAATTCAAAAAAAAACCTCTCGTCCAAACAAAATTAAAATAACAGCCAATAGTCATCATTACAAAAATAAATAAAAATATAATAATTTTAGCGATTATTATTTTTCGCAATTTTTTCCAACTTATTTTAAGAAATATTTTTCTCAACTCATTTCACCCAGAAATACGTATATTTCCTTTGAAATATAATGATTTTTTTTCATGGGAAAATATATTATACATATATTTGGCATTGAAATATTTTACTCAACTTGATTGGATTACTTTAATTATGACCACATTATACACATTGCAATGTTTTCTTAATTAATACATATAGAAATATATCATATTCTGTGGATATATGTTTTATGCTTCCCAATATGAGGAGACATGTCAAATCCATATTAAGCGTTCAAGAAATAATACATATCACTTATATTAAGAAGTAAAACCATGAGATTTTTTTTACTTTCAATTACTTTATATTTCTCTATATAAACTTGATATAAAACTAGTGAATGAGACATCAATCTAACATAAATATCAAAACACTTGCTTCATAAATCATTAAACTAATTAAATTATAATTTTATTTTAAATTATGACTATTATTATTAATTATAAAAAATTTAACATAAAATTTAAATATATATACATTTGCAAAAGCATGGAACTAGATTTTTATTTATGGGGATTTACACCCACTTTACCATGGAATTTATTAATCTGTAAATAGTCTTTGTTACAATAGCATGGGCCAATACCATGGCTTATAAATATCACATGTCCATAAAACCATAAGTCACTTCATATGTAACTTGTTCATATGCCATTTTTTTTAATTAATCAATTTAATTAAAAAAAAAACTCAGAACTACTTATGCTTTTTAGGTACTAAGTCATGGATAACCTAATTTGTTGGAATAGATTTTTTTCCTTCTAATTCTATGTATGTGTTATGAAGTATTATGTAAACTATGAAATTCAAAGTTCAAATCCTCATGTGTCCATTCAATCAAGACAAACATATAATTAATAAAGTTACAAGTTAGTCAAGTGTGAAGGAATGTGCAAATCACTATGTTCGTGGAGTTGGCAACTTCAGATATATCTATCTAAAAAAAAAACATTTTAAAATATTTTAATGTAAACTATGTTATTATTATGGACAAAGTGAAAGGACCCCACTTGTTTGTGGGACAAGGGACCTCTATCTAAATAAAAAATATTTTAATGTCAACTCTATTATTATTATGGACAAACGACCCCTCTTGTTTGTGGGATATCTATCTAAACAAAAAGTATTTTAAAATATTTTAATGTCAACTATGTTATTATTATGGACAAAGTGAAAGGAACCCTCTTGTTTGTGGGACAAGGGACCTCTATCTAAATAAAAAATATTTTAATGTCAACTCTATTATTATTATGGACAAAGGACCCCTCTTGTTAGTGGGATATCTATCTAAACAAAAAATATTCTAAAATATTTTAATGTCAACTATGTTATTATTATGGACAAAGTGAAAGGACCCCTCTTGTTTGTGGGACAATGGACCTCTATCTAAACAAAAAATATTGTAATGTCAACTATGTTATTATTATGGACAAAGTGAAAGGACCCCTCTTGTTTGTGGGACAAGGGACCTCTATCTAAACAAAAAATATTTTAAAATATTTTAATATCAACTATTTTATTATTATGGACAAAAGACCCCTCTTATTGGTGGGACAATGGAACTCTATCTAAACAACAAATATTTTAAAATATTTTAATATCAACTACATTATTATTATGGACAAAGGACCCCTCTTGTTTGTGGGACAAGCGACCTCTATCTAAACAAAAGATATTTGAAAATATTTTAATGTCAACTATGTTATTATTATGAACTAATGACCCCTCTTGTTTGTGGGACAAGGGACCCACCTCCACACAACGATTTGACTGCTAAGTCTACTAAGTCATACATGTACTCTACCCCCATTTGGTTTTGAGCATTGACCTCTCGGGAGGAAACATATGCTCTTCACTATTAGGCCCATTCAAGCTATATATCATTTTAAAAGAATTATGTATTTATCATGAATCTTTTTTAATGGTTAAAACAAATGTTTCGTGCTATATATTCTCCATTCAAAAATACAATTCAAACAATGAAAAATTACACATTGTATTTTGCATGAAGAAATTTGATGTCTC
The DNA here is from genome assembly GCA_034641835.2 of Pinus albicaulis. Classification (NCBI taxonomy): domain Eukaryota; kingdom Viridiplantae; phylum Streptophyta; class Pinopsida; order Pinales; family Pinaceae; genus Pinus; species Pinus albicaulis. The sequence goes on from CM076583.1 coordinate 51,243,421, forward strand.
TCAAATATATGAAATATATCGTGAAATAAATCTTTTTATATTTATTATCAATGGATATTTATCATTATTTACCAAATATTTAATTTATATAACTATCCAATAATAAATATTACCAATCTCAAAATATATTAATTTATATTAAATATTTTAAACATAACAAGAAGATAAAGTAAAAGAAAAACAACAATATAAAATAAAAAGAAAAAAGAAAAAAAACATTTTAATGAACATAATTATTTTATGAATTAAATTTTAATATTAAAAAACCCTTAACCCTATTTATTTTTAAATTCAACATTACTTATCTCAAAATATTCTACCTTATAATTAATATTATATATTATTTATGTCCAAACTGAATAATTTGTAAGAAATATTATAAACATACCAACCATAACCTACAGTAATAAGTAATATATATTATTAATGACAAAATTGAATAATTTATAATAAATATTATAGACATAACAACCATAACCATACATTAAGACAGTCTCCGGCCAAGTGAGTTAAAAAGAAACGGCTTAAATTTTTTTTTTTTTGGTTTGGGTCGTTCCCGCTACCCACCACCACCCTTTTGTCGGATAACCTCGTTAATCCCTGTGGTTGTCCGATGTCTCGACGAGGAAAGAGCGGACACTGCCTTCTTTGTCCACTTTGGTCGCCCCACCACCGGCAACACACTATTTCTTTGTCGCCTGCCTCCTTCTTGCTGGCCAGTGGCACCCATTGTCTCTATTTTGGGATGGTATCCATTATCTCTATTTTGGAATGGGATTTGATATGTAAATTGTTGGTTGAGTTTATTATTTTAGAAATGAGATTAGATAAGCAAATTGTTAGATGAAATTTGATAGATAAACTGTTTATTGATGCGTGATTTGTTTGTAAATATAATTTAAAAATTTACAAAATTATCAAACTCCTTTAAAAATATGAAAAATAGAAGAAATGTGAAAATATTACAAAAGTTAGTGTGTTTTGAAATTCCAACTATGTCTCTACCCTCTACCACTACTTCATCATCTTTTCATTCCCATTTTCTTGCCTTCGTTTTTTTTCTTTTCGAGTCTAGGTGGTCGTCCAGGTTGACTGAATTCATGAATTCAATTCTCTTGACACTAAGATTAGGCTCCCTAAACTATATATATATATATATATGACAATACATTGAAATCATAAAAAAATTATCTAAATATTTTCAAGTAAGAAAGAAAGATTTAGCTTTGCTAGAAAAAAAAGAATAATAATTAATGATTAACTGAAGTTGATCTCCCAAAATTTTAAATATTGTATCGTGAATCTCATTTCCAAAAGTTCAAATATTTTATCATAAATCCCATTCACACATTGTATTAAAAAAAAAAATGAATTTAAAAAAAATTGGTTAGAGAATTTTTTTATAATTTTTTTAATTTATTATAGATATATAAAAGAAATATTAAAAAAAATGTAATATTCCTAGTTTAGAAAGCAGCTAAGGGGAATATTAAAATTTTGATTTTTACACTTAGTAGTTGGATAAATGGGTAAGGAGGCCCATGCTTAATAAAAGCATGAATAAAAGCCATTATAATGTGAAAGAAGATCATCACAGTAGCTAGATCTTACACTTATGGGTGTGAACAAGGGCAAATGGATGAGGACATAGTCAAGTTTGACTAAGTCAACATGTATGCATGAAGAAGAGGAGTTCATCAATAAAACCAGTTCAGTGTGAACAAGGATTGACATAGACAGACATTTGTGAGTTGGATTGATTGCACTTGAGTGTGAAAAGGGATGTTCTAGTTTGAAGAGGTCAACCTTGACCAAATCAAACAACGGAGTATGGAGGAGTGGCCTTGATGAAGGTACAACATAATTTTGGAGGGAGATTTCTCATGTGGAGTTGGAAACCCTAATTTGTGGGACCCAAGGTGAGGAGGCTCACAAAGTTTATAAGGAAGAGGATGGCAACCATTTGGGGTTAGCTTGGATTATTATTGATTCTATCTGTTTAGTCTATTTGGCATCCTCTTGTTGTTTAGCAGAGCTGCAGTGCTATTTATCACAAATATCTCCTGTTTAGGAATCATTCTCCTTCCTTGAGAAGCCTCTTGGAGGAGTATTGTACTTCAGTTTTCCATGCTCAGGCTTGAGGCCAAGCATCCTCCTTCAGCCAGAGTGTTATTTTTGCAGAGTATAGTGCTGTGTTGTAGTGGAAAGTCCCCAACACCACTTTCTCAGCTTATCTTTCTGAGGAGGGAGCTTCCATTTCTTTGCAAGATCTGCTAAGGAGGTTTCTAAGAATTATGTACATCTTGGCATGTGGCCAGAGCATTCTCCATCATTGACTGCATATTCCTTGGCAGGATCTGCGTTATTTCTCATAGTGTTGCAGTAGCAGGGTTTGAACCCTTGCTTGTGAGCTTATTCCTTGGAGGAAGGGCCAACCCTTCTCCCATAAAGCTTTGTACATAATCCTCTATCTATTTATTGTATACTTTAGCTATTTGTATTCAGAGCTACAATGTAACTATGTTTTCCAGATCTAGATCTGCAGAACTGTTATTATGTACTTGTGCTCTCATGAAACCCTTGTCGGGTTATCTATTTGATGTATAAAAGGAGCTAGATCTCCATTTTCTTCCATGTTCTGATATAATAAACTCCAGATATGTTATTGCATAATATTATATCTGAAAACCTCAAAAAATCACACTGTATATTCTTCATTAGCTTTTTTTTGAGCTAAGTCATGGGATTTGGGCCTTTTTAAGCCATACTGGGACCGAGAGGTCTGTTTAACTTAGCTAGAGTGATTTATTTCTTCTCAAATTTGGTATGTGAGTCCCATATGACATATTCTAAGGGATCCCACCATTATTTTCCTCTTTTATTATGTAAATAGCTAGGAATAACATTTTTTGTTCTTAAAGAGCTGCTTTTCCCCAACTTTTGGGTCAAAAAATGATGTATAAGTTGCTGCTGAGACACCAACACCATGAATAAATAGCTTGCTGCAGCTTCAAAATTATGTTTACATATTGTTTCAATCCCATTATTGGGCAATTTCTGGCCATTCTAGGTGTGAGAGGCTTGTTTACTTCACCTAGTATGCTTGGTTTCTGATTTCCTCTTGGATTTGGATCTTAAATCATCATATTTAAGAGATCTAAGGGCTAATCTTGTTTTTTGTAGCATACATTCCTAAAAAATGCGTTTTTTAGGCATGCCTTGCTAGCAATCCCAATTTGGGGATATTACAGTGGTATCAAAGCATAGGCTTGGCTCAGCCTGTGAGTTCTAGCTATCAGAGGGAGCAAGATCAGAATGATGGAAAGGATGAGTTTACTCTCATCACTTTTCAGATCCAAAAAGAACCTCTCCCATGAGGTTAAGTTTATGAAGGAGAAGAGATGCCAAGAAACTCCTAGAGGGTTTCAAGAAGAGGAAGAACCATGCACTTCCTATTCTCATGAAGAAGAAGGAAAAGAGCATGGAAGACACTTGTAAGATCAAATTCTAAGTGAATACCGTGTTGAGTACAAGACTCAACCTAGAGCCTTCAAGGAGACTCTGGCTTTCTCACAGTTCGTTCAACTGGAGGAAGAAAGGAGACCTTGAAGCACAAGAAGGATTAAGGGAAATAGGTTTCTATTGTCTACTTTTGATGGATCATCTTCAGCAAGGACTTGGACAAGAAGAATTGCAGCATTCTTCCTACTACATCCAGTGATAGAAAGAGAAGTAGTAGAGATTGCAGTGTTGCACATGAAGGGGAAAGAAAGCACTTGGTGGTTCAGCCACATAAGTCATGCAAGGGTATCTACTCTTGTAGATTTCACTCAGAAGGTGATCAAGAGATTTTATGAAGAAAAATCAGAGAGGGAGGAGCCCTCACCATCTCTTGAGGAGACTTATATCAACGCTGTCACAACCATGTAGCAGCAGCCTTCAACATTAGCAGTTGAGGGAGCTAATACAGTGAAAGAAAGAACTCTTGCAGCCATGCAAGGTGTTCCCAAAGTCCAGCAAGGTATGATTGCATTTCCACTTTCTATTATTGCAGCAAATATTTCAGAAGATTTTGGAAATATGTTGTTGTGTGATCTAGGATCATCAATTACTGCTAATCTAGAGCAGCAAGATTGCACGGCGCTATCCAAGAGTAGAAGTGAAGAGATAAGGACCCATCCCTCATGGGAACATTCAGATGCCAGCTTCATTCAGGAAGCCATGGAGGAAGAGATGTCAAAGGAGACATCTTGAGATGAGAAACTCTTTCTCCTCTCTAGATGACACTCTCTCAATGAGCATGCCACAACTGAAAGAGAGACTTCTACTTGAAGCAGATCCAAGGCCTCTTTGGTTTTGGAAGGCCATGCATGAGGAGGAGGTCTCATCAAGAGATCCCATTGGAGGTGCACTTCAAAATTTCATGAAGTGCAAGGTTCTTCAAAGGATGGAGGAGTAGGGTGTCCTACCATGGGAGGATACCAAGAATTTGCAGAATGAGATCCATCACCCACATTGGGATGAGTGGATGGAAGTATGGAGCAAGAGGTTTCCAAAACCCTTGCAGATCTATGATACAGGCTAGCAAGAGGCATGGCTGCGCCGGTTGTTTTTGGGTGAGTTTGGTTACTACCCAAAAATCTCTATTTCTTTATCTCATGCCTTGAGTTTCAATGATAGGATGCATAAGAAGGAGGCATGGTTGTTGTGGCTGTTAAGAAGAGAGTTTGGGCATCATATGTCAAATCTTATGTCCATGTATTTACCTTTATTTCAGATATATCTCAGGTGCTCACATTTATTTATGTTTGAGATATATTTCATGTATATACATTATTTCGGGAAGGAGGGTAACTTCCCCATGATGTATGATGGAGCTGGTTTGTACTTTGTTGATGAGACAACTCACATGTCCATCAATATATTATTGCTCCATGATATGCATTTTGATAATGCAAGGAGGTAGCAAGATTATTTGTTGCTATGGCTATTATTGAGAGAGTATGGTCTGAAATCCCTCCATACTCATCATGATCTTTTAGAAGGAATGTATGGCACATTGTCTTGTTATTTTGATCATGTACAGCTAATATATATTGCTGCTTACTACCACATAGTAGATGAGCACTCATGCACATCTAGTACCTTGTTGGAGGACAAATTCCCACATGACATTCTCAAGCAGTAGTTGGGAAAACCATGCTATATCCCTTGGATAGACCATTGGTATCATGGAACCATCAACATTTTTCTGATTTGGATGCCAAATGGTGATGAGGTGCCATTCTTTTTGGATGGGATGGTTTGGGCCAGCATGATTCATGACATGGGAGATAAGATCTTTGGAGTTCTATTCTTCTTCTTGCCACTTGAGGGAAACCTATTTTCAGCCCAAGATCAGTATGTACACTACACTTTCCATGAGTGGAGAGGAATACAGCATGGGGTAGTCCATCTTGCCTATCATGTTAAGCTATTCAGCCCACCTTCTTTGCAAGAGCCTAAGGTGGAGGAGATATTTCATGATTTGCCATGTTGGAGGGTGACTCATCTTGTATGGATGATAGCTTGGGGGTGGAGGTTTTACATGGGAATGTTAGTTCCCAAACAAATTTCAGACTCCATGCCTTGGGAGGGAGTTTTTCAGTTCTATCCTAGCAGTTGCTTGAGGACAAGAAACATTTGGGAGGGGAGGATTGTAATATTCCTACTTTAGCAAGCAGCTAAGGGGAATATTAAAATTTTGATTTTTTCACTTAGTAGTTGGATAAATGGGTAAGGAGGCCCATGCTTAGTAAAAACATGAATAAAACCCATTATAATGTGAAAGGGGATCATCACAGTAGTTGGATCTTACACTTATGGGTGTGAACAAGGGCAATTGGATGAGGACATAGTCAAGTTTGACTAAGTCAACATGCATGCATGAAGAAGAGGAGATCATAAATAAAACCAGTTCAGTGTGAACAAGGATCAACATAGATAGACATTTGTGAGCTGGATTGATTTCACTTGAGTGTGAAAAGGGATGTTCCAGATTGAAGATGTCAACCTTGACCAAATCAAATAGTGTAGTATGGAGGAGTGGCCTTGATGAAGGTACAACATAATTTTGGAGGGAGATTTCTCATGTGGAGTTGGAAACCCTAATGGGTGGGACCCAAGGTGAGGAGGCTCACAAATTTTATAAGGAAGAGGATGGCAACCATTTGGGGTTAGCTTGGATTATTATTGATTTTGTCTGTTTAGACTATTTGGCATTCTCTTGCTGTTTAGCAGAGCTACAGTGTTGTTTAGCACATGGATCTCCTGTTTAGGAATCATTATCCTTCCTTGAGAAGCCTCTTGGAGGAGTATTTTACTTTAGTTTTCCACACTTAGGCTTGAGGCCAAGCATCCTCCTTCAGCCAAAGCATTATTTATGTAGAGTATAGTGATGTGTTGTAGGGTGTTGCAATGGAAAGTCCCCAACACCACTTTCTCAGCTTATCTTTCTGAGGAGGGAGCTTCCATTTCTTTGCAAGATCTGCTAAGGAGGTTTCTGAGCATTATGTACATCTTTGCATGTGTCCAAAGCATTCTCCATCATTGACTACGCAATCCTTGGCAGGATGTACGTTATTTATCATAGTGTTGCAGTAGCAGGGTTTGAACCCTTGCTTGTTAGCTTATTCCTTGGAGGAAGGGCCAACCCTTCTCCCATAAATTTTTGTACATCATCCTCCTTCTATTTCTTGTATATTTCAGCTATTTTTATTTAGAGCTATAGTGTAACTAATTTTTCTAGATCTAGATTTGCAGATCTGCTATTATGTACTTGCGCTCTCATGAAACCCTTGCTGGGTTATCTCTTTGATGTATAAAAGGAGCTAGATCTCCATTTTCCTCCATGTTCTGATATAATAAACTCCAAATCTGTTATTGCATAATATTATATCTGAAACCCTCAGAAAATCACACTGTATATGATTCAGTAGCTTTCTGTTGAGCTAAGTCATGGGATTTTGGGCCTTTTTAAGCCATACCGAGATCGGGAGGTCTGTTTAACTTAGCTAGAGTGATTTGTTTTTGCTAAAATTTGGTATGTGAGTCCCATATGACATATTATAAGGTTTCCCACCGTTATTTTCCTCCTTTATTATGCAAATAGTTGGGAATAATGTTTTTTTGGATTAAAATGCTTCTTTTCTTCAACTTTTGGGTCAAAAAATGATGTATAGGTTGTTGTTGAGACACAAAATGATAAAAATGTGTTTATTGACACATTCCATGACTGAATATCTTGCTGCATCTCCAAAATTGTGTTTACATATTGCTGCAGTCCCATTATTGGGAAATTTCTGGCCATTCTAGCTATGAGAGGCTTGTTTACCTCACCTAGTTTGCTTGGTTTCTGATTTACTCTTGGATTTGGATATTATATTATCATATTTAGTATATCCAAGGGCTAATCTTTTTTTTGTAGCGTACATTCCTGAAAAATGCGTTTTTCAGGCATGCCTTACTAGCAATCCCAATTTGGGGATATTACAAAAAAAGCCAAGTTTTTTAAATTTTAAAAAGATAACATGAATCTATATTAATTTAATTAATATTAATATTAAAAATTGTAGGTACATCGCAAGGGTATCATCCTAAAAAAATTGGTCATCGAAAAAAAAAGGTGAGGAGCATCCTTATAATGGGTGCTTCCCCGGTACATATCATCATCTATGGGTGTGGTCAAGAAGGACCAGCTTCGCTACTACCTACACCACCTACGATGGATGCCTTTAGCCTCCCCTACCCTGGGACCAAAATCGGTCACATTGTAGTTATTGTGACTGCTACCCTCCATAAGAATGAACACCACTCTTTGTTAGATGTGCTCACTAGGTCCACCACATCCTCACCTACGATTGACCATCCAACCTTTGTAAACACTAATACAATGTAGATCAGTCAACATTGGACATCTAGCATGCTCTCTTGAGCAGTTCACTCCCTCTCCTCTTCAGTTCACAGTTGGGCCCGTAATCTCCTAACCTCCTGTCGAAGATCATCGACCTCATCACCTCCCCCAGCAAAAGGTATTGCACCAACCTATAAACGTTTCCTCTATTGTGGGCACTCCTTTGGCTCCCTATCTTAAGGACACACTTGTCCCCATTATGCGGCACTAGTTGCCTACCCTCCAACCGTTGGCTGACCTCGCAGCATCCCCATGCCTCGACCCCGCAGTCCCATAGTTGCACAATAGATAAGTATGAAAAATCGATATCATAGAAATAATATCATAAGCATATAAATGTATTAATGCAGATAAAATACAATAGGGACGCATACATGTAAGAACCCATGCATCACCAAGAGGAAGTCCCATGTCTGCTTCTCCTCCTAAATTCATCCTATCATATGGGAACTCTAGAATCAAGCTAGGGGTTGGACACCCACCAGTTTTGGACCTACTTAGTCTAGTATTAACAAATCTCTCCTCCCACCCCTTGAGGCATCAAGGGTGCCCACCTCCTGATTTGTGGGTCACAAGGAAATGTAGGATGAACTTAGATGATTGGGTGAATGAGCATCACCTGCTCATAGAAGAAAGTACATAACAATATCCCATATGTGAACTCATGGAGATGCCCCTGAGCTTCCTAATTTAGTTGATTTGTAAAACATCAGTGCTTCCTACACTCGGTAAGAAAAGGTGCCCTATCCTACGTGCCCCAATATTGTAATAATGAACCCTATAATTCGATATGGGGCAGTTGTGCTAAAAATGTGTATGATCATCATCGTTTTTGCTCGTACACCTAGGTCCTAGATATTGAATATATGGATAGCTCCCCCATCCTATGCATTGGGCTCCCGCTCTCATTGGGCCCACTCATTTAACCTCAGGTAATGTCGAGGTGGCTCTACTAGTAGTACCTCCACTTGAGGCACAAATCCCATCAAAAAATAGATATCAGTCTCTATCGATATCACTAGGTCTTTGCCCCAAACATCAAAGACCTCCCTCTAAGGTCACCATAGGCTAATCAAGAACTACATGAGCTTTTCCTACAACTAAATCAAGGGGTTTTGAAGGTACTTCAACAACCCCACCTTGCCAATGCTACCCGAGTTGGTGGGATCTCTACTATTGCATTCCATAGTGCAGAGAAATCCCTATCTTTCCAGTCTAAACCCATCCTCTCTTGAAGGAAGATATCAGTTAGTCTAAAAAAAAAAAAATCAAAACCAAAATTTTTGGTCCACCACCACAGTTGTTTCCTACAGAGTGGTGAAAATTTCACAACTGTTTAGCAATCAATCAGGTAGGCCTAGCATGGTCACTATGACTATTTCCCTGAGACTCATGTGGTGACCACCACACTTTTTCTCATTACAATCATGACACATGCCACAACTGTTCACCCCACAAGCACGACAATCTAGGTGAATGTTTGTTTGATAGAGATGACCATATGCACAGTTGTCTGGTCATTTCCCATGTAAGCACCCTCATGCCTTCACTTCATATAGTCGTGATACCATCGTGGTTGCTTGGGCCCTAGTTTCAACCCACACTATGAATACCCTCTAGTCACTCGCATGGTGTTTAACCCTCATCTAGAAAAGGTCCATACATCCCATCGTTGTATGTCCTACCTACTCTACTCTACTAGATTGACAAATAGGGTGTCATTATCACCTACTTGATTCTCCCTACTTGTTTGGTGGACAAATATTATCACGTGGATAGGAAAAATATCCCTAGGCTCAGAAGCCAAGCCTAGAAACAAACAAACAAATACATGAAGAAATTCCCTAATTCATGACTGAAACACATGTGAATATAATGCAAATATTGTACCTTTTCACAAAATTCCTAGTAATGATCCTTGCTACTGTCCTTTGTAGATTTCAACCTTTCTCCATTGATTCTCCAAGCAGAGACCTACAAAGATAGAGACAAACAAGAGATTAAAGCATAAAATACATCAAAGACTCAATCCTAAACCATGTAAGAGACCAAGGAACCTTAGAATACACATCATAACAAAGGCATATGGGAAAGAAACAATTATTTGTATTAATAATAAAGAGTAGGAGAATTAAAACCAAGTACCTTGATGTTGGAGTCTCCTTGCAATGATCCTCAACCCAAGCCTTTGAAATCAAAAGAAACCCAACGAGTATTTTGGAAACCTGTAAGTAAGTTCAAAAGTATAAAATGACAACCCAACTTTCTTTGAATGCATTGCACTTATAGGAAAGAGTGGAAGTTGAGAGATCCATGAAGGGACAAGAGAGATCCATAATGAGTGGGATGGATCCTCTATAATAGGAAGGAGGCCCAAGATATGGGGGGCTAAAGATCAATCTCAACCAATTTGGATTAGATACCAACCACGAGGCTTCTAGAATAGGAGCCTTCATTTAATTTTTATTTATTTTTATCTCTGTAAGAAGATCATCGCAACCTTGACACAAGAAAAAAAAGATGACATCGTTATGTGTTTACTGTGCAACATGTGTCATCATAGGTTGTATTTGAATACATGTGATGTCCTCCAAAATTTGGGTTTTTTAGGTATTTAATCCAAGATTATTATACACCATAAAGAGATATTTCTTCCATCTTTCAACAATGTTTATGAAAATGGTTCATCGAATAATGAAATATATAGATTTGGCATCATTTGTGCAAGTGTAACAAATTTATGTGTATCATATTACCACCTAGAGTACAAAGTCAGAACTGGTATGATGGTTGAAGGATGTTATCATGCAAAGAAAACGATTAAGGAATCACTGGTTGGATACTTGAAAATCAAAAATCAAGGAACTATAGTACAATATAATCATATGATCATAATTGAGGTATACATTCCCATACTCAGAGTACAATTATCTCAAAGAAAAAGTATAGAAATGTACAAAAACCCATGTAAATAAAAGTCTTAGTATGGACGTATCCGTCAGATATACATCATGGATAAATTTCACAATCATGAATACTTAAAACTCCACTCAACTTGGAAATATCAGACAAGGTCCAGGGTCTTCATCTTAATCTCTATCCATCTTTAGTACAAATTTTACCATGTGAATATATGTCTTCAAGTCGAACATGGTAGAAACTATCTAAATACTAGCAGATGATGAGTATTGTTAACATATACGAGAGAAACCACAAATAATGACAATGGCTCTCAACGTATTCTAGTACAATCTACCATGTCTGAATAAATTTCTTGAGGTCGAACACCCATAGGATCATTTGATCAAAGGCCAATAATGAGAACTTGTGTCAAAAGCAAGAAACATGCCATTGAGGCATGTAGGCTCCAAGTTACTAAAATAGGTTTATAGATCAACTTCTTAGATAATGAACTAAAGTCAATAGGAAGCGTCCTGTCGAAGGAGGGACTATGACATGAAACAAATGTCAAGTTTTGAACAAAAAATTTGGAGTGATTCAGGACTAACACAGTGATCATGTCCAATGCAATTGAAGGCTTCAAATATTGCAAAATAATTTTAACTAAGGTTGGACTTCTCTTAAACATATTGGCGACAAAAAAAATTATTTGGAATCATTTGACTCAAAACAGGACTAGAGACCAATATGAATACTTTTAATGAGGCATGATCAAATGAGAGGCAAGGAAATTTCTCAACCCCGATAGGAAAACTGATATAGTGTCATGTTCATGACTGACATATTGTCTTTTCAAATACAAGAAATAAATGTTCCTTTCCCATTTCCTCCCACCATTACTGGAAAGTACCTCTTTATTTTTACATAAGCTTGAGGAGGATAACATATGCTTGTCATATAAGTTCATCCTTCAGAGTATTTTTAATAAACCTTAGGAAGGAGTCATTCAGTCTCATCATGATTGATGAGTCCTATATTATTTATGTTTTACAAGTCTAATAAAGGAGTAAATTGACTTATTTTTAATGTTTTAAGAGTTTGAAAATGTAATATCCCAAAATAGGGAAAATAAGAAGTACTAAGAATATCTTATAATATTCCCAAATCAGGAATTTCACTAGCCCCTGCAAAGGAAACGCAGTTTATAGAAAATAACACAATAATAGTGAGGAATGGGACTTGGATCCCTTAGATTATACAATATAAAACTCACATCCAGAATTGGAGTAGAAACAAATCCCTCTAGCCAACATAAACAGATCTCCTCAATCCAATATGACTCAAATAAGCCCAAAACCCATGGCTTAACTCATACAGAAAGGACTAAAGCATGTGCAACGTTATTTTATTGAGATTTTATGCAGAAAATAATTAGAAATAATATATATGGAGTCTACAATCATCCAATGGCTGAGAAAATGGAGATTCCTTCCTTTTTATACACAATAAGAATGACCCGGCAAGGGTTTCAAGAAAGTACAATGTATAAAAGAGCAGATCTACAGATCTAGATCTAGAAAACGTAGTTATACTACAGATCTGTATAAATATAACTGAAATGTACAAAGAGCAGAAGAATAATATTATACAAAGTCTTATGGGAGAAGGGTTGGCCCTTCCTCCAAGGAGCAAGCTCAAAATCAAGGGTCTTGACCCTGCTACTGCAACACTGGGAAAAATAACACAGTTCCTGCAGGGGACTGTGTAGTAGATGATGGATAATTCTTTGGACACATGCCAAGATGTCCAATATGCTTAGAAACCTCCTTTACAAATCTTGCAAAGAAATGGAAGCTCCCTCCTCTAAAAGATAAGCTCAGAAGTTGGTGTTGTAAGCCTTCCACTACAACACCCTGCAACACAACATTTCCTGCTACAGGAATAGCACTGTAGCTGAAGGAGGATGCTTGGACTCAAGCCGGTATGTGGAAAAATAAAGAACAATGCTCCTCCAAGAGGCCTCTTAGGGAAGGAGAAGGAATCCCTAAGCAAGAATACCTTGTGCTAAACAACACTGCATACTCAAATCAGCAGCTAAAGAATGTTCAATAGTATAAGCATACAAAATCAAAAATCCATAAGCTAACCCCAAATTTCTGCCATCCTCCTCCTTATAAGGTTTGTGAGCCTCCTCACCTTGGATCCCACCCATTAGGGTTTCCAACATCACATGAACACTTTCCCTCCAAAACTGCGTTGTAGCTCCATCAAGGCTACTCCTCCATATTGCGTTGTTGACTTAGTCAACTTGACTGAATCAACATGATTCTCTTCCCGTTCATACATGGAAAGTGAAAAATCCAGCTACTAGGATGTCCCCTTTTCATACCAAGAGGGCTTTTATGCTAATACAAGATAAGTGGTCTCTTTCCCCCATTTATTCATCTACTAAGTGCAAAGATAAAAATTTAATATTCCCATTAGCTGCATGCTAATTTAGGAATATTACAGAAAAATATATGAAAAGGAAACTCCATAAGGTCATTTTTCATAATTTTAGCCGCCCAAGGCTGAAAAAGTGTAAAATCATACAAGGGAGAACTCTTTTAGTCAGGATCGACTAAAGTATTCATTTTTCATAAATAAGTTACACATTTTGGAAAATGATCAAACTTATAGTGGGTAAATTTTCCTTCAAATATTTTTACGAGTGTGAGTGGAACAAGTTTGCTCGAGTACCTTTTCATATTTTAAGAGTTAGAAAAGGGCTTAAAGATAACTCCACAAAGTTACTGTTTCGTATAGTTTGTAGGAGCTTGAAAGGTGATAAAAGTATACTTGGTAAATTATTCTCTTGTATTCACAAGCATGAGAATGAACAAAGACTAAGCTCGAGATAAGTTTCATTTTTTAATGAGCTTGACGCAAGAAAAGCATTATGCTCATGACACCTTCTTAATTCATTTTTTTAACGAAATTGACATAGGAAATTAATTGTGCTCATAATTATCTTGGTCATGGCTTCCAAAGGGACAAATCTCTAGAAATAATACACGCCAATTGAAAAACCTAAATCATGGCTTCCAAGAGGTCTTCATTAGACAAAAGAACAATTATATGGAAAGAAAACATGTCAAAGGACTTAATAGGGATAGGAAGAATAGGCTCCAATGTCCCCATTGAAGGGTTTACCATGTCAACTACCAAATCTAAGTTAAAATAAGTCAAACATATGGTGAGAGAATATTTTTCATCACTAAGTGAAGGCGTGGGACAAGTTTCCACATGATTAACCTATGGTATAGGGTATATGTGACTTGCGTATAAGGAACATTCATGTAGGTTGGATGGTTGGTACTCATATCAAGGCCATTAAACAAAATATGGTCAATAGTCACAATGTTTCCATTATGAGGGTAAGACATCAAGAAAAATAATGTGGACATGACAACTTTCATGGCATAGACATAGTCTCTCCCAAGGTGTAAATTGAAATCTAACGGCCCTTGGACTACCATAACATCAATACAGACAATTTTTCCTTCCAAAGTAATGGGTAGTTGAGGAAGTATCCCTAAAGGTTCTTAATATATTTTGTTAAAAGCTAATAGATTCTAAGTAATATACACAAGCAGAGGGGAACCAAAATCTTGCTAAGAAGTTAAGGATAACATGCTAACAGACCACCTTCATCTACAATAGTGCAATGCACATTGCTATCATAAGTCTTAATAATGATTTGTAAAGGGATGAAATAATGGAAATGAGGCTTTTGCAATCTATTCCAATGAAATTAAATGACCTCAGTACTTGGAGTGGGTTCTTTGGAAATGAGTGAAGTTCCCCTTTATACAGTGGAATCTGAAGTAACAAGAAGAACCTGAGCAGTATTGACTTCACTCTCTAAGGGAAGATTGGGATCGATAGAAGATGGAATTGAGTCTACCACTTCATTAACCAATGGTTCATCAACTTGAGTAGTATGGGTTTCAATCTCCAAGGGAAAAGTGGGATTGTCCGAACTTGGAATCAGATTAATCACTTCATCTACTGATGGTAGCTTGCGAGAAATATTATGGTAACCGATTATAATTTTTTGTTGATAAATAGTAAGGTTTTCCAAGAATTTTGAGGCTTCATCCATATGAGCGAAAAGGTGTGTTTGATGACTACCTTCACCTAAATTACAAGGAAACTTAACTTTACCTTTTTTCCCTAGAACCATATAATCGTTGATTGATATTCCAACAATAAGTTGATGAAAATATTTAGACCACACTTCTAAGACCTTATGAATATCAGGACAATTGATAAGAAGGTGGCCACCATTAAAAATATTTCAAGAGTATTTGGGCTAGTGGTGTATGTTTGAGGGTTCCTCAATATTATCAACACTCATAGAAATGGTTGGTTGCTTGCCCCTTTCCTTGTTTTTCCTATTCTTCTTCTTAACCTCCTAGTTAATAGAACTATGAATTTAACCAAGAGAAGAAGAAGAAAGTGAAGAAGACATGATGGGTGAAGAAGGTAAAGGGTCAACAAACGATTGGTGTTGTTCAATTGGAGAATATGGTTGAGGTGGAGAACTTGATTGAGGTGGAGAAGTTTGGGTATTTGGGACCGAAGAGGTTGAAAAAATACATACTAGTAAACCTATTTTGAATCGAGGAAGAGACAACATATCCATATAAGGAGGACCAACATTTCCAAAGCAAGGAAAAGGACTAGGATCCCCATTAAAATGAGTTTCTTGATTGGAAAATTTTAGATCCGTTGCCATCAGATTCAACCTAATGTCTAGTAAAAAAATGAATTTTATTAAGAATCTTAACGATATTTAACAATTAAAGTTCACAATTCACACCTATGGTATCTCTAAAAAGTAATAAAAACAAAGAAACACATGCTAGTAAATCTAAGGATTCAAAACATGCAAACAACCTTTACACAACAATATCACTAGTTGGTGATGAAACCAATCAAAAAAAGAAAGAGCAATATAAATTTCAATATTTCCTTGATCATTGTGGGTCAAAAATAGACAAAAAAGTGATGGTCGCAACTATTGAGGTAAAAATCATGATGTCAATGCACTGTCCCTCACAACAGGTCACGATGAGTGCAAAAACTAAGAAACAAATAAAAATAATAAAAATATATAACAACTCTTGGCTTCCAGTTTTAATGAAGGTTAACCAAAAAACTCAAAAGGCAACTCGATTTTTAAAAAACAAAGGAAATTAAAGATAATCTCGCTCCCCAATGGAGTCACCAATTTGTTTGGTGAGAAAATGTTATCCCGTAGACAGGACAAATCTCACAATGCTCAAAATCCAAGCTTAGAAAAAAATAGACAAATACATGAAAACATTCCCTAAGTTATGAATGAAACACATATGTAAATAGGATGCAAAGCTCAAACATTTTTATGAAATTCTTGGTAATGATATTTGTTGCTTTCATTTGTAGATTTCAACCTTTCCCCCTTGATGCTTGGAGCATAGACCTGTAAAGACAGAGACAAACAAGAGATTAAAGTATAAAATAAATCGAATATTCAATCATAAACCATGTAAGAGATCAAGGAACCTTACAATCGACATTATTATAAATGCATATGGGAAAGAAACAAGTAAATTTGTATTAATAATAAAGAGAAGGAGAATTACAACCGAGTGCCTTGATGTTGGAGTCTCTTGGTAATGATCCTCAACCAAAACCTTTGAAATCAAAAAAACTCCAATGAGTATTTTGGAAACATGTAAGTGTTTAGAAGTCTAAAATGGAAACCCGACTTTCTTTGGATGCATTGCACTTATAGGAAGGAGTGGAATTTGATAAATCCATGAAGGGAGGACAGAGATCCATAATAAGTGGGATGGATCCACTATAATAGGAAGGATTCCCATGATATGGGTAGCTTGAGATAAATATCAACTAATTTGGATTAGATACCAACCACAAGGATTCTAAAAGAGGAAGCTTCATTTATTTTTTATTTTTAGCTCTGTAAAAATACCATCACGACCTTGAAAACAACAATGACATCACTTTGTATTTACTGTGCAACACGTGTCATCATAGGTTATAAACTAAACACCCGCGATGTCCTCCAAAATTTGTGTGCTTTTAGGTATTTAATCCAAGATTTTTATACACCATAAAGAGATATTTATTCCATATTTCAAGGGGATTTATTACAATAGTACATCGAAGAGTGAAAGATCCAGATTTGGCATCATTTGTATAAGTGTGAAAATTTGATGTGTAACACCGCTCATTAATACACTTCTCTGACATACCACAATTGCTAGCTCCTTGTACAATGCAACTAACACGTTACCAAAGCATAAATAAGGTGCCATTTTGGGCCCCAAAATCCTTATATATGCCAATATCACAACCTTCTAGATAGTTTAGTGTGATCCCACGAGATCAATTTCACAAACTATTAGTGGCATTTAGATCATGTCACTCCATTCTTCATCATCATCATATCCCTTCAATTTGCGAAATTTTTTCCATCGGGGCCTTCTTTTCTCTCGAGATACTCATCATGTACACCTTGTTTCTTTTACGTTGGGTTTTGTATCTCACTTACTTAAATTATATGTTTCGACGATACTTCACTTGGGGTCTTGGTTTCAATCTTGCAGGTCACTTTTTTACTCAACATGTACTTGATCCCCCATGATAGTAAATGAAATTATAAGGTATAATCCTCCTTTGGCATGATAGGCTTTCCCTTAAGCATTTTATATCGTGATATCATTTCTGCTGAGTGAACCATAAGGAACATCCCCCTCGACCACATTTAACGCCACCTTCTTATTGCACTCTGTAAACATTCTCATTGGTCAATAGTTCATTATCCACATGGATCGCATCAACATGTAGCACATGTTGCCATATTGACATCCAGGACCATCTATTTTTATTCATGAGAATTGCCTACTTGCATGGTTGTGAAATACACCACATTCATCTCTTCATCTTATTTCTTACCACTCCCCCTAGGCACTCACTATATTTTTCTCATCATGAATGCACTCCCACATTCCACACTTGGCCTATCACATCCCCACATTACATTAGACCATTTATGTGACCATCCCATCTCATCCACCTCACATTGAGACTAGCCTATGGGGACCCCACCCTCTATGGTTACTCTCTTGGATCCTCATGAAGGCCATCATACATCTTGGGCGCCCATCTCTGTGTTTGTACATTCAAAATACTTTTAAATTATTTTGGAAAGTGTACAAATTCTGGCTTATCCCTTGTTATAGCATCATTTTTCACCCTCATGTGAATAATGATTGTCTCTTTGGCCCTAGGCACCCTTTCCTTCTAGAATTAAACAAATTAATAGAAAACAATGTTAAAATTCACATACATGGTTATGCCTAGACTTTTCCGTGCATATACGTGAGTCCGTTCATACTTTTCCACGTATGCCATATAAATCATTAGAAAATATATAAATTCCTTATTTTCGTGGCAGGGTGATGGTTATTCCCGTAATTCAACCACCCCAGCCCGTGGCCCAACTGTTTCCAACTGCTGGAACTACTTTGAGGGAGTATAAAAGCCCCTCATGTGTATGGCCTAAGGGAGAGAGAAAATTATAGATATTATACTCTGCTGGATCCCTATTTCAAGTTTGATGTTCCCGTGCCTCCTGCACTTCCCAAGTATATTCAGGAAACCCTTGTTTCCTTGAAGATGATCCTCATCCTATATGACATCTGATGTGCACACATCTTGGAAGAAACCTACCGAGGTGAGGGCTGGACAGATCCAGAGGATGGTCTAATTGAAGGCCATGGAAGGATTCAGGTGATCTCTCCACTTTATATTCTTGTACATGCCATTTATAATAAGAATTACCATCTTGTTCTCGAATATTCACGTGGCTATATATGTGTGAATATTGTTAGTTAAACATTCAATATTTCTTATATGATATTATATATGGATTATACTGACATCTAGGAACAATATATGCTATACAACTAGTGTTTTGTGTTCATTATTTCTTTATTTCCACGTTACAAAGAATAAGGAGATGTTGGGGGTTTGAACCCTGCAGGATCTACATCAAACGTAGGACTTTTGGGTAAGTTCCACAATTGATTAAATCTAGTTTTCAACATAAATGATAGGTTAAGTGAGTCCTTCTTGAATGGTATGCCCCTAATCTGTGAAGGTTGTTGAGCCTCAAAATTGTGCTTTCTTTCATCTTACTTTACCTCATTTTCCTTTGTCCATTGCTATCCTAGACCCAATTGATCAATGAATTTAGTTAAAATTACTTTTAGAATGATTTACATGAATGACTTGCTAAGTTTTGTGATTTTTTCCATTGTAAAGCATTTTGACCGGAACTAGCTGCAGAATGCAAAAATTCCGTAGCTAACCGGCGATTTTGCAGTTGTCTTCACGTTTGGGTATGTTCCAGGTGGCCTCTCAAGAAAAACCGCATATGGGCATAATCCACGTCATGTCTACATTGTTCGTTGCTCACCATGAAGGAAGAAACGGATTCTGGATATGGTTTTGATACGTGGGAACACATTTAGGAAGGCAGACTTCTATTAGGACTGTCTCATTCCAGATGTCCTTT
Source organism: Pinus albicaulis (assembly GCA_034641835.2). NCBI lineage: Eukaryota > Viridiplantae > Streptophyta > Pinopsida > Pinales > Pinaceae > Pinus > Pinus albicaulis. The sequence continues at coordinate 51,262,902 of CM076583.1, forward strand.
TCATTTTTACGTTGCCACTTCAAGAGTCCTAATGTGATTTCGATAAGGAAAGACAATGACCCTGGAATTGTTGCAAGTCTTGTTATGTACATTTTTTATATAAACACTTGGGAAATCGAGAGCTAGGCTAGATTTTGTTCTAGATTTTTCTTAGATTCTGTGCTACATTTTTGAAGATGAAGATTGCTCTGTTCAAGTTATTTCTCTTTTAATGAAGCAGACAGTGTTGTTTTGAAAGCGTTGATTTGATTTGGAGTTAGATTCCGTCAGGTGGTAGAGGGCCTCTGCCTCTTGCACGGATTTATTTGCGTAATTTAGATAAGTATTCTAGCTGCCTTTACATTTTTAAAGTTGAATTCGTAGTTGCTTTCATTATCTACTATAGTTATAATCGTTCTAAAAACTCTTCCAAAAGAAGAAGCTCTTCCAAAAGATTATAATGATGAATGGGAAATGGCTATATTATTGTAGGAATTGATTGTAATCTCTTTTATTCACCATCACAATTATACTTATGCTAAGTACTCTTCCAAAAGAAGAAACTCTTCCAAAAAATACTTATACTCTCTTAAGCATGATTGTGATCTTGAACGTTTTAGTTGTGTGTTTTCACTAAGTACCATAGTTGTTCTTGCTCTTAAACGCTTGTCCAAAATATCATAATTATGGGTAGGAGATGGCTATGATATCTTATTTTTTCATTGCTTTCAGTCTTTATGTTTCCATTTTCACTCAATTACACAGTCAGGATTGTTCTAAGAAACTCTTCCAAAATACCAATCATGATGGAAAAACAGACTGTGTAATTCCATAGAATAATGCATGATAGCATAGTTAGGATACTCCGGAGTTTCAATGCACTTAATTCATGTTCAGTTGTTCTGTTTTAAGTTTGATAATGACTTGTAATTCAACACTGTTTTTGATTAGTGACATCTTAAGTTCATTCTTAGCTTAAGTCATTGCATTTGCACTTCACATTCAGATTTTCATTCACTACACATTAGATTACTTCAGTTGTTAAGATTAACAAAACAACCTTCATTATTCACAAACCTCTTCTTGTTCTAAAATCTATAATTGCTTCATAACCACATGAACAGAAGAAAATATCATTTTAAGGCCTGAAGTACCTCTGCAATTTCCTTATCATTTCATAAACAGAGCCCTCCCTCAAAAGACTACTTTGAAAAGAAATCAATAACTCTTGAGTAAGGTTTTGTGACATTCAATTAAATTGCAGAATAGAGTTAGGAACTAGTCCTAGAATAGAAGATCTTATGATGGTATAAATGTTTTATTCCAAATTTGCTTCAACAAATCTCTAATCAAGGATGAAATGTTGCATCATTATAAGTTAGTTCTTTAAACTGTTTAGTTAGGAGGATTTTCATATTTAGTTGATCATTTCTCAAGTTGAGTTTATGTTTTGAATCATTTCCTTAGAAGTCATTATCAAGCTTTATTTCTACTTAGCCATAGTTTAGATTTGATTCTGCTTCAATATTTGCAATTGCATTTGTCATTTGTCATCAATCAATTAGGACTCACTCTGTTTTTAATCACCAGCTCCTTTCCATTAGCTTTCTAGTCATCTTTCTTGTGAACATAAAACCACCAAAAGACCAAAAACATCGTAAATCATCACAAAAGACCAAAAACATCACAAAACACTACACACAACGCATTAAGAAACAAACACCTAGGTACATACAGTACACTTCACTTCAGCAGTTTACCAACCCTGGTTGACAATTAAATGAGCTCAGTTTAGGAGACTAGATTGAGACCAAACATTTTGGCGCTGTTGCCGGGGAAGTGAAAACTAGGTAACCTTTGTTTCTTAGCATCCAAAAACAATTTTATGCGTAGGGAGAGAGATTCAAGGGGAAGATTTATAAGCAGCAGAGGCATAAGTTTGATTTCTAGAACACCACTTGTTTCATCTAGATCCAGAGCTAGTACACCTTCAACTCAAACCCATCTTCCATCCTTTACTGATCCTGGACTTCTAGAAGACCTGAAATCAGATATCCCATTAGAGAAACCTTCCACTTCATCCACTGAACTTGCCATAGAAAAAAATCTAAAGACTCCTGGTAGGGACATAAATCTTTCCACTTCCACAGGAGAGTCAACCATGGCAGAAGAAGGAGGAGGAGGAGTTTTTAATGGAGAAAACACACTATTTGGAGGTAGAGGTAGAGGTAGAGGAGAAGGAGGTAGAGGAGAAGGAGGTAGAGGTGCAAATGGAGGAAGAGGTAGAATAGGAACCTCTTTTGGGTTCCCTATAATTGATGAAGAAACCAATACAACCATGAAAAACATTTCACCCTCTGTCCTTCCAAACTTCTATGGACTTAAAACTGAAGATCCTGAAACTTTCTTATTCGAATTTGAAGTGCTGTGTAGAACTTATGACTACTTACACGATGCTCAAAAACTGAAATTATTTTCTTCAACTTTGAAGGGAGCAGCATTGAAGTGGTTTATGAGTCTAATCAGTAGTTCTATTAGAACATGGGAAGACATGAAACAAGCATTTCTAGAGAGATACTTGGATTATTGTATGCCGGTTAATCATAAGGAAGAAGTGTTCAAGATGTTACAAAAGGAAGATGAAAACTTAGAAGATTTGTTGGAAAGATTTAAATACAACATAAAAAGGGCACAAATGGAAAACCTAGATCAAGACACTTTAAAAGCTCTTTTGTTGAAAACAATTAGGGATGAATGGTTGGATATCCTTAACATGATGGGAAAGGGGGATATATCACAACTCACATTACCTGAAATATCTGAGTTATGTATCAACCTTTCCAGAGGGAAATCCAAAACTGTCAAAGGTCCAAGAGATCCTGCTCTTGCAAGAGCAAGTAAATCTGCTTCTGGGACAGTAAGTAGATCAGAAATAGGACACATGCTCGATGATTTTAAATCTGACATCTTAGGGAGTCTTAGTGAACAAATAGACACCCTTAAGATACAAAACAAGCAAAAGGCTGAATCTGATGCCTTGGCAATCTTTTGTCCCAAATGTAGAAAGAAACATGCCTTGAATATAAAAGTTGTAGAAACCTGTGTTATTTGTTCTGAGAAACATGAGACCAAGAATTGTCCTTCTCTTCCTGGTCTCAAGGCTGTCTTTCAGGAGGAAACTCCTACAGATTCCACAGAGTCTCTCAATTTTGTATCTAGAAGACCTTGGCAAGGACCTCAGACACAAGGATTCCATGATCAAATGTATAATCAACCTCCACCTTGGAATTCTTGGCAGAAACCTTGGCCCCAATTTCAAAATCAATCTCAATCTTGGGCACAAGGAACACAAAGTCCCTATGGAAGATACTCTCTATACTATCAGTATCCACCATCCTATCCACCATATCCACATTTTTATCCTCAAAATCCTCAACAAAATCCTCAACAACATCATCAGAACCAACCACATCAAAATTAACCACTTCCATTACCATTTCCTCAAAAATCAAATCAATTGCCGGCTCAACCCATACCAAACCCCAATAATAAGAACCCTCAGAATACATACATGATAGAAGGCCAACAATTTCCAACTTATTTAATTACTCCTTTAGACCTTAGTGATGTTCAACTGAGGTCTGGAAGAATACTTGAAAAGAGAAAACCTTCTGTGATCATACAAGAACAAGATAATTCTGAGGAATACTCCCTACGGGTGAATAAAAGTCTTGAGGAAGACACATCCTTTCAAGACCCAAACACTGAAAAACTAAAACAAAAAGATCCAATAAATCCAACTCATGTATTAGAGCAACCATCCACATCTACTTCTATACCTCCCTTTCCGGAAAGATTACAAATTGATAGAGGTGTAGAAAAACAAATCATGGTGCCTAATTATGATTTCTTAGATGAATTGAGAAATATTTGCATTAAAATTCCATTATTGCAAGCCATCAAGGAAATCCCAATTTTAGCCAAAACAATAAAGGAGTTGAGTATGAAAACAACAAGAAAAAGAATAAGAGAAACCAAGAAAATTCAACTGGTTGGACAAATAGCGGACATTATGATGGGCAAGATTGCTATTCCAAAGTATCTTGACCCAGGAAATCCAGTTGTCAAAATTCACATCAATGGAATTGAAATTCAAAACACACTCATTGACTTAGGAGCAGCAATAAATATCATGAGTAGACAAATCATGGACAAACTGAAACTTCCTAATCTTCTCCTTACACCCACACTATTACAATTAGCAGATAGATCTGTGATCAAACCAGATGGGGTAATAGAAGACATTCCAGTGTCCCTAGATTCTTGGGAATACCCTGTGGACTTCATGATCCTAACTCCTAAGAATAATCTAGGAGGCCATCCTGTTATATTAGGAAGACCTTGGTTGGCTACAGCTGATGCTTTTATTAGTTGTAGGTCCTGTGATATGTATATTTCTGATGGTAGTTCAACTAAGAAATTCACTTTATATCCTCTAGCTAGGACAATTACAGATCTAGATGACACTCAATGGATAGAGGATGAAGAATATTTACAACCACTCTTCACAATTTCAGAAATTAGTGAAGATAATCAAATTCTGAATAATCTAGAAAACTTTGAATCCTCTCCAGAACACAAACATGAATCATTTCAGGAGGGATCCAATATTGATTTTTTGTCATCTAGGCAGATGTCTCTTCATTCTATGGACAAATTTGGTAGCTCTACAAGTGAAATTTTTCCAGGCAAAACTTTGAACATAAACAAGAACCTAGAAAAATCTCAACAAGAAGAGTTAGTCAAAGTATTACAGAGACATTCTTCTGCATATGCATGGGAATACACTGACATGAAAAGGATAAGTCCCAAGACTTGTACTCATCACATCTATATAGAGGCAAATTTCAAACCAATCAGACAGCCTCAAAGACGGATGAATCCAAATCTTAGGGAAATTGTTAAAGAAGAATTGCAAAAATTGTTAAATGTTAATTTCATCTATCCTATTTCAGATAGTCAGTGGGTTTCTCCTTTGGTAATTGTGCCAAAAAAAAATGGAAAATGGAGGGTATGTGTTGACTACCGAGAACTAAATAAAGCTACTCTTAAAGACCATTTTCCCTTACCTTTCATAGATCAAGTGTTAGATACATTAGCTGGCAAAAAGTACTTCTCATTCTTAGATGGGTTTAGTGGTTACAATCAAATCCAAGTAGCACTTGAAGACCAAGACAAAACCACATTTACCTGTCCTTGGGGTACCTATGCTTACCGAGTATTGCCATTTGGATTATGCAATGCACCTGCAACATTCCAAAGGGCAGTATTAGGAATTTTTCGGATCTAATACATGACTGTGTAGAGGTGTACATGGATGATTTCACAGTTTATGGGAATACATTTGAAGAGGCTTTAGAAAACCTGGAAAAAGTTTTAAAAAGATGTCAAGAAGCAAACCTTTCACTTAGTCATGAAAAATGTTTTATGATGTTTACTGAAGGTATTGTTTTAGGGCACCACATTTCAGAGGATGGGATTAGAGTTGATGAGGCAAAAGTTGAAGTCATTTCTAACCTATCCATTCCAAGTTGTCAAAGAGATGTTAGAAGTTTTCTAGGATTTACAGGGTATTATCGGAGATTTATAGAAAACTTTACCAAAATAGCATCTCCACTCTTCAAATTACTCACCAAAGATTGTAAATTCAAGTGGACTTCTGATTGCCAGTTAGCTTTTGAAACCCTGAAAACCAAAATTTCTGAAGCACCTATATTAAGGGGACCTAACTGGAAGTTACCTTTTCATATCTCGACAGATGCTTCCGATACAGCTCTAGGAGCAGTATTGGGACAAAAAGATTTAATTCACTATGCCATCTATTATATCAGTAAAAATTTGACTCCTGCAGAGTTAAACTATACTGTAACTGAAAAAGAGTTTTTAGCTGTTGTTCATGCCATAAAAAAATTTAGACACTATATAACAGGCTATGAAACTTTTGTTCACACTGATCATTCTGCAATTAGATACTTAATGAACAAATCAATCACTAATGGCAAAGTTATAAGATGGTTGTTGCTCTTACAAGAATTCAACATTACTATTCTAGATAGGCCTGGAAAACAAAACACAGTGGCTGATTTCCTATCTAGACTCCAAAATATCAAAGATGACACTCTGGTTGAAGATCAATTTCCTGATGAATATCTTTTTGCAGTCTCTACTCAAACTCCATGGTTTGCTGATATTGCTAATTATTTAGTTTCAGGAAAATTTCCTTCAATTATGAATGCAAGGGATAAAAGAAAAATCATTTGTGATAGTGCAAAATATTCATGGGTCGCTAATGAGTTGTACAAGACAGGTCTAGATTTGATCATTAGAAGGTGTGTTCATGAAGATGAGACGCCTGAGATTCTCAAGGCATGTCATGATGAACCTTGTGGCGGACACTTTGCAGATAAGAGGACAGCCTATAAGATCCTTAATTTAGGATATTATTGGCCATCCTTGTTTAAAGATGCTAAAGAGTATGTCAAAAGGTGTGGCAGTTGCCAAAGGGTAGGGAAACCTTCTCCTTCAGGTGAGATGCCATTACAACCTCAGGTACATATTGAACCTTTTGAAAAATGGGCTTTGGATTTTGTAGGACCTATTAGTCCTCCATCAAGACAAAAGATATATATATTAGTTTGCACTGATTATGTTACCAAATGGGTAGAGGCCAAGCCATTACTTTTTGCTAATGAAGCATCTGTAGTTACTTTTCTTTTTGAGGATATTTTTACTCGTTTTGGTGTCCCAAGGGAAATTGTTACGGATCAAGGAGCTCAATTTACATCAAGGCTAGTGGAGCAAATGATGGAGAAGTACAAAATCAGACATAGAAAATCTACTCCTTATCATCCACAAGCAAATGGTCAAGTGGAATCTACTAATAAGATCATTGAAGGAATCCTAACAAATAATGTTCATTTACATAGAAGAGATTGGGTAGATAGGCTTCCTGAAGCCTTGTGGGCCTATAGAACTACATGGAGAAACACAACGGGCCATACTCCTTATGAGCTTGTTTATGGAAAGCAAGTTTTGTTTCCCATAGAGTTCCAGATTCAAACTTTCAAAATGGCAGTTCAGCTAGGACTTGATTTGACGGAGGCACAAAAGCATAGACTGGAGCAAATTAATGAATTGGATGAGATCAGACAAGATGCAGTTCAGAAAACAAGTCTAGTCCAACAGCAAAGGGCTAGGTGGCATGACAAGTACATCAAGGAGAAGAAATTCAAAGAGGGTGACTGGGCTCTCTTGTTTGATTCAAAATTCAAGGATTTTCAAGGGAAATTTCAGACACATTGGCTTGGGCCATATGAAATTGTTGAAATTTTTGATAATGGGGCAGTAAAAATCAGAACTATAGATGAAGAAGAGGTCACCTTTCTTGTGAATGGTCATAGATTGAAGCTATATCATAAACCACTCTCAAGAGAAGAATTTGTCAAGAAGTTCCAAGAAAGCAGTGATGTGAAGTTAATGAAGAAGAATTCTTCTTCTTCATCAACTTGATCAAATTTTCTGAAGCATTTCTCTTTGAAAAAAATAAAAAATAAAAATAAAAATAAAAAATAAAAATAAAAATAAAAATAAAAAATAAAAAATAAAGGTATAAACATGAAAACCAATCATTGATTGGCATGTTTATACAGAAAAGATAGGATGAAAATCAGAGTCTCTCTGACACTCTAACTTTTCCCATTTTGTTTTTGCAAGAAGCTGTTACAAAATCATAAGTCCAGATCCCTAGTGCTTATGATCCATCTCATTTCATTTCACTTCATTCACTTATCCATCCATATTCCATTTCATTCATTCATACCATGTAACATTTCACTTATATCCCCAAACCACTCTATTCCATGATCAAAATGCTCTACAGGAACATTCTGCAGCTTAACAAACATTCTGCAGCTGATCAGCCTTTCCGCAGCTAGCCAGACATTCCGCAGCTACAAATCCTGAAGGAATCAACCAGCAGACATTAGAATTGCAACAAAATGATCCAGTGTATCCATGAATCAAAAGCATCAATAAGGATTATGAAGACTCTTCCAAAGGTGAACAAAGAAGACAAGGACTACAAAAATCAAATGAAAAGCAGAGGTAACAAGTTTAGATTATAATGGCATTTCATAAAGTTTAGCATAGTTTTAGTTATGAATTGTTCGAAAAGGTTGTTTTAATTATTTTTATTGATCAATGACCAATAAACCCTCCACAAAATTTGGATTAAAATCTCTCATTTCAAATTTCATGTCCGATATCATTTAAGCGGTTCAAATGGCCGAAGTGTTTGAATTCTTCACGTAACCCAACCAAATCATTCAATGATGATTCTCTTTTCCGTTGCAAAAATCTTCGCCGTCTTTTCAATCATTAATTCGTTCCCTCCACCTCACTCCATTACCTCATTCCGTGACTACTTCCATCACTCCATTCTGTAGTCGGCACTTCATTCCGCAGACAGAGATATCCTTATCACCGAGAGCAGAGCAAAAAGGGTATATCAGTTTGAATATCAAAGCACAGTTTGGGTATCAAAGCATTATCACCGTGGGCAGAGATTGAGCATTATCACTGTAAACGCAGAGGTATAGCAGTGAAGAATTTGAAGTCATTTGTCACCGGGAGACAGAGGTATAGAAGTGAAGAGTTTGAAGCCATTTGTTACCAAGAGACAGAGGTATAACAGCGTGAGAATTTGAAGTCATTTACCACCAAGAGACAGAGGTATAGCAGTGTGAAAATTTGAAGCCATTTGTCACTGTCAATCAGAGGCATATCAGTCCAAAGTTCCATTGTCAACCAGAGGCATATCAATTCGAAGTGTGAAGCTGTTTTCATTGTCAAACAAAGGCATATCAGTTCGAAGTGTGAAGTTGTTGTCACTGTCAACCAGAGACATATCAGTCCGAAAGTTTGAAGCTGTTATCACTATCAATCAGAGGTATATCATTCCAAAATTTGAAGCCATTGTCATTAAAAACTTGAAGACATTTCAATTCGAAGGTGAAAGTTATTATTTCTGTGGGTAGAAGAGTGTTAATATGAACATTGAGGAAGCAATTATGGGTTTCATTGTAAGAACTGAACCAATGGGTTCAAAATACTTAGAAGGCTACCCTCAATGTAAAGAAATGTTGCAACAGATAGGATGGCTTCAATTTTTGGAGAAATTTAATGGATTCCACAAAGAAGTCACTAAAACATTTGCAAGATCATTTCAAGGAACTGAAGTTGAAGTGGGAGATGTCAAATTTACTGTCACTGAAGTTTTCATTGCAGAAGCTATAGGGTTGCTTAGAAATGGAGAGAGATGGTTCAAAAACAAAGAATTCCACAATGAATCCTGGAAGAAAATTCTAAAATCACCAGGTATGGATGTCACTGTATTTAAGAAAGGAATTCCAAGTTCTGCATTGAAAAATAAATGGAGAAACATACTACTTCTTCTGCAAAAAATTATTACATGTGAGGGTAGATATGGCACATTTAATGTCTACCACATTAGACTGATAATGCATTTTCTGGGGGAAGACTTAAACCTACCTTATTTCTTGCTTCAAAGCTTGAAAAAGATGGCTTCCTGTGTTCAAAGAAGGGTTCAATTTTTAGAGACAACTCTATATCATCATGGTTTGGTTAAAATTTTGATTGAACACCATTTAGCCAAAACAAATGATACATGGGACAATTTCTTGATAAGAAATCATTTTGAAGAGCCAAAAGAACCCTCACCTGAACAACAGCCTACAAGGAGAAGCAGAAAATGGAGAGCTTCAAAAATTGAAATTGAAAAAACAGTCCAGGAAAGTAGTGAGGAAATCATCTCAAAGAAGTTGACTCAAATCAAGAGACAACTTAAGAAAGAGAAGGTAATCAGGAAATCTGCCACAGAGAAAGGAGAGGGATCTTCTCAGCCAAGAAGAAGCCATAGACTAAAGGGGAAACTAAGGAAAACTCAAATCAAACAAACAGGGGTGATTAATATAGAAGATGAGGAAACATCTATTGAAGAAGATGTTGAAGAAGATTTTAATGAAGGAACCCCTGAAATTGACCCTGCTCAGCAAGAAGTTTATGATTATGTTGAAACTTTGGAAAGGAAAGCTTCAGAGAGCAGAGAGAGAACCCCTAGTCCTCCACTGTCTGAAATAGATGTATTAAGAAGGGATAGGTATGAGTTGGAAATACTTAATAGACACATCAAAAATGAGAATGAAATTCTCAAGGATCAAGTCAAGCTCAAAACTGATATGAACTCAACCTTATCCCTACATATAGACAAAATGGAAAAGACCAATGAAAAGTTGAAGAAAAGGAACAAGAAGCTAATCAGGGCACTTACCAACCTAAGATTCAAACTTGTTATCAGAAAACCCAGAAGATCTTTAGCTTCCAGACAAAGGAGAAGGAGAGGATTAGATGTTCTTGCAGAAGCCTCTGAGTTCATAGGATAATTTGCATGAGGACATGCAAGGAGACAATAGTGGGGGTATGTTGAGCCTCAAAATTGTGCTTCCTTTCATCTTACTTTACCTCATTTTCCTTTGTCCATTGCTATCCTAGACCCAATTGATCAATGAATTTAGTTAAAATTACTTTTAGAATGATTTACATGACTGAATTGCTAAGTTTTGTGATTTTTTCCATTGTAAAGCATTTTGACCGGAACTAGCTACAGAATGCAGACATTCCGTAGCTAACCGGCGATTCTGCAGCTGTCTTCACGTTTGAGTATGTTCCAGGTGGCCTCTCAAGAAAAACCGCATATGGGCATAATCCACGTCATGTCTACATTGTTTGTTGCTCACCATGAAGGAAGAAACGGATTCTGGATATGGTTTTGATACGTGGGAACACATTTAGGAAGGCAGACTTCTATTAGGACTGTCTCAGTCCAGATGTCCTTTTCATTTTTACGTTGCCACTTCAAGAGTCCTAATGTGATTTTGATAAGGAAAGAAAATGCTCCTGGAATTATTGCAAGTCTTGTTATGTATATTTGTTATATAAACACTTGGGAAACCGAGAGCTAGGCTAGATTTTGTTCTAGATTTTGCTTAGATTCTGTGCTACATTTCTGAAGACGCAAAGTGCTCTGTTCAAGTTATTTCACTTTTAATGAAGCAGACAGTGTTGTTTTGAAAACATTGATTTGATTTGGAGTTAGATTCCGTCAGGTGGTAGAGGGCCCCTGCCTCTTGCACGGATTTATTTGCGTAATTTAGATAAGTATTCTAGCTGCCTTTACGTTTTTGAAGTTGAATTTGTAGTTGTTTTCATTAGATACTATAGTTATACTCATTCTAACTCTTCCACAAGAAGAAGCTCTTCCAAAAGATTATAATGATGAATGGGAAATGGCTATAGTATTGTAGGATTTAATTGTAATCTCTTTTATTCACCATCACAGTTATACTTATGCTAAGTACTCTTCCACAAGAAGAAACTCTTCCAAGAAATCTTTATATTGTCTTAAGCATGATTGTGATCTTGAACGTTTTAGTTGTGTGTTTTCACTAAGTACCATAGTAGTTCTTGCTCTTAAACGCTTGTCAAAAATATCATAATGATGGGTAGGAGATGGCTATGATATCTTAGTTTTTCATTGCTTTCAGTCTTTATGTTTGCATTTGCACTCAATTACACAGTCAGGATTGTTCTAAAAACTCTTCCAAAAGAAGGAACTCTTCCAAAATACCAATCATGATGGACAAATAGACTATATAATTCCATAGAATAATGCATGATAGCATAGTTAGAATACTCCGGAGTTTCAATGCACTTAATTCATGTTCAGTTGTTCTGTTTTAAGTTTGATAATGACTTGTAATTCAGCACTGTTTTAGATTAGTGACATCTTAAGTTCATTCTTAGCTTAAGTCATTGCATTTGCACTTCACATTCAGATTGTCATTCACTACACATTAGATTACTTCAGTTGTTAAGATTAACAAAACAACCTTCATTATTCACAAACCTCTTCTTGTTCTAAAATCTATAATTGCTTCATAACCACATGAACAGAAGAAAATATCATTTTAAGGCCTGAATTACCTCTGCAATTTCCTTTTCATTTCATAAACAGAGCCCTCCCTCAAAAGACTAATTTGAAAGGAAAATCAATAACTCTTGAGTAATATTTTGTGACTTTCAATTAAATTGCAGAATAGAGTTAGGAACTAGTCCTAGAATAGAAGATCTTATGATGGTATAAATGTTTTATTCCAAATTTGCTTCAACAAATCTCTAATCAAGGATGAAATGTTGCATCATTATAAGTTAGTTGTTTAAATTGTTTAGTTAGGAGGATTTGCATATTTAGTTGATCATTTCTCAAGTTGAGTTTATGTTTTGAATCATTTCCTTAGAAGTCATTATCAAGCTTTATTTCTGCTTAGTCATAGTTTAGATTTGATTCTGCTTCAGTATTTGCAATTGCATTTGTCATTTGTCATCAACCAATTAGGCCTCACTCTGTTTTTAATCACCAGCTCCTTTCCATTAGCTTTCTAATCATCTTTCTTGTGAACATAAAACCACCAAAAGACCAAAAACATCACAAAACACTACACACAACGCATTAAGAAACAAACACCTAGGTACATACAGTACACTTCACTTCAGCAGTTTACCAACCCTGGTTGACAATTAAATGAGCTCAGTTTAGGAGACTAGATTGAGACCAAACAAAGGTTTCCGACCCAAAAACCTTTAAGGATTTATTTCCTGAAACATCCCTCAAGAGTTTTTTTATTTATTTAATGCTGCCACCTACAATTATGCTCCAACCTTGGGTAGTTATTAGTGCTCATCATCCATTTTCAACCACAACCATGATGAATTTGGCTTATCACATTTAAATATATGTATCATCTTCACATCAATTTCCCAGTATCATCCTTTTCTCGAAAATAGGATCTTTCTTTATGTCAACAAAAAAACTAATTTTCCAGAACTGTAGAGGTACCCTGATTCCCCCCATCCCTTTTTGGGTCAATCTCGAGTGAAATAGTGGTAATCATCATCACCTATTGATTTCACTTATCCCTCTAATATTTTACACCGACACAATTTTCACATTAGAAATGTATCATACTTATGATTGTTCCAATTATCTCATTTATTCGAAGACCCATGCATTGAGACTACACTTCCCTCAACAATGCCTATATATGATGCATGGGAGAATCTAGTTCAGTCGATCTATCAGAGACATCCTTGATGAAGTTATTTATCTTTTTCAACTTATAACATATCAAATATTTCAATTTTGATGTAAAAATATTTTTCTGTGTACTTATAATATCGTATTCAAAGTCAGGATCATGAGCATGGGACATGCCACCTCATAAAGACACTTTTTTGTATAAACATTTCTATCAGCATGGTGCTCTTTTGGTTTTCAATAAATTTTTCCTCGATCCTCTCCTCATCAAGATAATATCTCTCAAGAATCCAGCAAGGCTCATTATAGGGCACATAAAAACACAATGTATTTAGGCTACACACTTGCTCCTAACCTCATACATGAGAGGGAGATTATTATTATAGAAAAATCATATACATAATTGGACAAGTTAGATGGAACTCAAGGTCAGAAACAACATGTATAGGTGTATAATTTTCTACTTGAAACATCATGAATTTAAAAAATCAAAAGCCTTTCCAAAGGTTCATTTAAAAAATTAAACTGCGTGTGCACGCCAAAGACAATTTTTATCATAACCGCGCAGTTGTTTTTTCGATAGTTGCATGAATTTACCAACATGCCAATTCAAAAATATGTGGAGCACATGGTCATTAAAAGAGATGCATTTATAAGTACAAAACACACACATATCCAAGATATGTTACAATGTCCATCAATAAATTTTGAAGGAGAGTGTCTCAACACTAATTCATCTTTGAGAGATGAATCTTGGATTTTTGAAGAAGAGTGCTTCAAAACTAATTCATCTTTGAGAGATGAATCTTGAATTTTTGAAGAAGAGCATCTCAAAACTTATTCATCTTTGAGAGATGAATCTTACATTAGAATTCCTCGTATAATTCTAATTCATCTATTAATTCATCTTTGATATATGAATATTGAATTGGCATTGTCCCATGCAATAGATAAACAAACATCTTATTCACATTTGTACAATGTCTTATAATACAAAAATGAAATTGGCTAACAATATTGTTTGCTATTCCATGAAGTTCTTTTAGCCTCTCCTTCTTAACTTGGTACACGCCATTCATATGGTTGCACACAAGTTCAGAATTGGTGAAAACTACAATTCCAGTTGATCCATACTCCATAGTTGTTCCCAAGCCTTACATCAATCCAATATAATATGCCTCGTTGTTTGTTGTTATTCCCGGTATATGCATTTTCCTTTGGATGACTTTGCTAGTCACAATATTGGACAGAACAAATGTAATCACTGCTTTCCATGGATTGGGATAACAAGAAACATATATGCATAATTTCCATTTTTCAATCATATTTAATGGTTTTTTTATCCCTGAAAAAAAAATAAAAAAAAATAAAAAAATAAAAAATTCAATAAAAATATATATTAAATTGACATTTGTTGCAAATGCATGGGAGAAATGACACATGATCATGAGATAAATGACATGTGCATGGTTTATCTTAAAGTTTGACTTAAAATTTTTATGGTAGAATCCACATCTAGAATTAATGGGAGGAAGCCTCTAGTTTGTGGGAGAAATGAATTTTATGCACTTAATAAAACAACTAGTTATGTTAAAAGTCACACCTTTATGAGTTTGTGGGAGAAATGAAATATAAATGACACATGCCTTAAAGTTTGCCAAAAATTTTATGGGAGAAGGGAGAAATGACACATGTACACAATTTGTCTTAGAGTGGTTGAGGTTTATGGATATGAAAATGAAGAACTTCTATTTAGATATGTTATAGAGATTGAATGTACGGGCATTTGGTGGATATGTCACCTTTGAGAAAATATGAGATCCATAGGCTACCTAGCCCTTTACAAACTCCACCTTTAGAACTTGTAGAAGTTAACACTCAACGGACAGACTGAAATCCTATGGAAGTTCAAAATCCTATGAGAGTTCAACAGGCCTTAAAGCTTGAGAGAAATGACATTTACATGGTTTGAAAAATTATTTTACGCACTTACAAAAAACATGCTTTAAAGTTAATGGGAGAAAGCCAACATGACATGTATGCTTTAAAAACTTTGCCTAAGAATTTATGGGAGAAATGACACATGTACAAATTTTTCCTTAATTGGTTGAGGTTTATGGATATTAAAATGAAGAACTTCTATTTAGATCTATTACAGAAATTGACTGTAGGGGCATTTACTGGATATGTCACCTTTGAAAAAAGATAAAATCTAGAGGCTATATGGCCCTTTATAGGCTCTGCCTTTAGAACTTGTAGAATTTAACACTCAACAAATAGACCAAAATCCTATGGAAGTTCAAAATTGTATGAGAGTTCAACCACTTTAGGTTAAATTTTTAGGCCTTAAACTTGAGATAAATGACATTTACATGGTTTGCAAAATTATTTTATGCACTTACAAAAAACATGCTTTAAAGTTAATGGGAGAAAGCCAACATGACATGTATCCTTTAAAAAAAATTTCTAATAATTTATGGGATAAGTGACACATGTACACAGTTTTCCTTAAAGTGGTTCAGGTTTATGGATATTAAAATGACGAAATTCTATTTAGATCTATTACAAAGATTGATTGTAGGGGGATTTTACTGGATATGTCACCTTTGAAAAAAGATGAGATCCAGAGGCTACCTGACCCTTTACAGACTCTGCCTTTAGAACATGTAGAAGTTAACACTCAACAGATAGACTAAAACCCTATCGAAGTTCAAAATTCTATGAGAGTTCTTTCACTTTAGGTTCAATTTTTAGGCCTTAAAGCTTGAGAGAAATGACATTTACATGGTTTGCAAAATTATTTTATGCACTTACAAAAAACATGCTTTAAAGTTAATGGGATAAAGCCAACATGACATGTATGCTTTAAAAATTTTTACTAAGAATTTATGGGAGAAATGACACGTGTATGCAATTTTCCTTAAAGTGGTTTTTTTATGGATATTAAAATGAAGAACTTCTATTTAGATCTATTCCAGAGATTGACTGTATGGGCATTTACTAGATATGTCACCTTTCATAAAAGATGAGATCCAGAGGATACTTGGCCCTTTACAGACTCTGCCTATAGAAATTGTCACACGTTAACACTACTTGTCCCAAATATATCCTATAAAGTGTGTAGAGGACCTGTGGAATCACTTACACTACTTTACGTAGACATAAGGGTGTATAAGAGTGTACTAAGTTAAAAAATATGGTCATATTATTTGATATCTTTCCCAAAAGCCCAAATGTACTCCTTAAGTATATGTGGGGTCTATATAACCATCTACAAAAACAAGTGATTCTTTCCAAGCTAAGGATATAATGTATTCCATGTGTATACGCACATTATCTAGAAACCATCTAGGCCAAAATCAATGGTACTTCAGTGGTTTGAAGAAAATATAGCACCAAGAAGCTTTGAAGGAGGGGAATAAGAACTAGAAATAGAAGGATAAGAATAAAATAGCCACTACACATCCATGCAAGGGTAGTACAAATAATTCTAACCATTGCAACATTGATGGTCACATTAAGGAGAATTATTGGATGTTTGGTATGTGTTATATTCTTTATGTGAACAAACCCATGCACTATATACTTTTCTAAGAATAGTGGTGGGAATAAAATGGGAGGAAAGGACCCCCACTTTAGGGTTTCATATAGACAAAAAATTCCCCACACACAGGTGTTCAGGGGTAGTTCCCCAAAAAAACATTTTTGGGAAAACAAAAATCTCCCTTTATGATGGTTTTCATCACATGATTTTTTCTTTTAGCATTTTTCTAATGCATGGTATTTTACCTAATGGTTCTACACTTTCAGTTAAAGAACTAAATTTTTATCTGATCCAAGGTAATGGATTGGTATTTTATAATTGTTGTGGGATATATACATATATACATACATGCATGTGTGTGTGATGATCTAAAAATTAATATACTAATAAAAAAAATGATCTTTTAGTTTTGGGTTTCTCAAGTAAATTATATGTTAATGCATGCGTTTTACATTGAATATTTTTCATTTTATTAAGAATCTATTTGAAACAATTAACTTTACAAGGTTAAAACCTATGTTTTGTATCAAATTACATTTGGTTTCAATGGGAAAATTTTATGGCTAATGTTTTTTTCTCAAAATGTGATAGACCCCATTAAAATGGGAGATATATCGAAATGATTCCTATGGTGTAATAAAATAGTTGAGTTTTTTAAAGATATAGATGCATAAATTCAATGAGCATAGTTTTGAGATATACAAGTCCAAAATGGAATAGTTGTTGGTGAACAAATATCGGTGGATCATTATGGATATATTTGCTTCATTAACAAGGATTTTTCTAAAAGGATGGACTAAGTTGGAAAGAAGGGAAAATATCACAATTATATGTTAATGCATGTGTTTGACATTGAATATTTTTCATTTTATTAAGAATCTATTTGAAAAAATTAACTATATAAGTTTAAAACCTATGTTTTGTATCAAATTACTTGGTTGTTTCAATTGGTTTTCTAAGCCTCTTTTGGTCAACTGTCGTTTGGATTTTGGAGGACAGTTTGAAAGTCATGATAGTTTGATTATCTCTCTCTAAACATTTATATGTATTAAGAAGAAGAATATCTGTTGGGTTTTCTCGTATCTTTTTTGTTTTCTGCATTTTATTTCTATGTTCTACATACAATTGTTGTCAAGATCCTTGACAAAAATTGCAGAGGCTTAAATTTGGGTTTCATAAGCGATTTTCATTTTATTTCTATGTTCTATATACAATTACTATCAAGATCCTTAACCAAAATTATTATCTACCAATTTGAAAGTCAGGAAATTTTTATTATCTCTCTCTCTAAACATTTATATCTATTAAGAAGAACATCTGTTGCGTTTTCCCTTATCTATTTTGTCTTCTACATTTTATTTCTATTCTATATACAATTACTGTCTAGATTCTTGACCAAAATTGCAGAGGCTTAAATTCGGGTTTCCTAAGAGATTTGCATTTTATTTCTATGTTCTATGTTCTTCTTTAGTCATCTGATATCTATGTCGCGGATAATTCTCTTACTCTATAACACCACAACTGAATTTGGAACCTTCTTGTCTTCCATTAAGCATAGTTATTATTTGGATATCTAGGGTTCTTAACTGTATTGAGGGTGAAATATAATACTTTGGATTCCCTTGACATCTAGTGGGTGGAGTTCTACACTGGCTTCCCTTGTTCAATAATTAAAATTGGTATCCTTTGTTCCGGGGAACTTTTTTGTTGAAAATCTTAAGGGATGTGGAGGATTTGCCTCTACAGGCTGCAAATTACTCTCTGTTTTAATCTTGTTATATTTCTATTTTTATTTTTTGCGCACACAACAAGGCTATTTCATTTATGTTAAAAAAATATTTGTAGTTTCAATCGTACACAACAAGGCTGTGACTAAATTAGCTTATTTCCCTTAAAGATATTATGTAATAAAATCCACGGTTCAACATGGCAATTTTCAGCTCACAAATCCTCTTTAATTTTCTCTAGTAACATGTGTTCTGTTTAAAGACTATGCAACTATTAATTTTCCTATATACAGTGAAGGTAAATTAATCATACATGCATGCATGATTCTATGCACTGAAATGCTAAATCTCCAACATTTCGAGGTTTACATTCCAGAAAAGTTCTGTTCCGGGGAAGTTTTTTGTTGAAAATCTTAAGGGATATGGAGGATCTACCTCTACAAGCTACAAATCACTCTTTGTTTTCATCTGATCTCTCACCTAATCATGATGGTTAACCACAGTGGTTGGTTCTAAAAATTTAGAAAATATTATTTTGCATGTTATTATTACCTAAAATATATAATAGATCACATAAACCTAAATTTTGAAAAATGATGATTTCAAAGAGTAATAATTTTAATTCTTTGAACACTGCTTTACCTTGACCACAATCCATCCAAAAGCTCAATGTTTGTTCACGGAATGTGTGATTCAATATTATTCTTCAAATCTTTCTGCTCACTGCAATGCATAATCATCTGGTCTCGTTGTTACCTTAATAAAGCTTAATATTTGTTCATAACTACTTCCTATATATTTTCTTTTTACATGGATAGTTATTATAGAATGCAAGTAAGTAAATTGCATAAATTAGTTCTAAGGAAAAAATATATTGTAAAGGAATAATATTGTGATTTGGTGTATACTTTTAACATGGACTTAATATATAATGATTGTAATGATTGGCATTTCAGAATCCTCCTTTATCTAGCTCCTATTTTTTGATGTGGAGGATCTACCTCTAAAACCTGCAAATCACTCTATGTTTTAATCCTGTTATGTTTATGTTTTGGGTTTTTGTGCACACAACAAGGCTGTTTCATTTCTGTTACAATTTTGTTTAGAGTTTCCAGTATACACAGCAAGGTTGTGACTAAATTAGCTTATTTTCCTTAAAGATATTATGTAAAAAAATCCATGGTTCAACTTGGCAACAAGAGTTTCTGGAAGGATAGTAGGGATTCCATTTTTTAGTTTATATCAAAGTTTTTGTATAAGGTTTGAAATTGAAGACATTTTGAAGACAATTTGAACTGGTACATTATATAAAACAGAGTTTTTTTCTTTCTGAAAATAAATCACAAGAAATAATAACACATGAATAGCTCAACTTATTCCATGACAGGATTTCATACCTGGAAATTCACAAAAATTCACAGACGAAGATGAAACAAGGACGAAGTCGGCAAATCAATTCACAGAAATTCGCAGACGAAGCTACAACGAGGGTGAAGCTAGGACCAAATTCCCTGTGAATAAAAACAATTAAATTAAAATCAAAGAAAAAAAATCAACTGAGAAAACATAGCAACTGCAACACCCCAACAGGCACATACCTCAATAGAGAAACTGCAACACTGCAACAAATCTCAATGGAGCAACACCGTAACAACAACACTGCAATAGAGCGAGACAAAGACAGACGCGAGATAGGGATAGACGCGAGACAAATTTGCATAAGAAACCCGTTAAGGTTTGCATACTGTTATATTTATAATACTAAGTTTGGCCGAACTAATTTTAAAATTTTAGCCGAACTATTAGTTTTGTCGAACGTTTGTTGCCGATTTTCCCATCTCCGGCCAAAAATCTGTTTGTCGACGCCATCAGGACGCCGTCAATGTAAAAGGAAGAATGATTTTGGCCGAACTAATTTCGAAAGTTCAGCCGAACTCTCAAATACTTCGGCCGAACATTTAGAAAAGTCAGGCCAAATTATTGAGAAAAAAAGTTTTCCGCCCCCGATTCTCACAAAAGTGTTACCTAACTTCGCTTTTTTACCCTTAGACCATTTATGTGACCACCCCATCTCATCCACCTCACATTGAGACTAGACTATGGGGCCCCCACCCTCTATGGTTACTCCCTTGGATCCTCATGAAGGCCATCATAAATCTTGGGCACCCATCTCTATGTTTGTAGATTCAAAATACTCTTAAATTCTTTTGGAAAGTTTACACATTTTTTTTCGAAAAAAAATTCACCCATATTTTTTTGTTTATTTACCAGCGACAATTCCTAGTCACCCTTGGCTTGAGCTCACAATATACGTTGTTCACTAGGGAAAATTTTAGGGGCTAATATTCGCAAGTGGGCTAATTTTCCATGCTTTTTCCAAAAAACGATTCGCCAATTTCCATTTTCCTAGGTATGAATTCGCCCAAATTTTATATTATAAAATATTTTACCTTAAATATCACCATTATTATATATTTTATAATATAAAATAATTATAAATCTAAACATTTTTACGAAATTATTATAAAACATTTTAAAATTTTGATATTAGGGACTACAAAGTTTCGCCAAGGTTTCTAAACTTTAAGATACAATTCCATCATTAAAATTTTCCCTGTTGTTCACTTCACATTATATCACTTAGATCTATACCATTTTATCATAATTATGCAACCATATTCATTTCTTTTGAAAAGAATCATACCCCTCCCCCCTCTCCTTTGTATTCTCCTGACTCTAGGGGTTTATCCCTCAAGAGTTTATTTATTTATTTAATGCTGCCACCTGCACTTATGCTCCAACCTTAGGTAGTTATTAGTGCTCATCATCCATTTTCAACCACAACCATGATGAATTTGGCTTATCACATTACAATATATGTATCATATTCACATCGATGTCCCAGTATCATTTTTTTCTCGAAAATATGATCTTTCTTTATGTCAACAAAACACTCATTTTCCATAATCGTAGAACTACCTTGATTCTCCCTAGTCCTTTTTTGGGTCAAGATCGAGTGAAATAGTGGTAATCATCATCACCTATTGATTTCACTAATCCCTCTAATATTTGACACCGACACAATTTTCACATCAGCAATGTATCGTACTTATGATTGTTGCAATTATCTCATTTAGTCGAAGACCCACGCATTCAAAATACACTTCCCTCAGCAATGCCTATATATGATACATGGGAGAATTTAGTTCAATCGATCTATCAGGTAAATCCTTGATGAAATTAGTTATCTTTTTCAACTTATAACATATCAACTATTTCAATTTTGATGTGAAAATATTTTCCTGTGTACTTATAATATCATAGTCAAAGTCAGGATCGCGAGCATGGGAGATGCCCGCCTCATAGATACACTTTTTTATATAAAATTTTCTATCAGCATGGTGCTCTTTTGGTTTTCAATAACTTTTTCCTCGATCCTCTCCTCATAAAGACACTCTCTCTCAAGAAGCTAGCGAGACTCATTATCGAGCACATAAAAACACAAGGTATTTAGGCTACACACTTGCTCATAACCTCATACATGAGGGGGCGACTCCTATTACAGAAAAATCATATACATAATTGGACAAGTTAGATGGCACTCAAGGTCATAAATAACATATATAACTGTAGAATTTTCTACTCGAAACATCATGAATTTGAAAAATTAAAAGCCTTTAAAAAGGTTCATTTAAAAAATTAAACTATGTGGGCATGCGAAAGACAACTTTTACCGTAAATATGAATTTCTTTCTTCGATAGTCATGTTAGGTCTCTGTAGTTTGCAAGATTGGCAAATACAAAGCTACAGAGCCTACATATGAACCACTTTTGGATTCTAGGATCTAGCCCTCCTGAATCCAGAGAGGGATCTCTCTATAAGTGCAAAGATTGATTTATCTTCAAGGTCTTGGAATGTGATTTTAGGCTAGTTATTAAGCACAAGGGTTTTTTAGTTTGTTTGGTTGGTCGGGTATAATCTTTGATTGAGTGGAAATTCCTAAAAATGAAAGGGTTTTCAAAGGGGTGAAGATGTGAGTAATTAAAACAAGGTTCAGCTGATAGGATAGGTTAGAAACAACACTTAATCCATTGGGCTATGGAGTCATAAAATATTTTAATTGCACAACAGTTTCAAGAGTGGTCCATGGGGAAATTCATCTATAACAAAGGATATTTTAGATTAAATGATGGGATGGAACATTAAAGTGTTGTGAAGGTGGAAAAATCCAATAATTTCAACAAGGATTTATTAAATTTCCAAACAAGAAAATCCTTTTAAGTAACTGTTTTGAAGTAAACCAAAGGACAGAGCTAACCATAGACTTCTTTTGAAAAACTTGTACTAAAGCCAACTTATCAGACAAACAATCCAGTAATACACATGACTACCTTCAGAAGGAATGAAAGCATATAAGAAAAAAAAGCACAACTTAAGATCAAGTAAGATATCATTTAAATCTAGGCCTGCTTTTAACATACACTTAGGGAAACTTTCAAACCACCTTTGGAGAAAGAACTAGAAGACAGGGCAAACCATAAAATTTCCTAGTCTAACTCTACTTAGCATGTAATGAAACTTTCATTCAAGAAATTTTTTTAAAGTTTAGATAGTAAGACATGGGCACACCAACATTCTTTGACTATTTTAGACTGTATTAAATCATTATTAAATACACAAAGGAGGAAAACATAAAGATAAAGCTTATCAGTGAGAGTAGGGTACCTTTTACAGTAAATCCTAGCTCTATATTTGTTGTTCTTTATCAGAGAAAAATGGAAATTTTATGGAAAACATAAGAAGGAAAACAAGTACAATGAGAGGCACATCACCAATGGTATAGACCAAGATCCCACGAATCAACCTGTATATTGATGTCAATCCAGTTACATACTTCAAGTCCAATGTTTTAGAATAGCCACAACTTCTCTTCTCAACCTAACTTCTTTGATTGCAAAGCAGAGCTTCAAGAGCCTCTAAACACTATTTACATGCAGAAAGTTTGAGCAGCAAGTATTACATCAACAATCCAACAACCAACAACATCTTATCTTCTTCAAAAGTATTTATAGAAGAAAGATGAGGTGGGATGAAAAGTAATATCTCTGGTTCAACTAATACAAGTTTTAATGCTTATCTATCTTTGAGGGGTTCAATAGAGAATATTTCTGATATTTCTCTGTATTAATTGGTTTTCATTAAGTTTTTAGCCTCTTGGCAGATTTTGTTGAATTTAAAACTCTTTAGGCATCTTGGCAATAACTCTGGCTGTCTTTAGGCAAAAATATCACTGACTAGGCTGTGCCTTCTTTTTATTTATTGAGGTTGCAGGTGGCTCTTCGGTAGCTGAAGAGGATTCAGTTAGCCTCTAATGTGGCAATGGAGGCCTTTTGGACTGATATATTTCTTTTTTTTCCCTTAAAACACCTTTAATTTGCTTTTGGTCTATGTTTAGGCTTAAATAGGCCTTGATCTTCATTTCTTCGGGTCTTCATCCTTTAACACTATCTATATCTGTGGATTAGGCCTTTGATTCCTGAGTTTTTGCCTTAATCCCTTTAAACTATGATAAAAAATCTTTAATTCTTCACTTATTCTTTGATCTTCACCTTTGACACTGATACTCTTTGTATAATTGATGTTTACTATGTTTTTGTTGTTTTGCAGGCACGCAGAAAGTTTACACAGGTGGAGGGGTTTGTTTTAATGAAAGACCCCTTGGATCCCTTCCTGTACTGAAGGTTAGGAATCGTCATTCCTGACCTTCATGCTATTTTTAAAACTCTGGGAAAACCCATATATAACCTACACAAAACAAAAAAATTATGAAAATCCTGCGAAAAATAGGTTCGAACTGCTTTGGAGGTTTTCAGGCGCGTGGGCGAATCAGAGCTATTGGATTAAATAAACCAACGGTCGAGATTAATCGGTGGGTTCAATCGGGAGGTTAGATGGTTGTCAAATGTAATGGAGGCGAAATTAAATCGAGAATGTCCAATCTCAGAGATCAATGGGAGAGAACTCACAATGGAGCGTTTGTGAGAATAGATAGAGGGAAAACGAATGGAGGTGAAATACAATGAGAGTCGTTCGATCTCAGAGATCAACAGCCGAGATTGAAAGTGAAAATAACATTTTGGAGCACAGTGGTTTGGTGGAAAACCATTAATGGTTTTTGTGCGGGCTCTGGGGGGTAGGCGGTATCACCAAAAAAAACGCGATACCATACACCGCGCAACACGTGGATTTACAAAACCACCCATTTCGCATTTTTTTTCGGTGTTAACTTGTGGGCGCAAAAAAAACGTGAAATGAATCATCCGCCATCAGATCGGAGGCTCTAGATCCGACGATGCGGATCGCACGCGATGGGTTAAGTTGCGGGGTAAGCGGGGCAAGCGGGGCCCACAGTGACGTGTGGTCTTTTGTCGTGGAGCGGGTGATTGTCAGTTGAGTTTGGATGGTCGAGAAAAGATCTTGGCCGTTGGATCTTAAGAACGAACGTTTGAGATTTAACATATGGGGCAGGTTATTAATGGAGGAAAATATAAGGCAGGATGAACGAGCGGAAGAATGAAGCTCGATGGCCATTGATCTGCAGAGATCAATGGTCCAAATTCGTTTTAAAATTTATATGTCGGGAATGAAAAACAAAGGAAAAAATGGGTTTGGAAGAGGGTTTAGGACCTTTTAGCGCTCGATTGTGGGGCCTTAGGTCATATGAAACAGAAGGCCAACGAAGATAAGCCCTCGGAGGCTTAAGACTATTATAGTGCCTTAGATTGTTTTCTAGGCCAAAAAATAGGGTTTTTGAGTTAAAATAGGGGTTCCGATAGGTTAAAGGAGGTATTTTAAAACCAAATAAAAGGGAAATATAAGGTTTAAAGGGGGGTTTTGATGACTTATGGGTTAAATGAAAGGTTTTTAGAAGGGTTTTATGAGGGAAATAAGGATGAAATGGGGTTTAAAGCAGTCTTTCTCTTGGCAAACAACAGGTTCCTTAGGATAAAGAGGGAAACAATAGTGAAGATTAATTCAAGTAGTAAAGATCATCCTAAGACTTTAAGAACCGACAATTTGGACATTAATTGTTTCTTAAAGGCTAAAAAGAGATTTAGCAACCATTTGATATGGCAAATTTTTATATGTGGCTAACAGCGACTCCAACTTCGGATGGCAGCTCCTTGGAGGTGTCAAGAACCATAGAAATTCATCTCTGGAATGTAGATTAGTATCTTTCATTTTTGACAACCTTTTCATGTTCTCTGATCAGCTGCTTGAAATATGATTAGAACATTTCATATCAGTAGAAAAATTCTTCCCCAAATAGCTACCTACACAGCCTACTTCCTAACATTTTTTCTTCAGAAGGTGCATTTGGAATTGCAAACCTTTTCATCAACATTTTATTCTTTTGAAAAACAGGAAACTAATCTAAGTCTAATATTGTTTCTCCATGAGTTCATATTAAACAATTGAACTCATAAATTCACTACCTAACTATTATCTGTCAGGATTAGACTATCTGATAGATCTTTATTCTCTAAATTCTAAAACAGGAAATTTAAAAGTAGCCAAGCTAGGATTAAGTAGTCTGACTTGCTGTGGGTCTATGGCATAAAAAAAAGTTGCACATAGACTAAAATTTGCAGAAAAGAAAAACAAAATTGTGAAGGCTTAAGATTTGAAAATCAAAAACATTCTTCATTCTTTCTTCAGCTCTGTTTTTAGGCTTTTTTGAGCTTTTTTTCTTTCTCATCTGGTTCAAGTTTTGAGCACATTAGAACTAGTTTGTTTTCTATCTTTGGCCCAAGCTTTTATCTAATTAGAGCCATTCTTATTTTGAGATTCATAGGTTCAGATTTGAGCTTGTTTAAACCTTTTTTTTTCTATTCTAATCTACCTTACTGATAAGCCAAGAGTGTATTGTTTGGTTGATCTAATTCACTAACCTATCAGCAGTAAATTGGCAAGCTAATTAGTCATGATTAGGATGTATGACTAACTATAAGTGTGTTTTTAGGAGTGGCATTTGAGCTTGCACATTTTCAGACTTTGTCTCTCTTTTTGGTACGGGGCTATACCTTTCTTGTTTTCATTTGCCCTCTTTTCTTTTTTCTATTGTTTTTGTATTTTTCTCATTTTATTCTTCAAAGAAGAAATCAACAACTAACTAAATGCTCATAGCTGAGCTTTATTGACATTCCTATCTAACCTAATCTAACTTGGAATATTTACATGTTTAGCTGATGAACTCTCTTTTCTAGTACAACCAATCCAGTAAATGATTCCATGATTGGTCCTTCTTCATCTCTTAGAGCAGGATGGACAAATAAGGTCACTCCCATTCCTTTTGTTTTTTAGCAGCAATGCTAAATAATCTTCTTGCTTTTGGTAATACACTGCTCCTAATAAAATTTATTCCTTTTCCAAATGCCTTCAAGAAATGAGCATAGGGATCTTGAAATAATACCTGGTTGTGATTATTTGGAAGATATGCTTCAACCAGGATTACCTCTTCTTTCTCCACTGGGTCAAGATAAATATCTTCTTGAGAAAGAAAAACTTCCTCATCTTCATTATCATCTGAACTAGAGGACTCATCATATATTGCACTGTTGTCCTCTTGTAGTCCTAGTATGCTTTGATTCAGTGGACTGTACTCTGTGAAGAGATCATCATGTTCTTGAGCAGGGGTATCTTTTATTACCTCAATCCTCTCAGGAGAAGGCTCCTTATCTTCATCCTGCTCAAGAAATTCCTCTTCCTTTACAATCCCAACATTACAACTGAAAGATTGCTGACTTCCCATTATGTGAAAGCTATCTTCGATGGATTGGATTGGTTGATTGCTAATTTCAAGCTGATGATAAAGATTTTTATAACACCAATCAACTGCTGGTTGCCCTGCATGATTAGTTTCTGTTTGAAACTCATCATCATCATCAGACTGATCAAAAATTGGACAATCATTAGTATAAACAATTTCACCAATCAAGCATATTGGGTTATCAACAGGTCTTTCTTTATTCTGATCTACAAGTTTATTTTCTGGTGCAAGACAACAAGGTTTGGTAGGTAAATGAGCAAGAGCATTTGTTTTATAAAATTTTTCAGAGGCTGGCTATTTTTTTAATACATAATCAATTTATTCTTCTGTCAAAAGAGGGATTTCTTTTTTAGCATGGATAGAAGAACAACAATCCTCTTTCTCTTGTGTTAACTGGTTTTGAGGCTGGATGTCCTCTTGAGACTCTTTTAGTGAATATTCACTTGAGTTTCCAGGGACAATTTGAGGATTTTATATTGTTTCCTGATCTTTTTCTGTTTCAAACAATTCCTCATGATTATTATGACACTCAATTTGCATATGAGGTTCATGAGTTGTTTCTTTTACATTATTAGGATTCCACTCTTCTCTTAAAATCTAAAATAAGTTATAGCATAGAGGGAGAGTCCATGTATGTGTTGACTTAGCTTCTATTTCGGGTTCTGTGTTTTCTAAGTGGCTACTTGTTTCCTCAAAATACTGCTCACTATTAGTATTTTCTATTTGATCGTGAAGTTCTCTTAATAGCATAGTACAAGATATAGGGAGGCAATCAGGAGTTTCTTGACAACCTTCTTCATTTCTTTCTTTGTAACCTTGCTCATCATCTTCTATAAAGTCTTGATCATCATACATATCTTGCTTATTGTCTAGGTCTTGAGGTGATTGAGCTTGTGTTTGATCAGGGAAAGGCATAGGTTGCTCTAGATCACCAATATTTAAATTAGCCTCAAACCTATCCATTCTCTTTCCAAGCATGTACATCATCTTTTCCATCATGATTAGTAGTTTTTCTTCATTTTTTTCTCTATGATCTTGCTCATCACACATGTCTGGTAGTGGTTGCGTTTGTTCTTGATATGAAACAAGCATGGGCTACTCTAGATCATCAATATTTAAATTATCCTCACACCTTTCTATGCTCTTTCCAAGCATGTAAAACATTTTTTCCATCATGATTAGTAGTTTTTCTTCATTTTTTTCTCTATAATCTTGCTCATCACACATGTCTTGTAGTGGTTGAGTTTGTTCTTGATCTAAAACAAGCATGGGCTACTCTAGATCATCAATATTTAAATTAGCCTCATACCTTTCTATTCTCTTTCCAAGCATGTACATCATTTTTTCCATCATGACCAGTAGTTTTACTTCTAGGTCTATACTTGGATCCATGTTTGTAATAAAGAGGCCAGTGTGTCTTTTCAACCAGTTCAGAGTCTTCTACCAGTGGAGTCATTTGGTCTTTTAGAGTTGTGGAGTCGCCAGGTGGATGATTTAAATTTTTCTATCCACTAATATTATGATTGGGTTTTCTCAATGCATTCCCAAAGGAGTCTACAAAGACTGGACAGGTAATAGGCCTATTGGAGGCCAGTGGAGTCACCAGGTGGAAATTTTTAGCTCTTTTGGAGGTAAAATGTTTTATGGTCCACCACCATTTATTGATTTACATACTAATTTAAAAATGTTTTGGTTCTTCTGAGGTCTTTAAGGATGTATAATATGTAATTTACTCAGAATCCCCAACAGAGTCGCCAGAATGTTATGTCTCTGTAGTTTGCAAGATTGGAAAATACAAAGCTGCAGAGCCTACATATGAACTACTTTGGGATTCTAGGATCTAGCCCTCCTGAATCCAGAGAGGGATCTCTCTATAAGTGCAAAGATTGATTTATCTTTAAGGTTTTGGAATGTGATTTTAGGCTAGTTATTAAGAACAAGGGTTTTTTGGTTTATTTGGTTGGTCGGGCAAGATCTTTGATTGAGTGGAAAGTCCTGAAAATGAAATGGTTTTCAGAGGGGTGAAGATGTGAATAATTAAAAAAAGGTTCAGCTGATAGGATAGGTCAGAAATACCACTTAATCCATTGGGATATGGAGTCATAAAAGGTTTTAATTGCACAACAGTTTCAAGAGTGGTCCATGGGGCAAGTCATCTATAACGAAGGATCTTTTAGATTAAATGATGGGATGGAACATTAAAATGTTGTGAAGGTGGAAAAATCCAATAATTTCAACAAATATTTATTAACTTTCCAAATAAGAAAATCCTTTTAAGTAACTGTTTTGAAGTAAACCAAAGGACAGGGCTAACCATAGACTTCTTTGGAAAAACTTGTACTAAAGCCAACTTATCAGACAAACAATCCAGTAATCCACATGACTACTTTCAGAAGGAATGAAAACATATAAGAAAACAAAGTGCAGCTTAAGATCAAGTAAGATATTATTTAAATCTAGGCATGCTTTCAGCATACAGTTAGGGAAACTTTCAAACCACATTTGGAGAAAGAAATAGAAGACAAGGGAAACCATAAACTTTCCTAGTCCAACTCTACTTAGCATGTAATGAAACTATCATTCAAGAACAATGTTTAAAGTTTAGACAGTAAGACATGGGCACACCAACATTCCTTGACTATTTTAGACTATATTAAATCATTCTTAAATACAAAAACGAGGAAAACATAAAGATAAAGCTTATCAGTGAGAGTAGGGTACCTTTAATAGTAAATCTTAGCTCTATATTTGTTGTTCTTTATTAGAGAAAAATGGACAATTTTATGGAAAACATAAGAAGGAAAAAAAATACAATGAGAGGCACATCACCAATGGTATAGACCAGGATCCCATGAGTCAGCTTGTATATTGATGTCAATCCAGTTACATACTTCAAGTCCAATGTTTCAGAACATCCACAACTTCTCTTCTTAGCCTAACTTCTTTGATTACAAAATAGAGCTTCAAGAGCCTCTGAACACTATTTACATGCAGAAAGTTAGAGCAGCAATTATTACATCAACAATCCAACAACCAACAACATCTCATCTTCTTCAGAAGTATTTATAGAAGAAAGAGTAGGTGGGATGAAAGATAAGATCTCTGGTTCAATTATCACAAGTTTTAATGCTTTTGTCTTTGAGGGGTTCAATAGAGAATTTTTCTGATATTTATCTATATTAATTGGTTTTCATTAAATTTTTAGCCTCTTGTCATATTTTGTTGACTTTAAAACTCTTTAGGCAGCTTAAAAATAACTCTGGCTGTCTTTAGGCAAAAATATCACTGACTAGGCAATAACTGTGCCTTCTTTTGATTTATTGAGGTTGCAAGTGGATATTTGGTGGCTGAATAGAATTCAATTAGCCTCCGATGTGGCAGTGGAGGCCTTTCAGACTGATATATTTCTTTGTTTTTCCTTAAAACACCTTTAATTTTCTTTTGGTCTATGTTTAGGCTTAATTAGGCCTTGATCTTCATTTATTGAGATATTCATCCTTTAACACTGTCTATATCTGTGGATTAGGCCTTTGATTCTTGAGTTTGTGCCTTAATCCCTTCAAACTCTAATAAAAATATTTAATTCCTCACTTATGCTCTGATCTTCACCTTTGACATTGATACTCTTTGTATAATTGATGTTTACTATGTTTTTTGTTGTTTTGTAGGCACGCAGAAAGTTTACATAGGTGGAGGGGTTTGTTTTAATGAAAGACCCCTTGGATCCCTTCCTGTACTAAAGGTTAGGAATATTCATTCTTAACCTTCATGTTATTTTTAAAAATCTGGGAAAACCCATATATAACCTGCACAAAACAAAAAAAATTATGAAAATCTTGTGAAAATAGGTTTAAACTACTTTGAAGGTTTTCTGGCCCGAGGGTGAATCAGAGCCGTTGGATTAGAACAACCAATGTTCAAGATTAATCGATGGGTTCATTTAGGAGGTCAGATGGTGGGAAAACACAATGGAGGTGAAATTAAATCGGGACCGTCTGATCTCAGAGATCGACGACAGAGAACTCACAATGGAGCGTTTGTGAGAATAGATAGAGGGAAAACGAATGGAGGTGAAATACAATGAGAGTCGTTCGATCTAAGAGATCAACGGCCGAGATTAAAAGTAAAAATAACATTGCAGAGGACAGTGGTTTGGCATAAAACCATTAATGGTTTTCGCGCGGGCTCTGGGGGGGTAGGCGGTATCGCCAAAAAAACCGTGATACCATACACCGCGCAACATGTGGATTTACAAAACCACCCATTTCGCGTTTTTTTTTGGTGTTAACTCATGGGTGAAAAAAAAACGTGAACCGCATTGTCTATCGTTGGATCGGAGGCTTCAGATCCGATGGTGCAGATCGCACGCGATGGGGTAAGTTGCAGGGTAAGCGGGGCCCACGGTGATGTGTGGTCTTTTGTCGTGGAGCGGGCGATCATCGGGTTAGTTTGGATGGTTGGGAAAAGATCTTGGCCATTTGATCTTAAGAACGAACGGTTGAGATTTAACAGATGGGGCAAGTTATTGATGGAGGAAAAGATAAGGCAGGATGAACGGGCAGAAGAATGAAGCCCGATGGCTATTGATCTGCAGAGATCAACGGTCCAAATTCGTTTTAAAATTTATATGTCGGGAATTAAAAAAAAAGGAAAAAAGGGGTTTGGAAGAGGGTTTAGGACCTTTTAGCACCCGATTGCGAGGCCTTAGGTCGTGTGAAATAGAAGGCCAATGGAGATAAGCCCTTGAAGGCTTAAGACTATTATAGCGCTTTAGGCCAAAAAACAGGGTTTTTGAGTTAAAATAGGGGTTCCGATAGGTTAAAGGAGGTATTTTTAAACCAAATAAAAGGGAAATATAAGGTTTAAAGGGGGGTTTTGATGAATTAGGGGTTAAATGAAGGGTTTTATGAAGGAAATAAGGATGAAATGGGGTTTAAAGTAGTCTTTCTCTTGGCAAAAAGCAGGTTCTTTAGGATAAAGAGGAAAACAACAGTGAAGATTAATTCAAGGAGTAAAGATCATCCTAAGACTTTAAGGACTAACAATTTGGACATGAATTGTTTCTTAAAGGCTAAAAGAGATTTAGCCACCATTTAATATGGCAAATTTTTATAGGTGGCTAACAAGTCGCATGAATTTACCAACACACCAAGTCAACAATATGTGGAGCACATTACATTGAACGAGTCATTTTCCTTTAGGTCTTAATTTTAGATATGCAATGCCTAAAGAAATTATCATGTCCTTCCCCAAGTCTCTATCTCATCAATGAGCCAAGGGGGAGGTATGAATTGATTCAAACATATATAAATGCAAAGGGTAAGAGAGAAAAAAACAAGCAGAAATAAATGCATTTTTATGTTGCAATTTTTTTAAAAAGTAATTAGGAGAAATAGTTTAGTTTCTTTTCTAATATTGTTTGCTCACATAGTTCTAGTTTCATTCCTATGATTTTTTTCTCCATTGTTAACTTGGAATTTGTATTTCATGCATGATTTATATAAAAAAAAATCCATAAGATTCTTTGTAGGTAACAACCAAATTGTAGTAAGAAGTAGAAATTTGGGACACCTTTGCTCCAAATTCCATATTGTACTAAATTTTCACAACAATAATCATGGACAATGTTTTTTAATGGTGTTGGAGTATTATGATCCTCCCAAAGGATGTGATGAGGTGCTAAAGGGCCCATTATAATAATAACAATGGAGATCATTTAATGTAAGTTGTACTATATATATTATGTTTTTTATTATTAAATAAGGCATAATATGGCAAGTATTGAATAAATGATTGGGATCTTATCACAAATAATGGGTTCACT
Source organism: Pinus albicaulis (assembly GCA_034641835.2). Classification (NCBI taxonomy): domain Eukaryota; kingdom Viridiplantae; phylum Streptophyta; class Pinopsida; order Pinales; family Pinaceae; genus Pinus; species Pinus albicaulis. Next base: position 51,296,038 of record CM076583.1, read on the forward strand.
TATGCTAAAGGTTAAATATTCACTAAAAAACCACATCATTGAATGTTTGATAATATCAAATGGTTAGGGGTTCACTAACAAAACTCATTGTTGAATGCTTGAGCCTATCAAAAACCATATTCAAGAAATAGTGGAGTCCTAATGTTACCCTTGCCAAAAAACACTAATAACAAGCAGTGTAACAAGACACAATGCCTCACCATTTGAGGGATTATCCTAATTAGAAAAATAAACTAACTCTGAATAAATTTGTGTAATCCCATCAATGCTTCCTTGTGTAATTCCATCACATTTCAACTCCTCACCATGAATTTTGAACCTAAGACTTAATGGGGAAAAAACCCCACACAAACCAACTATTATACATCCCATGTGAATTTTTGAAAATAAAACACATGAAATTTGATCCTAAGACCATATAGAGACTAAGCTCACACAAACCAATAAATTTACACTTCATGAGTCTTTCTGAAAATAAACTTATACTAGCATATATCCATCTCAACCTTATTTAAATCTCTTGAGATGAAAACCTCTTTTAGAGTGCAAAACTTAACAAATATTTGCATCTTGAGATATTTGATTCATTTTAGTCCTTGATAAATCAATGGTTATATATATACCAACTCTATAAAACAAATTACACATCTTTTTCATTTTCAGCAAAAAAACCAATAAAATGTTTTAAGCATAATTTGTTTTATATATTATACACATAATTGCAATGAGCCTCAATGCACTTCTCATAAAATGATTGAATCTTTTTAATTCTTCCAATGGTTTTCATTTAGGCACATTTTTAGGGAACTTGCACAAAGACAGATATAATGTCTAAAGAAGCATTGAAGCTCTTAATCAGTACTTTGACTTAGATGGTGACATTTGATGCATTGAAGCACTCAATGGGCACTTTCACTTTGATGACTTCATAACTGAAGCTATGGATATTAGGATATAAATTTTTTTCCTAGCATCTTTGGTATGTTTGAATGAAGTATATGATGTTTCTTTCTAGTTTTTTCATACTAGTCAAAACGAATAGGTTTTTTTTGGGTTTCAAGCTATACGCTAAATAGTTAATTTTTTTGTTTACCATATGAAAATATTAATTTGATTTGCAGGTAGAAATTGGTTTTTTGTTCAACTTATTTTAATAAGAAATATTTTTTCTCAGTTGATTTCACCTGGAAATATGTATATTTCCTTTGAAATATAATGATTTTTTTTTCATGGGAAAAATATATTATACATATAGTTGACATTGAAATATTTTACTCAACTTGATTGGATTACTTTATTTAGACCACATTATACACATTACAATGTTGTCTTAATTAATACATATAGAAATATATCATATTCCATGGATATATGTTTTATGCTTCCCAATATGAGGAGACATATCAACTCGATATTAAGTGTTCACGAAACAATACATCTCACTCATATTAAAATGTAAAAACAAGAGGATTTTTTTACTTTCAATTACTTTATATTTCTCTATATAAACTTGATATAAAACTAGTGAATGAGACATCAATCTAACATAAGTATCAAAACACTTGCTTCATAGATCATTAAACTAATTAAATTATAATTTTATTTTAAATAATTACTATTATTATTAATTATAAAAAAAATAACATAAAAGTTAATCATATATACATTTGAAAAAGCATGGAACTAGATTTTTATTTATGGGGATTTACCCCCACTTTACCATGGAATTTCTTAATCTGTAAATAGTCTTTGTTACAATATCATGGGCCAATACCATGGCTTATAAATACCACATGCCCATAAAACCATAAGTCACTTCATATGTAACTTGTTCATATTCCATTTTTTTTAATCAATCAATTTAATTAAAAAAAAAAAAACGCACAACTACTTATGCTTTTTAGGTACTAAGTCATGGATAACCTAACTCATTGGGATAGATTTTTTTCCTTCTGATTCTATGTATGATTTTTTTCTTGTCGCCATAATACATCCTATCTCCATCATGGTTCTATTAGAGTTGGAATCTCAGCATTAACCCACATAGACCCACATAGGTTAAATACATATGTACCAGTCACAATTCGAGATGTTATCCACAATAAATATATAGACTCACTTATTGGTGGAATTGTGCCCCCTTGTTCAATGGTCTTATCTGGTTTGATTGCCGCCCAAATGTTTCAGTATATGTGTATGATGAACATATCAAAGACATCCTGCAACTATGGATCAAAACTATGGGTTTTGATATGAAGAAGAAAAGAACAAACATCTCTATTCACACTAGAGGATGTTTTAGGCAGACAAACACTCTATATCCTGTTGTCTTGCATACTCCTAGCCAAGATTCAAAATCAAGTAATATTGTTATCACCGATGCTCTAAATAAAAAAATAGAGCATCAGACTATCAAATGGGAAGAACTTAGTTTCCTTGAAAATTGGGTACTGGATTTCTCAAGAAATCCCAAGACTCAGAACATCACATCAACAAAAATTCAAGAAGGACCTTCCATATCCATATTGTCATTCCCTATAAGGTCTACCATTCCTACTCAGTGTTTAAAATCTTCTTTTGAAGCCTCATAGTTCTATTAAAATAATTTACCTCTAGATATTGTTCCTTCTACATCTGTAAATCGTTTTCATCCTGAGTTTTTTGAGCTAGCTGAAGTATTACATTTTCAGGATTTGGAAGTTAGATGTTCTACTTTCCAATCCATTGTAAGTCTAAAAACTCTTATTGACTTTATTATAGATGAAAACCAAAACCGTAGAACCAGAGAAGCTCCATCTGATATTTTGTCAAATTCTTCCCCAAATCCTAAATGTAATGATATCTCGTTCCACCATGACTCAGTAATGACGATCCATGAATTACCACCATTAGAAAATGAAGATCCACGACTTATTGAAATTTTCAGTAAAATAAGACCCCCATGAATGCCTATATATAGATTAGGATATCTGGAACAAATGGATAATATTATTCCTTCTTACAGATTCCAAAATCTTATCCCACTTGATTGTAAGAAACCATCCAAACTAGAAATGTTTAAGTTTTTCTTTATCATGGAAGGAAGCCCAAATTACTTAATCAATACTGAATGGATAAAAATAATTCTAAATTGGGATCTATTCAGTCATCTAGATTCCAAAAAATTCAATCTGGAAACTTCTACAGAAGAAAAACTCTTTCTTTCTTCCCAATGGAAAGAATATATGGAAATAAAAAATTCATGGATCTCCTTTTATGAATGGAAAAGGAAAGGGGAAATGATGGTGATACAAATTGCAGATGCATAATATTCCTCTGCAAAACATAGATGGATAGCATATGACGACAACAAGATTGAAACAAAGACTACTTTCCCTCCTTATAAAGGAATCACACTTGAAGAATCAGTAAAAGTTGCCAAAGCATTCCCTTTAGTCATATAAGATAAAATGGCCATAGGAATTGATGGAAGAATGCAGATGGTAAGTGAGAAAATAAATTGGACTAATACTACATTAAAGGGGCTTGAAATGAATGTTGCAAATGGTATTAGACAAAAAGGATTCACTACAAGTATCTATAAATCATGTAAATAAGGAATTGAATGATTTTCACTTTTCAGTTTCAGACTTTGGAAAATTTGTTAGAGAATCCAAATAAAATACAGAAAAAATTGAGCAAATAATTTATTTGGGTTTCCAAACCACTCAAAATATGATACAGGAATTGTCTGAACATTTTGGAAAATTATCAATATATACAAAAGACAAAGATATTCCTAACTCATTGTTTTTTTGTCATCAAATACCCATCCAACATGCTGGAAAATTAGTTGAAATTTTTTCTTTTCTGTTCCCCAAAGAAAAATCTGAAAAACTTGAATCATCTGAGCCTCAACTATTTCCCATTTATGATCCCCTACAAAGACAATTTACTAGATATCCAACGCCGGATCTAAGTGGAAAAGGGAAAATTCCAGAAACCCAAGTCTTTCATCATGATGCCCACAGATAATGAAACATAGATAATTTATGTGTCAGAAAAATCAAGAAGATGATTGACCAAATGTACACATAATACAAATTAATGTGCATGAATTGGAAAAATGAGGTAGATGCATGCAAAACATTTATTCAGTGCTTTACATGGTCTCTTCATATATGGTGGGAAATAGAATCTTCCCCAACATTGGTTGATAAAATATCCATTGAAATAATCAAAGACAAAGCCAGGGATATAGTACACAATGCAGATGGAACGCCCCCAAAACAACATGATGGGTGCATTAACTTCCATGATTATGGAACACTAGTATGGGGTAGAAAATGAAGTCTTAAATAACAATGCTATGGTGCGTATGAATCTCAAGTGAAAAAATACGTCACAATATGAAGATTTTCGTAGAGATTGGGTACAAAGTATTTATGAAGCTAATGACTACAAAAAATTACTCCGAAAACAAGTATACCTTGCTGCAGTCCCATCTAAATTTGTAGACTACATCCAGAATCAAGATTTCTTCACAACCCTTTATGAATCTCACACTTGGGGTGAAATTTATTGCACCATTACAAAAGATTTAGTCAGCATGTGTATCAACATGAAAGTCAATAAATCTATATAAAAATTGTCTAAGCTACTTGGAAATAATTCTATTTGTAATAAATATGGATTATCCATTGATGATCCAATTGTACATAGAAAGAAAACCAAAAATATGTACAAAAGAATAAAGAAAAACACAAAAAAAGCAAAACAAATTCAAAAAACAAGGAAGCCTCATAGCAAAGGTTACTACAGAATTATGTCGAGAAGCCACTATTATTCCCCAAAGTATATACATCTCAAAACTCACAAGAAAGAAGCATGGGGCCAACTAACTTGTTGCCTACGTGGGCAACAGGGGTATACTGCAAATAAATGTCCCCAAGGAGAAGAGTCTAACAGAAAAAGAGGAAAAATATCCCAATAGTTGGCACACAAGTATAAGGAAGAAAAACAATAGAGAGAGGAAAATAAACCTGTTACACATATCCAATGTCTTGGATGTGGATTCAGAAATTATAGAACATAAGTTTCCCAAATATCCATTTCAGAGAAGCAAAACATTTAATGAAAAATGATGATTGTTGTATTTCAACATAAACTTGTAGTTTTTCTGATTCTGATGTATCCATACATCAAATCAATATTCATGAATGTAATTGTACAAACTTTGAAAATTTCCATTGCAATACTTCAGAAGAAGAAGACACATCAGATTCTGAATCTCAAGTTTTCCCATAAAAGGAAAAAATCAGTATGGCTCATAAAAAGGATGAGGAAGCAAAAATTTGTTGGCAATATGTTTCTGGTATCCTGTTATATTGAATTGATTGTCCTTAATGGCAACCCTCTGACAAAGGATGCAGATAATGACTGTATGAAGAACTCAGAAATCCATTAGCAGTTCTATTTAAGACTGAATATAAGACTGAATGTATATATGTTTTTCTTGAATAAGTTCAGTGTATGTATGCATCCTGACTACAGATAATTGAAATCTGTGATAGTTAAGAAACCCGGTGTTGGGTTTGATGGTGCTCTGTATACAGCTAGAGGTACCAATATTAATACGATCGACTGTGTATCCCAACTGGTAGACAATGAACCAACACGTGATAACCCTATGTATTATGGAGTAAGGTGTTTATCTATGTTTCAAATGGTGGATCGAATGCACGTAGGGAACTGAGTCGAACAGTCCGTAAGGATTTCATCGGAGCTGTATAACAGTATTGTGGTTATATGAACTGATAACACGGAGAAACGAATTGGCGAAAGTACGCAGACGGAACCTGGAATAGAGGGGCGGAACCTTGCGGATGAACAGTGAATGCGGTTTAAGGCTGGAAATGGTTTTTATCGCACCACCTTTGCAGCGAAAGTGTTATTTGAGAATCGGGAGCGATTCCATAGAACAGTCGACACGTGGCGTCGGGAAAAGCTCCAAAACCGCCATCACTGTGTGCCATCGCACATTAACAATCGACCAAGGAGGCCGCACGATATTGTTGAGCGCCGTCGATCTGGAGGGAAGCCATCAGACGACGGTCGTATGAAGAAGATGTGTGAAGGTTAACCAATGTACGACGCGGGAATTTGATTGGACTATTGATCATATACGTGGGGCCCAGAGTCAAATTTCTATTAACCTTGGCTATAATATTATATGGCGGAGATAAAGATTACCTTTGGGTCGATTCGTGTTGTGAGAGTTTGCATTAGTGTATATGGAAGAGCGTAGGTTGGGGTTCCAATTTGGATTGGTTCCCGTTTTAATATGTGGGTTGTTATTAGAAGAGCATTTTTGTATGCCTTAGGAAGGTCATTACTAAAGGAGAAATTTGGATTAATATCTCAATCTCAGATGGAGATATTAAAAAGCCTTAGATTAATTATCTAATTACTAGACCAAGAAAATAGAACAATGAGAAATTGTTTGGGGCTTGGGTAGACCCCGCTGGATTATCTATTTGATCCCGTCCATGAATACCATCAGCGGTTGGGTGGTTTTGACTCATGGTATTAATAAAGGCTAAAACTGTATAAGAAGAATAGGATTATAGTACAACGTGTGCATGTGGAGGGGTTTTTAATGAATAAATCTCTTTAAGAGATATCTGCATGATTGAAATCTATTTTTGATCAATCTGAATCTATGATGCACCTATGGATATGATGAAGGTTCAATATCTCTAGATCTAGAAATGATGAATCTCTAGGAAGATCTGCAAAATAAATTATGAAGACCTGACGCAAGTCTGATGAAGAAATTGAAGAAAGTTGGTGGATCTGAGGGTTGAAGCCTTCAATATGAAAATGGAATCTTTCTACAAGTTGGTGTTAAATCAGGGGGTCGAAGCTCCCTTCCAAGAGAGATTGGTAAACGATATCAGGGGGGTTGGAGCTCCCTTCTAGTAGTGACTGGAGAACGAGAGAAGGTGGTAGCCTTCTACAGGATATCCACGTGTATTCTCAAGTTGGATTCAGTAAAGTAGCGTATGGTTTTAAGAAAGAAAAACTAAAAAGTTTTTAGTCAGCTCTAAATACTAATTCACCCACTCCCCCTCTCAGTATTTTTCCCAACAATTGGTATCAGAGGAGGTCCTTCTGAAAAATCTTAGCCGCTAGAAGGAAGATCAATCAAGATGAGCAATCAAGAAGGAACAACATCTATCAGGCCTCCACTCTTCAACAGAAACAATTTAATCTTCTAGAAAACAAGGATGAGATCCTATCTTCAGTCTCTGGGAGAAGATGTATGGGCTATGGTTGAAGGAGGATATCAATATCCAGCCGCAACACCAATAGATCCAACGGAAAGAAAGAATTATGAAACAAATGCAAAGGCGGTCAATTCTCTATTGGGAAGTCTAACTAAATCAGAATTTGTCAAATTCATGCAGCTGGATATAACAAAGGAAATATGGGACAAAATCATTCTAAGTTATGAAGGTGATGCAAAGGTAAAAAAGTGCTAAACTCCAAACTCTCAAAATTCAATATGAGAATCTAAAAATGCATAATGAGGAGAGCATTGCCAATTTCTTGTTACGTCTTGATGATATTGTAAATTGTATGAGAAATATGGGAGAAACAATAATCAAATCTACTTTGGTTGAGAAAGTTTTAAGATAACTAACGGCAAAATTTGAGTCAAAAGTTTCTGCTCTTGAAGAAAAGCAGGATCTTCAAAATCTTACTGTGGTGGAACTTCATGGCATACTAACTGCATGTGAAATGAGAAGAGGAGGACCATCTGAAGTCAAAGAAGTCATCTTTAGAGCTTCTACAAAGGGAAAGACGTACAAGAGACAAAAGGATTAGGGTATATCTTAGAAGAAGATGAGGTAAATTTTGTAAAGAAACTCCAACTTGGCACAGGACGGTTCAGAGGTAAGCTTCCTTTCAAATGTTTTTCTTGTGGAAGAGTTGGTAATTATGCTGCTAAGTGTCCTTACAAAGAAACACATGGAAAAGGGAAGGAAGTAGCAATATGAATAAGAATCGCATGGAGTACTAGAAAAAAAGCATTATACTCTGCGAAGACAAGGATAGTTATTGATAGTGAGGAGAATGTGAACAAGATCTTAGACTTCTCATGGCATTTGAAAAAGAGTCTAGAGAAGAAAAAGATACTTTTATGGATGCTTTAGAGGACAATGATTTTCTTGATGAAATCAATCAACTCAAAATATGCTTAGAAGAAAGTAAATTATTCATAGAAACTCTGAAAAACCAGCTTGAAGAAAAAGAGAAACATAATGAGAAATTAGAATATGAAATAGTAAGTCTAAGAAAAGAAATTGAGAAAGTAACGACTTTGAATCTTATATTTCCTAAAGGATCTGAAACCTTAGATGAGATTATCAAGGTACAACGTTCTCCTCTTATAAAGACAAAGTCTTGATACATCGTAGAATCTTCTCAAAGCCATGACCAAATTATCTAAAAGCGCCTACAACCAAACATAACATTGTGCCACTCAAAGAAGGGAATAAAGAATATTTATAGCTAAAGCATGATTATCTCAATTCAAAGAACACTAACAGGAGTACCTTTCAAAGAAACACAATCAATAGGTAAATTCAAGTAGAGTATTTCATGGTCACAGAAATTTCTTCTTCAATGGGCAATGTTTCTCATGTCCCAATTTTGGTCATAAAGTTGTTCAATGTGTCGCATATAAAACCATCATGACAAGAGAAGAAAGAAAGAAAAGGATTGATATTGGAACAAAGAAGAATACATATAACAACTTTTCTACTCTTAAAAATGAAGTTGAATGTGCTTATTGCAATAACTTTGGCCATGAAGAATCTGAATGCAGGAGTAAAGTTCAGCCAAAAGAGAATTTTCCTTCAAGCGCCAAAGTGTGGAAAAAGAAGGAATTACAAGTTGAAAATTGTGGCATAGCTTTATTTTCAGAAGGTGAAGAAAATCAATGGTACATTGATAGTGGATGCTCAAAACACATGATAGGTGACAAAAACAAACTTCTTTCATATAGTGATCTAGAAAAAGAAAAGAATGTTACATTTGGAAATGATACTCCTGCTGTCATTAAGGGAAAAGGGTCCGTTTTTCTACAAGAAAAGGTGAAAGCCAATAATGTCATGTATGTGGATGGATTAAAGCATAACCTGTTAAGTGTAAGTCAAATGTGTGATCAAGGAACTGAAGTTGTCTTTAGTTCAAAAGAATGTGTAGTATGTGATCTTGATACAGGTAAAACAATTATAAAAGGAAACAAAACTCCAAGCAACCTGTATGTATTGAAGACCTGCAAAGAACAATGTTACTTGAGTAAATCTTCAGAAAACTGGCTATGGCATAGAAGGTTGGGGCATCTGAGCTTCTCTCAAATCAACAAATCAAGTAGAATTAAAGTTGTTCGTGATCTTCCCAATATTACTCTACCTGAAAGTATCATATGCAAATCTTTAAGCCACGGTAAGCAAACCGTAGTGCAATTTAATGCCAAGGAATCACCAAGTAACTTTGAACTCATTCATACGTACATATGTGGACCTATGAGGAAAAAGTCACCACAAGAACAATACTATATCTTATTTATTGATGATTTCTCTAGAATGTGTTGGATTGGGTTGATTAAACACAAAGATGAAGCATTTGATAAATTTCAGATCTTCAAAGCACTGGTTGAAAATGAATTATATCTAAAAATCAAGTGTCTTTGATCTGATCGAGGAGGATAATATACATTAGATGAATTCCTTGAATTTTGTGAACAACATGGCATAAAAAGATAGTTTTTTATAGCTGGCACTCCACAAAAAAATGGCGTAGCAGAAAGAATGAATAGAATAGTTCAACAAATGGCTAGGGCTATGCTTGATGATTCCAGAACACCTGACACATTTTGGGGAGAAGCAGAACATACAGCAGTAAATATTCTTAACAAGGAACATGTTCGTGTAAACAGTGATAAAATTCCATATGAACTATGGTATGGCAATCCTCCCACTGTAAAGCACTTTAGAGTTTTTGGGAGCAAACGCTTTATCAAAAATAATGATGAAAAAATTGGCAAGTTTGAACCCAGAGAAGATGAAGGAATATTTCTTGGCTACTCCTCTAGGAGTAGGGCATATAAATGTTACAATAAAAGACTTCGTAAGATTGTTGAATGTATAGATGTTGTTATTGATGAGTCTCCTACAGCTCGAAAAGAAGAAAAAAAAATGACAGATGAAGACGATGATGACATATATCCTTCTACATCAAATAGGAATGATATAGACAGTGAACCCAATGAAGAACCCGAAGATGATTTATCTGAAAAAGCTCCATCCAGATATGTTCAAAAGAATCATCTAGAATCTCAAATCTTGGGAGAAAAAGGATTAGGTGTACAAACAAGGAGGACTCTTGTGGGATCTTCTAGCTATCTGGCATTTCTATCCACTATTGACCCACACAATGTCAATCAAGCTAGCAAAGATGAATGTTGGATTCAAGCCATGAATGAAGAGCTTGATCAAATTGAAAAGAATCACACTTGGGAATTAGTACCAAGATGTCATGACAAAAATGTCATTGGAACTAAATGGATATTAAAAAACAAGTTAAATGAGAATGGGGATGTTATAAGAAATAAATCTAGACTTGTTTGCAAGGGGTATGCTCAAAAAGAAGGCGTAGACTTTGAAGAAACTTTTGCTCCTGTGGCTAGAATTGAAGCCATAAGAATGTTTCTTGATTTTTCAAGCTTCCAACAAATCAAATTTTATCAAATGGATGTTAAATCTGATTTTCTCAATGGTGATCTAGAAGAAGAAGTTTATATAGAACAACCAGAAGGATTCATCTTGGGAAATGACAAAAAACTTGTTTGTAGACTTAAAAGGCTCTATATGGTCTCAAACAAGCTCCAAGGGAATGGTACTATCGTCTTGACAAATATCTTCATCAATAAGGATTTTCAAAGGGGTCTGCTGATAGCAACTTTACACAAAAACTGAAAATGATAAACTATTGATTGTGGTTATATATGTTTATGATATCATTTTTGGAAGTAATGAAGAGTCTAAGAGTCAGAAATTTGCTTCTGCTATGCAGCAAGAATTTGAAATGTCTTTACTTGGGGAACTAACATTCTTTCTTGGCTTGCAAGTGCAACAAGCAACAGATGGCATATTCTTATCACAAGCAAAATATCTTAAGCAAATTTTGAATAAGTATGGCATGGAAGAGTGCAAACCTGTAAGTACACCAATGATAACCGGATGTAATCTCAGTTCTCATGATGATTCTCCCATGGTGAATCAACCAGAATACAGATCTATGATAGGAAGTCTAATTTATCTCACTAGGACTAGACCAAACATTATGCATGCAAACTTGGATTGTGGAGCGATTCCAAGCTATTCCAAAAGAGACCTACTCAGAAGTCAAAATAAACTTCAAATATCTCGCAAGGAATTCAAGACTTTGGACTATGGTATCCAAAGAATGTTGATCTCACTCTTCATGCTTACACTAATGCAGTATTTGGCCGGAAATGTTGATGATCGGAAAAGCACTAGTGGTGGTGCATTCTATATGGGGCCCTGCTATATCTTGGTTCAAGAAGAAGCAAAGCTCTATTGCCTTATCTACAACAAAAGCAGAATATGTGGCTGCAGCATCATGTTGCACTCAACTTCTTTGGATGATGCAAACCTTACAAGACATTCAAATCAAATGTTCACCTCCTATCTCCATTATGTGTGATAATACAAGTGCCGTCAATATTTCAAAGAATCCTGTTATGCATTCCAAGACCAAGTACATTCCCATCAAGTATCACTTCTTACGTGAACAAGTGCTTGAAAAAAAGGTGAAGTTGGAGTATGTTCCCTCTAAAGAACAAGTTGTTGATATATTTACCAAACCTTTACCCAGGGAAGCATTCGAATATCTCAGACAAAAGCTGGGAGTAGTATCTACCATGCAAAATATCAGATCTACTTAAATACAGAAGATTAAATTTGATATGCGGATTTCCTGCAGGACAGTCGCGTATATATGCAAGTTTATACACAGAAAACCGCGTATGGGTATTTGTTGACAAAATTTTTCTGGGTTAGCATTCTTCAGCACAGCTACGGTGCTGTTGGGTATCTCTAGATGCACAGGTTAAGGGGGAGCATTGGTGATGTGGAAATGATGCATTGTTGGCATTCTAATTATTTGTTGTAGTCTGATCTCATGCATGAGAATCTTTGATCTTGAGTGTATAAGTCATTCCTGTTATTTCATTGAATATTATGTTTGAAGATGCAACATGATCTCAGGTGGAGCATGGTATTGTCAGTACAAAGGATCCTGATCTATCCTTTTCCTTTGATGTCAAAGGGGGAGAATATTGCTGAATGTATTTCTGGTCATGGTTGCCATCAAGTCTAATGGGGGAGATTGTTGGCAATATGTTTTTGGTATCCTATTATATTGAATTGATTGTCCTTGATGGAAACTCTCTAACAAAGGGTGCAGATAATGACTGTATGAAGAACTCAGAAATCCATTAGCAGTTTTATTTAAGACTGAATATAAGACTGAATGTATATCTGATTTTCTTGAATAAGTTCGGTGTATGTATGCATCCTGATGACGGATAATTGAAATCCGTGATAGTTAAGAAACCCGGTGTTGGGTTTGATGGTGCTCTGTATACAGTTAGAGGTACCAATGTTAATACAGTTGACTGTGTATCCCGAATGGTAGAAAATGAACCAACGCGTGATAAACCTCTGTATTATGGAGTAAGGTGTTTATCTATGTTCCGAATGGTGGATCAAATGCACGCAGAGAACCGAGTCGAACAGTCCGTAAGGATTTCATCGGAGCTGTATAACAATATTGTGGTTATATGAACTGATAACACGAAGAAACGAATTGGCAAAAGTACACAGACAAAACCTGGAGTAGAGGGGCAGAATCTTGCGGATGAATAGTGAACATGGTTTAAGGCTGGAAGTGGTTTTTATCGCACCACCTTTATAGCGAAAGTGGTATTTGAGAATCGGGAGAGATTCCATAGAACAGTAGACACGTGGCGTCGGGAGAAGTTCCAAAACTGCCATCACTGCACGTCATCGCACGTTAAGGATCAACCAAGGAGGCTGCGCGATATTGTTGAGTGTCGTCCATCTGGAGGGAAGCCATCGGACGATGGTCATATGAAGAGGATGCGCGAAGGTTAACCAAAGTACGGCGCGGGAATTTGATTGGACTATTGATCATATACGTGGGGCCCAGAGTCAAATGTCTATTAACCTTGGCTATAATATTATACGGCAGAGATAAAGATAACCTTTGGGTCGATTCATGTTGTGAGAGTATGCATTAGTGTATATGGAAGAGCGTAGGATGGGGTTCCAATTTGGATTGGTTCCCCTTTTAATATGTGGGTTGTTTTTAAAAGAGCATTTTTGTATGCCTTAGGAAGGTCATTACTAAAGGAGAAATTTGGATTAATATCTCAATCTCATATTGAGAGATTAAAAAGCCTTAGATTAATTATCTAATTACCAAACCAAGAAAATAGAACAATGAGAAATTGTTTGGGGCTTGGGTAGACCCCGCTGGATTATATATTTGATCCCGTCCAGGAATACCATCAGCGGTTGGGTGGTTTTGACTCATGGTATTAATAAAGGCTAAAACTATATAAGGAGAAGAGGATTATAGTACAACGTGTGCATGTGGAGGGGTTGTTAAATATTAATAAATCTCTTTAAGATATATCTACATGATTGAACTCTGCTTCTGATAAATCTGAATCTATGATGCACCTATAGATATGATGAAGGTTCAAGATCTCTAGATCTAGAAATGATGAATCTCTAGGAAGATCTGCAAAAGAAATTATGGAGACCTGACGCAAGTCTGAAGAATAAATTGAAGAAATTTGGTGGAACTGAGGGTTGAAGCCTTCAGTATGAATGTGGAAGCTTTCTACAAGCTGGTGTTAAATCAGGGGGTCAAAGCTCCCTTCCAGGAGAGATTGGTAAACGAGATCAGGGGGGTTGGAGCTCCCTTCCAGTAGTGGCTGGAGAACGAGAGAAGGTGGTAGCCTTCTACAGGATATTCAGGTGTCTACGCAAGTTGGATTTAGTAAAGTAGCGTATGGTTTTAAGAAAGAAAAACTAAAAAGTTTTCAATCAGCTCTAAATACTGATTCACCCCCCCCCCCTCCCCTCTCAGTATTTATTCCAACAAAATTCTTGAAGAAGGAGAAATGAAACCGAATTTATTAGAATTATTTTTACAGACAACAAAGGACAATTAAGGAATATCATCATCAAAATCTGTAAGTTCCAAACCCCTTTTTGTTGACGCCTCTTTTTAAAATAATACAAAGTGATTTCAACGAAGTCAATGACAGGCTAATAAAAGGGCTCTTACTTTAGGGGAACTAAGTGAAGTAATTTAACTAATGAAAAGAGATATCTTTGAATTAAAAGGAAAAATCTATATTCTAGAATAAGGAAGAGGAAAAGAAGAAATATTTGCACCTATGAAAAATCCCAAAATAGAAATATATGAGACAAAAATAGAAGACTATTTTGGGTTAAACAACATGAAAATCATGGTAATTTAGTACCAACAACATCATGTATTTTTTAATATTAAAATAGAAGGCCAAAGTTTTACAGTCAAATCATTAATTGATTTAGACGTTGATATGAATGTTTTAAATAAAAAAGTAATACCATTAAAATGCTAGAGTTTTGCACATAGGAAGGTCATGGGGCTTGGAGAACAATAAAAAAAGTATGAAATCCCAAAAGCCACAATATGTTTCCAAGAATATTGCATGAATCTTCAATTTTTTGTAGGAAATATACCAATTGAATGCATTTTGGGAAATGTTTTCTTAGCAGATGTTGAACCACATGGTTATGCCCGACTAAAAGATGGTAAAGCAAGATATTTTATCTTTGTTCCAGATCAAAATGGTTTCCTACAGACAATAACCTTGCCATTCATGTCCACTCCTAGAGTCTCTATTATGGTCTAGATGAGATAGGAAGTCTAAAAATATGAAGAAAAACTAAGAGAGTTTAAATATTTAAATTTTTTCCTAAGAATAGAAGATCACCTCCAAACCCTGAAAGTAATCCAGAATATTGCGGAGTTTAAAAGCCAGAAATAGAAATGATGCCGCTTAGAAGAACCCAATGATTTTTGGCACAGAAAGCAACACTTTGTGGAATTACCATATAAAGAGGAATATATGAGTAAACCTTGTAAGTGTAGAGAAATTCCTATGAATGAGGAATATAGGAAATTGTGCCAAAAGGGGATTTCCGAACTACTCAGAAGAGGACTTATCAAAGAATCCAGTATTCCCTTGAACTACTATAGCAAAATTCTGTTAGTAAGATTGGGTGGAGCTAGACGACAAGGCAAGCTCTACTCAGAAATGTGGGCTTTGAAAATGTTCGATTAGTACTCTGTTCTGTCATTCGGGTGGTTAGTGAGGAGGAGTATTTGGGAATTATATTTGGAGATTCTGAGAATGAAAAGGAGTTGTGGGCGGTGAATTTGCAGAGTGAATTGTTAGGTGTTGTCAGTTACTAGGCTTGTGAGCAATTCAATATTTGCATTTGGGTTGGGAACAAAGGGCAGCAATGGAAATGGGTGCCTGAATTCTCTCAGGATAAGGTTGTGGGGAAAGTTTTTAGACTTTGGGCCTGCATTAATCTTTTATTATGTGTGTTGGAGGGGTGGGGTAGGAGTGTTGATAGAAACCAGGAGAATGGTGGCAAGGGGCAGGATTTAGGTTGTATAAGGAGGTAAATTAGCACAAATGTCACATGGGGTTGAAGAAGGGAGTTTTTGGAGAAGTCTAGAAATATGAGGGGGTTTTGTGGCTGGCTTCCATGCTGAGAATTGGTAAAGGTCAAAAAATTTCATCGGTGTAGGAAATATATTGGATTTGGGCAGCGGCAGGGGGGCGAGTTTGCTATAGGACCATGGAAAATTGTTTTTGGAGAGTTGGTGTTGTTCCCTCGATGGAAGGTCACAACAAATTAGAGGTGGGGAGTTTAGCCACTCGGCCATGGGGATGTTGCAGACTAGGGTCAGGCTGCTCGCATGGCAGAGGATGCAAAGGATGCAGGATTGAGCATGCTACATGTGAGGGATGTGCTTCAGAGCATGAGGAAATCAGGATGGGGATGCAAATAATTCAACATAAAATCCACCAACAGCAGAAAGACATGCTTAACATGCAATAAAATAAAATGGCCAAGGATGAAAAAATCATACATATGGAGGATAAAATTGACGAACTTCGACGTCAACTGGAGGAGCTCAAAATTCTGCAACAATGTAAGAGCACGAAAGTGGACATGAAAGGACCAACATTTGACCTCAACATCCCTGTGGATATCGAGGAATAATGACTTGAGTAGAAGCTCTTGAGTGTTTTTATTTATCTAGATATGTTATGTTAAAATGTGAAGTTGGGTTACACGTTTTGCCCTTTTTTGAGAAAAAATATTTCATTTTCTATGTTCTTCAAATTTTTTCAAGCCAAAACAAATTTTCTGTTTAGAATTTCATTTTAAGATAAAAATAAAAGTTGTCAGAAATTTTATTAGCTTTCTATTACTTATTTTTTGGAATTTTTTTATACACATTTGATATTTCAACTTAGTGTTTCTTTGAGTGTGTGTTCTTTAACAATCAAAAGATTCATAAAAAGTCATGTTCAAACGCGTTGGTGTATTCTTTGAAAACTTTTTGTTTTTAAGAAACAAAATGTGTTACCACAATCTAGACAGAGTCTACTTCATTTTCGTTATATTTACGAAACCAACTGATGCATATCATAATTACTAGAATTTTTTGAACTTATTAAATGTGAAAAAACTACATATTTTGAATATGTTTCAGCTCGCACAAAATTTCTCAACATATAAGTTATAAACTAAAAATCTAAAAACTACACATTAAAGATGACGGACCAATGTAATGCACCATAATTTTTTCAATTTTTTTTACAGTGTATTTTGGAAGATATAGAATATCAATTTCACTGAATCATAATGACCTTTAGAAATTGTTTTCACTCGTTTTATTACAAAATTAATTAAAATTAGTAAATATTTATGAACGTCCATAAAACATATATTTCTTGAAGGTAGATTGAATTATTAAAATGCTTGTCTTGGTCCCGACAATTAATTCACAAATTTTCATGGACTTTAATCAGTCCAAAGTTGAAGAAATGTGTTCAGAGCTTGGCTCTACGTAACTGCAAACGTGTTAGTTTGGTCGAACTTTTAGAAAAAGTTCGGTCGAATTGTTTTTTTCCCCGAAAGCCCATCAACTCTAACGACACAAAAGTTCAGCTAAATTTTTTACAAAAGTTCAGCAGAACTTTTAATTGTATTTACGTCGGCTGAAAAAATTCAACGAAGCCCCTGCAAAAAGACATTTCACGGAAATATAAATAGAGGTAAACAGATTCATTATTTTCACATAATTTCACACATTTCTTCAGTTGGTCTGCTTTTGTGAAAGGATTTTTTGGGCTTAAGGACTCTTTTTGGCTTAACAGTCAAAGGAAATTTCTTAGAGGTATGTGATACATTTTTTGGATGTTTTTTGGGCTTAATTTTCAAATGACATTTTTTTGAAGGTATTTTGTTTTTAGAGGTTTTAGGCTTAATTTTCATTGTTTTTAGAGGTTTTGGGTTCAATTTTCAAAGGACATTTTTTTTTGATGTATTTTGTTTTTAGAGGTTTTTGGGCTTAATTTCCAAAAGACATTTTTTGGACATTTTTTGGAATTTTTTTGGGCTTAATTTTAAATTTAGGCTTAATATTCAAAGGACATTTTTTGGAGGTATTTTTTAAAGCGATATTTTTTTAGAGGCGTTTTGGGCTTAATATTCAAAGGATATTTTTTGGAGGAATTTTTTAAAGTGACATTTTTAAGAAGTTGGGCTTAATTTTCAATGGACATTTTTTGGAGGTATTTTTTGAAGTGACATTTTTTTAGAGTACGTGTTTTTGGTAGAAGTAAATCTTTTATAATGATTTTTTAAAATGAGTTTTTGTCCAAATTTTTAAATGAAATTTTTTTGTAGGACATGGAAGGAAATATTTAGAGCTTCATTTCATTTTTAGAAGACATTTTTTTCTCGGATTTTTTAAAGTAAGTGTTTTGGATTGAAGTATGCATTCTGGTGTAAATGTACAATTCTTAGGAAGCAATTTTTTTGTCTTTATAATTGCGAGA
The DNA here is from genome assembly GCA_034641835.2 of Pinus albicaulis. Taxonomy (NCBI): domain Eukaryota; kingdom Viridiplantae; phylum Streptophyta; class Pinopsida; order Pinales; family Pinaceae; genus Pinus; species Pinus albicaulis. The sequence continues at coordinate 51,314,342 of CM076583.1, forward strand.
TAGTAGTTTGGAAATATTCTCTAAATTTTGTAAAATGGAAAGGTCCATCAGTGTAAGAAAAACATATGGAACTTTAAGTAATAGTGTATGATCAACATATATCACCTGGTTATTTTCCAAGAATGGGCTCAGATTAATATATAAGCATACTCTTTTCTGGTAAAAAAAAAGTATTATGCAAACCATGAAATTAAAAGTTCAAATCCTCATGTGTATAGTGAATCAAGAAAATAATATTAATAATAAACTTGTAACTTAGTTAATTTTATGATATGTTTAATTAAGTGAAGAGACTCATTCTACAGCCCAATAGGAGAGGATGTGTAAGTCAATTAAAAACCTCATATATATATATATATATATATATATATATTTAATGTTGTATATAAAATAATATTCAATTTATTTTAATATGAAATAATATTGACATATACTTTAAAATATATTAATAATAAAAAATCATTTTAATTTACCCTAATAAAATGTTTGGAGATACATGTTGTGTAAAATATTTTAATGATAATAATAATGTGAATTGGGCTGAGGTAAAGCAATCTGGTGATGTGTGTGTTATGAAGTATTATGTAAACCATAAAATTCAAAGTTCAAATCCTCATGTGTCCATTCAATAAAAACAATCATATTAATAATAAAGTCACAACTTAGTCTAGTATGAGGGAATGTGTAAATCACTCTCTTAGCGGAGTTGACAACTTCATATATATCTATCTTACAATATTTTAAAATATTATAGATATATATATATATATATATATATATATATACATAGTTGACATTAAAATATTTTACATAACATGTATCTCTAGACATTTTATCAGGGTAAATTGAAATGATTGTCCCACAAACAAGAGGGGTCCTTTGTCCATAGTAATAACATAGTTGACATTAAAATATTTTAAAATATTGTAAGATAGATATATATGAAGTTGTCAACTCCACTAAGAGAGTTATTTACACATCCCCTCATACTAGACTAAGTATATATATATAATGGCCCATGGGGTAGCTATATTTGTGATGTATGTGTTATGAATTACTATGTAAACCATGAAATTGAAAGTTCAAATCCTCATGTGTCCAGTCAATCAAGAAAATCATATTAATAATAAAGTTACGACTTAGTCTAGTGTGAGGGAATGTGTAAATCACTATGTTCGTGGAGTTGAAAACTACAGACATATATATCTAAACAAAAAACATTTTAAAATATTTTAATGTCAACTATGTTATTGTTATGGACAAAGTGAAAGGACCCCTCTTGTTTGTGGGACAAGGTACCTCTATCTAAACAAAAAATATTTCGAAGTTACGAGGGGATGGCACTTTTCTTCGGTACCACATCGCACAACCACCCTATGAGGATACCCTAAGCACACAACACAACCACTCCATGAAGTTTTATTTTGGGTAGCCTCAAGGACGAGACTCATCCTAAACCATTTGTGCTAGTGAGATGTGACCAAAAAATGAGACATTTATATTATATAAATTGAATTTATTAATGTGTGATAAATGGTTGGTAAATAGGTATAATTTATAATAAGTATCAAAACATTTTCTTCATAATACATGTCATATTATTAATATTAAAAAGACCATAAAAATTAAATAAATTTATATTTTATTTTAAATTATTATTATAAATTATAAAAATAATTAATATATAAATTTAAAAAAAAAAAACACACACATATATATATATAGATAAGTTTCCCCTATTGAGAGCCTAGCTATGACTAGGCTTCTGTTGTACAAGCACAAGCTCAATAGCATAGGATACCATAGACTTCCTAAGCTAGCTTTAAATTCCAGCCAAAATCACCTAAGGCTTAAACGAGGTTGGTATAAAGACACCACGACCTAGTTAAACCATTGGGAGATTGATGAGAATGTTGCATTGCAAAACATCAATAACATTAAAAAAATTGTTACTTCTAAGTTCAAAGAAAAAATGTGGTGCGAGAAATATCTACCAGCTAAAAGAAAATTAAGGTATTATAAGGAGGCCATCAACCCCACCTTAGAAGATCAAAAGTTTCTCTCTGTTTTAACTAGCTCAAAAAAGAAAATTAATATAACCAAGATTAGAACAAAATCTCATGAGCTCCATAGTGAAACAGGTCGTTGGACAGTTCCTAAAACACCATGGATGGAAAGGATCTGCCATCTCTGTGAGAATATGAAAATCAAGGATGAAAATCACTTCCTCTTAGAGTGCCCCATGTACAACCACATTAGAGCTCAATTTTATAATCTTTGTTGCAATACTGACCTTCCTAGCCTTTTAAGATGTCAAAATTATAGTGAGCTCAGGAGGCTTCTCTCCAAGCTTTTTGAGCATAGGAATAAAATATTAAATCAAATTAAATAACTCTTTTCTTTAGGTCCGATATACCAAATATTGGTCTTAGTGGACATTAACCATCATCATCATCATCATCATCAGATATAATACATGGAACAAGATTATTAAACTTGGGGATCCACTCTCACTTAATCATGGAGGCTTATAAATAAAATGTGTTACAATACCATGAACCAATACCATAACTAATCAATATCACATGCCAAAAAACCCATAATTCATTTTATATGACACATTTCAATTAATAAATTTAATTAGAAAAACAAAAAATTTATAATTACTTCTGAAATAAATCTCAATTTTTAAAATATTCTAAAATACTCCAGACATATTTAATCTTTATCATCCACATAAAATTACTCACAATTAAATTAAAATCATACCTAACATTTAAACTTATAATTCAAAAAAACCTTTCGTCTAAACAAAATTAAACAAAATTAAAATAACAGCCAATAGTAATCATTACAAAAATAAATAAAAACATAATAATTTTAGCAATTATTATTTTTCGCAATTTTTTCCAGCTTATTTTACGAAATATTTTTTCTCAACTCATTTCACCCAGAAATATGTATATTTCCTTTGAAATATAATGATTTTTTTTCATGGGAAAAATATATTATACATATAGTTGGCATTGAAATATTTTACTCAACTTGATTGGATTACTTTAATTATGACCACATTATACACATTACAATGTTGTCTTAATTAATACATATAGATGTATATCATATTCCATGGATATATTTTTTATGCTTCCCAATATGAGGAGACATGTCAACTCCATATTAAGTGTTCAAGAAATAATACATCTCACTCATATTAAGAAGTAAAAACATGAGATTTTTTTTTACTTTCAATTACTTTATATTTCTCTATATAAACTTGATATAAAACTAGTGAATGAGACATCAATCTAACATAAATATCAAAACAATTGCTTCATAAATCATTAAACTAATTAAATTATAATTTTCTTTTAAATTATTACTATTATTATTAATTAAAAAAAAAATTAACATAAAAGTTAAACATATATACATTTGAAAAAGCATGAAATTAGATTTTTATTTATGGGGATTTACACCCGCTTTACCATGGAATTTCTTAATCTGTAAATAGTCTTTGTTACAATACAATGGGCCAATACCATGGCTTACAAATACCACATGCCCATAAAACCATAAGTCACTTCATATATAACTTGTTCATATGCCATTTTTTTAATAAATCAATTTAATTAAAAAAAAAACGAACAACTACTTATGCGTTTTAGGTACTAATTCATGGATAAACTAATTCATTGGAATAGATTTTTTTCCTTCTGATTCTATGTATGTGTTATGAAGTATTATGTAAACTATGAATTCAAAGTTCAAATCCTCATGTGTCCATTCAATCAAGACAATCATATTAATAATAAATTTACAAGTTAGTCAAGTGTGAGGGAATGTGCAAATCACTATGTTTGTGTAGTTGACAACTTCAGATATATATATCTAAACAAAAAATTTTTTAAAATATTTTAATGTCAACTATGTTATTATTATGGACAAAGTGAAAGGACCCCACTTGTTTGTGGGACAAGGGACCTCTATCTAAATAAAAAATATTTTAATGTCAACTCTGTTATTATTATGGAGAAAGGACCCCTCTTGTTTGTGGGATTTCTATCTAAAAAAAATATATTTTAAAATATTTTAATGTCAACTATGCTATTATTATGGACAAAGTGAAAGGAACCCTCTTGTTTGTGGGACAAGGGACCTCTATCTAAATAAAAAATATTTTAATGTCAACTCTGTTATTATTATGGACAAAGGACCCCTCTTGTTAGTGAGATATCTATCTAAACAAAAAATATTTTGAAATATTTTAATTCAACTATGTTATTACTATCGACAAAGTGAAAGGACCCCTCTTGTTTGTGGGACAATGGAACTCTATCTAAACAAAAAATATCGTAATGTCAACTATGTTATTATTATGGACAAAGTGAAAGGACCCCTCTTGTTTGTGGGACAAGGGACCTCTATCTAAACAAAAAATATTTTAATATCAACTATTTTATTATTATGGACAAAGGCCCCTCTTATTTGTGGGACAAGGGACCTCTATCTAAACAACAAATATTTTAAAATATTTTAATATCAACTATTTTATTATTATGGACAGAGGACCCCTCTTTTTTGTGGGACAAGGGACCTCTATCTAAACAAAAGGTATTTGAAAATATTTTAATGTCAACAATGTTATTATTATGGACTAATGACCCCTCTTGTTTATGGGACAAGGGACCCACCTCCGCACAACGATTTGACTAGTAAGTCTACTTAGGCATACATGTACTCTACCCCATTTGGTTTTGAGCATTGACCTCTTAGGAGGAAACATATGCTCTTCACCATTAGGCCCACTCAAGCTATATATCATTTTAAAAGAATTATGTATTTATCATGAATCTTTTTTAATGGTTAAAACAATTGTTTGGTGCTATATATTCTCCATTCAAAAATACAATTCAAACAATGAAAAATTACACATTATATTTTGCAGATGAAGAAATTTGATGTCTCTCAAATATATGAAATATATCATGAAATAAATCTTTTTATATCTATTATCAATAGATATTTATCATTATTTATCAAATATTTAATTTATATAACTACCCAATAATAAATATTACCAATCTCAAAATATATTAATTTATATTAAATATTTTAAACATAACAACAAGATAAAGTAAAAGAAAAACAACAATATAAAATAAAAGAAAAAAGAAAAAAGAAAATTAATGAACATAATTATTTTATGAATTCAATTCTAATATTAAAAAACCTTTAACCCTATTTATTTTTAAATTCAACATTACTTATTTCAAAATATTTTACCTTATAATCAATATTATATATTATTTATGTCGAAAGCGAATAATTTGTAATAAATATTATAAACATACCAACCATAACCTACAGTAATAAGTAATCTATATTATTAATGTCAAAATTGAATAATTTATAATAAATATTATAGACATAACAACCATAACCATACATTAAGACAGTCTCTGGCCAAGTGAGTTAAAAAGAAATGGCTAAGGCAACATTTTCCTTTATTAAATTTTTTTTTTTTGGGTCGTTCTCGCTACCCACCACCGCTCTTTTGTCGGATAACCTCCTGAATCCCTATGTTTGCTCGATGTCTTGACGAGGAAAGAGCGGACACTACCCTCTTTCTCCACTTTGGTCACCCCACCACTGGCAACACACTATTTCTTTGTCGCCTGACTCCTTCTTGTTGGCCAGTGGCACCCATTCTCTCTATTTTGGGATGGTATCCTTTCAAGCTAAGAGTGGCCACTATAAGGTTATACAAGAATGTAATTTCCAAGTTAAAGAGCAATGAGGGGTGGTCGAAAGATATTAAGTGTAATATCAGAGTTAAACAAGGTTGCGCCCTCTCCCCTACCCTATTTGGCATTTAAATCGACAAGATAGAAGGTTGTTTAGAGGAAGCAGGATGTGTTGGCACAATCTTAGCTAGGATAGTCATCATCCTTCTTCTTTATGTTGACGATATTGTTCTTCTCACAAGGCGCCCATCTGATCTTGATAAGAAACCTAGACTTCTTAAGGATTTCTACTCTACCATGGGTATGTCTATTAACATTGACAAAACAAAAGTTATGGTTATTGAATTCAAGAAGGATGCTTACACTAATTTTATGTATGACAATAGTAACTTGGAGGAAGTGTCTTCTTACAAGTACCTAGGAATTTATATTCATCACAAGCTCAACTGGAACTATAGCATTCAGAAAAGGATAAATGTGGGGTGGAAAGTTTATTTTGGTCTTGAAAATAATTGTAAAACAGCAAACCTCGTAATGTGGGATAGAAATAAGTTCCTCTTTGAAACTTTAGTCACTCATGTTATCTTATTGGATGTGAGGTTTGGGGTTGCAGCATCTCTATAGAATCTTGGAGAAAGATTGAGCAAATCCAGAAGTGTTTTATAAGTTATAATCTTAAAATTAAAAGCAATACACCTTATCCTATTCTCCTTATAGAAGTGGGTCTTTCCCCTCTCAAGAGCCTAGCTATGACTAGACTTCTATTGTACAAGCACAAGCTCAATAGCATAGGAGACCATACACTTCCTAAGATAGCTTTAAATTCCAGCCAAAACCACCTAAGGCTTAAACGAGGTTGGTATAAAGACACTAGGGCCTGGTTAAACCATTGGGAGTTTGATGAGAATGTTGCATTGCAAAACATTAATAACATTAAAAAAAAAATTACTTCTAAGTTCAAAGAAAAAATGTGGTGTGAGAAAGATCTAGCAGCTAAAAGAAAATTAAGATATTATAAGGAGGTCATCAACCCCACCCTAGAATATCAAAAGTCTCTCTCTATTTTAACTAGCTCAAAGAAGAAGAATAATATAGCCAAGATTAGAACGAACTCTCATGAGCTCCATAGTGTAACAGGTTGTTGGAAAGTTCCTAAAACACCATGGATGGAAAGGATCTACAATCTCTGTGACAATATGAACATCGAGGATGAAAATCACTTCCTCTTAGAGTGGCCCAAGTACAACCACATTAGAGCTCAATTTCATTATCTTTGTTACAATATTGACCTTCCTAGCCTTTTAAGATGTCAAAATTATAGTGAGCTCGGGAGGCTTCTCTCCAAGCGTTTTGAGCATAGGAATAAAATCTTAAATCAAACTAAATAACTCTTTTCTTTAGGTCCGATAGACCAAAGATTGGTATGAGTGGACGTTAACCATCATCATAATCATCATCATTATTATCTCTATTTTGGGATGGGATTTGATATGAAAATTGTTGGTTTAGTTTATTATTTTAGACATGAGATTAAATAAGCAAATTGTTGGATGAAATTTGATAGAAATTTTTTTTATTGTTGCATGATTTGTTTGTAAATACAATTTAAAAATTTACAAAATTATCAAACTCCTTTAAAAATATGAAGAAAAATAGAAGAAATGTGAAAACATTACAAAAGTGAGTGTGTTTTGAAATTCCAACTATGTCTCTACCCTATACCACTACTTCATCGTCTTTTCATTTCCATTTTCTTGCCTTTGTTTTTTTCCTTCTCGAGCCTAGGCATTCATCCAGGTTGACTGAATTCATGAATTCAATTCTCTTGAATCTAAGATTAGGCTCCCTAAACTATATATATATATATATATATATATATATATATATATATAACAATACATTGGAATCATACAAATTTATCTAAATATTTCTAAGTAAGAAAGAAAGATTTAGCTCTGCTAATTGTGAACATATAACTAGAAAAAAAAGAATAATAATTAATGATTAACTGAATTTGATCTCCCAAAAGTTTAAATATTGTATCATGAATCTCATTTCCAAAAGTTTAAATATTTTATCATAAATCCCATTCTCACATTGTATTAAAAAAAAACAAAAAAATTGAATTTAAAAAAAAATGTTGGTTATAGAATTTTTTTAATTTTTTTAATTTATTATAGATATATAAAAAAAATATTAAAAAAACCCCAAGTTTTTAATTTTTTAAAAAGGTAACATGAATCTATATTAATTTAATTAATATTAATATTCAAAAGTTTAAGTACATCGCAAGGGTATCACCGTAAAAAAATTGGTCATCGAAAAAAAAGGTGAGGAACATCCTTATAATGGGTGCTTCCCTGGTACATATCATTATCTATGGGTGTGGTCAAGAAGGAGCAGCCTCACTACTACCTACACCACCTACGATGGATGCCTTTAGCCTCCCCCTACTCTGGGACCAAAATCTGTCACATTGTAGTTATTGTGACTGCTACCGTCCATAAGAATGAACACCACTCTTTGTCAGATGTGCTCACCAGGTCCAGCACATCCTCACCTACGATTGACCATCCAACCTTTGGCAACCCACTGTAGGTCAGTCAACATTGGGCATCTAGCATGCTCTCCTGAGCAGTTCACTCCCTCTCCTCTTCAGTTCTCAGTTGGGCCCGTAATCTCTTAACCTCCTGTCGAAGATCATTAACCTCATCACCTCCCCCAGAAAAAGGTATTGCACCAACCTATAAAATTTTCCTCTATTGTGGGCACTCCTTTGGCTCCCTATCTTAAGGAAACACTCGTCCTCATTATGCGGCACTAGTTACCTACCCTGCAACCGTTAGTTGACCTCGCAGCATCCCCATGCCTCGACCCCGCAGTCCCATAGTTGCATAATAGATAAGTACGAAACATCGATATCATAGCAATCATATCATAAACATAAAAATGTATGAATGCAGATAAAATACACTAGAGATGCATACATGTAGGAACCCATGCATCACCAAGAGGAAATCCCATGTCTGCATCTCCTCTAAAATACATCCTAGTATATGGGGAATCTAGAATCAACTTGGGGGTTGGACACCCACCAGTTTTGGACCTGCTTAGTCTAGTATTAACCAATCTCTCCTCCCACTCCTTAAGGCATCAGGGGTGCCCAATGCCTAATCTATGGGTCACAAGGAAATGTAGGATGAACTTAGATGATAGGGTGAATGAGCGTCACCCTCTCATAGAAGAAAGTACATAACAATATCCCATATGTGAACTCATGGAGATGCCCCTGAGCTTCCTAAGTAAGTTTATTTGTAAAACACCAGTGTTTCCTACACCCAATAAAAAAAGGTGCCATATCCTGCGTGCTCCAATATTGCAATAATCCACCCTGTAATTCGATGTAGGGCGGTAGTGCTAAAAATGTGTATGATCATCATCGTTGTTGCTCATACACCAAAGTCCTAGATATTGAATATATGGATAGCTCCCCCATCCTATGCATTGGGCTCCCACTCTCATTGGGCCCACTCATTTAACCTCAAGTCATGTCGAGGTGGCTCTACTAGTAGTACCTCCACTTGAGGCACAAATACCATCAGAAAATAGATATCAGTCTTCATTGATATCACTAGGTCCATCCCCCAAACATCAAAGACCTCCCTCTAAGTTCACCATATGCTAATCAAGAACTACATGAGCTTGTCCTACAACTAAATCAGGGGGTTTTGAAGGTACTTCAACAACCCCACCTTGCCAATGCTACCCAAGTTGGTGGGATCTCTACCATTTCATGCCGTAGTGCAGAGAAATCCCTATCTTTCCAGTCTAAACCCATCCTCTCTTGAATGAAGATATCAGTTAGTCTAAAAAAGAAAAATCAAAACCAAAATTTTTGGTCCACCACCAAAGTTGTTTGCTACAGAGTGGTGAAAATTTCATAACTGTTTAGCTATCAATCACGTAGGCCTAGCATGGTCACTATGAATATTTCCCCCAGACTCACGTGGTGACCACCACACTTGTTCTCATTATAATCATGACACATGCCACAATTTTTCACCCCACAAGCACGCCAGTCTAGGTGAATTTTTGTTTTATAGTTGTGACCATATGCACAGTTGTCTGTTCATTTCCCGCGTAGTCACCCTTGTGCCTTCACTTCATATAGTCATGATACCATCATGGTTTCTTGGGCCCTAACTGCAACCCACACTATGACTATCCTCTAGTCACTCACATGGTGTTTGACCCTCATCTAAAAAAGGTCCCTACATCCCATCGATATATGTCCTACCTACTCTACTCTACTAGATTGACAAATAGGGTGTAATTATCACCTAATTTATTCTCTCTACTTGTTTGGTGGAAAAATATTATCTCGTGGATAGGAAAAATATCCCTAGGCTCAAAAACTAAGCCTAGAAACAAACAAACAAATACATGAAAACATTCCCTAATTTATGACTGAAACACATGTAAATATAATGAAAATGTTGTACCTTTTTATTAAATTCCTAGTAATGATCCTTGCTACTGTCCTTTGTAGATTTTAACCTTTCTCCATTGATTCTCCAAGCAGATACACAAATATAGAGACAAACGAGAGATTAAAGCATAAAATACATCAAAGGTTCAATCCTAAACCGTGTAAGAGACCAAGGAACCTTACAATACGCATCATAACAAAGGCATATGGGAAAGAAACAATTATGTGTATTAATAATAAAGAGTAGGAGAATTAAAACCAAGTGCCTTGATGTTGGAGTCTCCTTGCAATGATCCTCAACCCAAGCCTTTGAAATCAAAAGAAATCAAATGAGTATTTTGGAAGCATGTAAGCATGTTCAAAAGTCTAAAATGACAACCCAACTTTATTTGGATGCATTGCACTTATAGAAAAGAGTTGAAGTTGAGAGATCCATAATGAGTGGGATGGATCCTCTATAATAGGAAGGAGGCCCAAGATATGGGGAGCTAAACCTCAATCTCAACCAATTTGGATTAGATATTGTTGGTGTCCTGTGTTTTTCTAGTTTGGAAAATCAAAAGACAAGGCAACATCAGAACCAATATTTAGAGTTACAGGATATAGTCCTCTTGTTCTCAGAGAGGGATCTCTCAAATGTTTGTTTGCAAAGGTTTATCTTGTGTTCTTAGAGTATTGGTTTTAGACTAGTTATTAAGTGCAGGTGTTTGATTGTTTGTTTGGTTGAATTGATACAACATAATATGAAAGGTCTAGGAAAGGTAGGTAGAAAGAGGAAGTAGTAGCTTCATTGGGAAATGGAGTCAAAAAGAGGTCATGAAAAACTTATCAATGGATATGGGATATCAGAGGGAAAATCTAACTTGGCCACAAGATCCTTTGGTTTTTGAAATGAGATCGAAAACAATGATTTGGAAAGAAAATTTAAATTCTCAATAAAGGGAATTTGAAAGCATGACTTGAACAATAAAGAGGTATTTGATAGACGGGGCTGGCCATGAATTATACAAACCACACTTTAAGCAAATAATGACTTCAAAACAATTTTTAAAATGAAATCTAAGATTCGGGGAACACCATATTTCCTCACAGATTTTATTTCAAATGACTTAGAAAACATAAAAGATTCACTGATAATTGCAGTCATAGAAGCGGGAACACCTAACACATATATGATTACAACTACAAAGACCTTTAAGACAAATGTTTAAGCAAGCGCAAAGGGCAAGATTAGAACAAACCTCCTTGGCTCACTATAAACAGAAATACTTCAAAGGGAGACTTCAATAACAGCCTTTAAGTGGCAGCAAACAAGCAGGGAGAACCATAAATCATGCTGAAACCAACTTATTCAAACTATCATAGAAATAAACAAGCATGAGGACTAAAGAGAGAGATTAAAGACTCTAAAATGCCTCAGCAGAAGAAAACATGAAACAGTGAAGGAGGAATAGGTCTAAGGTGCTTCCAGGAGTCATTTCTTAGCCTAAAACTTTCAACCTATTGTAGTAAGAAATTATGGAACAGAATGAAAATAGAAGAAAACATTAAACAGTTCAGAATACTTCACCAACAACCAAGCTCATGGATCCAATGATAGAGCCTTCTCAAAAACAAGCATGCAACAACATCATCAGGGCTTCCAAGACTTCAATTTCTTCTTCAACTTCAACTGACTACGTATTATTTTAGAGAGTTTCAGTATTACAACTAGTGATCAACCAACATTTCCTCATCTTCTACAGCAGTATTTATAGAAGAATGAGGAGGTGGGAGAGGATAAAAGATCTCCCAGGACAATTAATACAGACTTAAATGGTTTCTCGGCCTTTGAGGGGCTTGATGAAGAAGTTTACAGATGTTTCTGTCTGTATTAATTGTTTTACATTTAAGATTAAGCTCAGTGGGAGTTTTTGTTGACTTTTAAGGCTCTGTTTCAGGATGTAATAACTCTGTTGATATTTTTTCATTAAGTTTAATTGTAGAATTAACTCTCTGGCTGCGCTGAGGCAAAAATCTGATTTGAACAATAACTTCGGCCTCTTTTTGAATGCTTGTGGCTACAAGTGGCTTGGTGGCAGCTGAGAGGAATCAATTTTCCTCAGATGTGGTGGTGGAGGCCTTTCTGTCTGATAAAATACTCATGATTTTCTTTAATTGTGTTTTAATTTGGAGGATTAGGCTTTTGATAATCAATCTTAGCCATAATCCTCACAAATTTGTCTTCAATCTTCTATTCCTGTGTTCTGTCTTCAACACTGATACTCTTTTAATTTATTTAACTCTGTGTCTTGTTGATGTGCAGGCTGCGTAGGGCTCGTATGGCATCAATGCCCATGAAACATTGATGAGACGTGGAAATCAAACCCTTGGATGGCTTTCTTTTAATGAATCGAAGGTGGGAGAATCGTCATTCTTAGCCTTTGGCTTTTTCTTTAATATGATGGAAAACCATCAAAACCCTGCAAAATACGTACTTATATTATAAAATATTACGTTATTTAGGTGTTACTGCTTCAGAGGGTGTAGGGAGAGAGCGTAGCCGTTGGATGGCAACATCCAACGGTCGAGATTTATTAAAAAAGGTTGAAAGGAAGGTGGAGGAATAATTAAGACAGAACCATTGATCATGCAGTGATCGACGGTCGGGATTGATCAGGAGAAAATAAAGCGAGGGAGTCACTTTACGAAGAAATGGCGAAAATTCGATGAGAAAAGGTTAAAAACCTTTGTTATGAGGAAAATATGGTTAAAAACGGTGTTTGGGGTTCGAGACAACCATGGGCCATCGGATGAGATCGGCCTACAAGATCGACGGCGGAGATTATATGTTAAACACCCTTTATCAAATATTATACCCCAGACTTCAAAGCCCCCGACAAAACCAAGCTGTATAACCGTTTCAGGTCAAAAAAGGGACTTGTTGACGTTAGGGTGTTTGTGACCTGAAATTTTTATGAAATCCACCATATAAAGCTCCCCGGGTCCGTTTTGGGGCCTGCTGATGTCAGCCCAAGTGTGAGCTAAATGTTTTATGAATTCTGCCCTATAAAGCTCCCCGGGTTCGGATTTCACGACCATGCGAGCAACCAAACAAGACCCGCTCCAATCCACTGTTGCCACATGGATGCTGACTAGGCGTTGGGACCACCGGTTCTGTGGGACTGCTGACTACTTTCATGGCCGTGGAGACCAGGGCGACTGATTATCAGCCATCAATCTATAGATCAGATCGACGGCAGAGATGTTTTGATAAATGCGTCGTATCTTAGTTCATCCCCCCAGCTCCTTTTGAGTGCGATCACCGTCCAATGAGACGGCCTCAGATCGGACGTCAATATCGTGCTGAGCCCACAGCTGATATTTAACACGTGGGGAGGGTGGGTTTTCAAAACTTCTTAAGGCCACATGTCGGCCTGTTGCATTGATCGCGATCAAATGGGGAAAACAACTTATCCCACAAAGGCAGTGCGATCAAACTTCTCCAGTTTTTGAACAGTAAGTGACCATGGGGACCACCGAGGTGATTGATTTGTGGGCCATCAATTTTTAGATCAGATCAATGGTGGGGAGCGAATTAAGCTTTGCACCGACAGAAACCTTTATGATATATGAAAACCCAAAAAATTAATATAAGCAAAGGTTTTATTCATTCGGGGGTGGGATATATATTTATAATACGGCTTGGTGCCCGTCTGCGGGGCCATGGTCTATATGAAATGCAATATGATCGGGGGCTATAATATACAGGGCTAATCGGCATCAGAGTTTTTGTTTAACACATAAAAAAGTGCACTTCGTGAGTTTCTTCAACATGATAAGCGCTTAGGACCTTAGCACATGGAGGGGAAATGGTTTGGATTTAGCCCAAAGGAGCTTAGACCCATAGTCAAAATACTTGTTTTTTTAGGACATTTTCGAGATGTTTAGAAGGATTTTGGGGGTTTCGATATAGTTCAAAATGAGTTTTAAACTTTGTAAAAATGATTTTCATAAATGGAAGAAGGGGAATCATACAAATAGAGGAGTTTTATGGAGGAAAATTGGAAACAAAATGGAGGTTAGTTTTTTCAAGTGAGGAAAGGGAAAATGGTGTTTGCAACAGTATTTTGTCTTTGAAATCAGCAAAATTTTTGAGCTTGAAATGGGAACAGCAGTGAATATTTGGACAGAGGCATGAGGCCTTCAAGATTCTTCAAGAGATAACACCTTTTAGCAATAAAACTTGTTTCTTGAAGGCTCCAAAAATGATTTAGCCAGCATTTGATATAACAAATTTTATAGCTGGCTAATAGTGGCTCCACTGGGGGATGGTTCCTTCTTGAAGGTGTCAAGAACTTCAGACTTGCATTCTATGGGAGGCTGATCAGTGCCTCATCCATTGGGCTGCCTTTCTTTCCTTGAATTATCTTATTTTGCTCTGAAAACATATCAGTAGCCATAAAAACAATGGATCTTTCATCAACCAGCTTTCTACCTACCCAATCCTACAGATCTAACATTTTTTCTTCATTAGAATGCACTTTGATTGGAAAACTCTTTTACAACATTTTATTCTTTTGAAAGCAGGAAATATAATCTATTTCTACTCCTTATTTCTCCATGGACTCAGATTAAACAGTTGAGCCCATATGATTCTCTACCTAATATACTATCTGTTGGGATTAAATTGTCCAACATATTTTATTCACTAAATCCTACAATAGAAATTTAAAAGCATACAAGTCAGGATTGAACAGTCTAACTTGTTGCTGATCTATGGCATAAAAAACAAGCTGCACATAGATCTTATTTTGCATAAAATTAAAACAAAATGGAAGGTTTAGGATCTGAAATTTGCAAGCATTTCCTTCATCTCTTTTACAACTCTGTTTTGACTTTTGTTTTGAGCTGTCTTTCCTTTGTCAACTGGTTCAAATTTTGAGCTAATTGGAACCAGATTTACATATTTTTTGACACATAATTTGAAACAGATTTGAGTCATTCTCTTTGGAAACTTAGGTTCAGAGTTTGGGCATGTTTGAACCTTTAATTTATATCCTAAACTATCTACTGATAAGCCAAGATTAAACAGTTTGGCAAATCAAATTCACTATCCTATCAGCAGAAAATTTAAAACTAATTAGTCAAGATTAAGCTGTTTGACTAACTAGAAGTGTGTTCTTTAGGAGTGGCATTTGAGCTTGCACACTTTCGGATTTTTTTCTCTTTTTGGTATGGGGCTGTAACTTTCTTTTTTCAGAATCTGCCCTCTTTTCTTTCTTTCTTTGTTTTTGTATTTTTATTTTTATAACCTTGAATGCAATGTTAAGACTATGATACTTACAATGAAAAAATAAAATGCTTTGAAACTCATGATTCCTGGCAGAAGTAATGCTCTAGCATTTTTCCATTGACAGGACCTCCATATAGATCTTCTCCATTCAATTCTTTCAAGAAAAATGCATTGTGACCCCTTTCAGCATGAACAATATAGGGACCTTTCCACAAGTTCTCAAACTTGCCATGTTTTTCCTTCTCTTCTCTCCTTGAATCCCACTTAAGAACAACATTTCCAACTTGGAAATTGTCTGCCTTAGTTCTCTTATCAAATAGCTTCTTCATATTTTCTTGGACCAACTGTGTTCTCTCATAAACTTCTTCTCTGGTCTGCTGTAAATGGATTGTTTGGTTGATTCTCCTCTTCATATAATTCTCTTCAATCTGCACTTCTTGAAGGAGTTTCATGACTGGCACTCCTAATGAGGTGGGAAAAACTGCATCCATGCCATAAACTAGCTGATAGGGGGACATGTTTATTTATTTCTTTGTAGTTAACCTACCAATCCATAAGGCATGAACCAGCTTACTGTGCCATGATTTCTGATTTTGTTCCAACAGTTTTTTAATGATATTGATGAGGCTTTTATTGGAAGATTCAGCTAATCCATTTCCTTGGGGATAGTAAGTAGTGGAATGGCCCAAGGTTATGTGGTATTTGTAACAGAAATCAACCATCTTTTTAGATTTAAAAGTAGCAGCATTGTCTGTTATGATTTTTCTGGGACAACCAAATCTGGATAGAATATTTGTTTCAAGAAACTTGATAATGACAGAGTCATTAGCATTCCTGGAGGGTATAGCTTCTATCCACTTGGAAAAGAAGTCAGTGGATGTGAGGATCCACTTATGTTGAGCTGAGGAGGATGGGTGAATTTCCCCAATGAATTCTAAACCCCATTGTTGAAAAGGTGCCTCAACTCTGATAGGATGTAAGCGTAAGGGAAGAATTTTTCTTTTGCCATCAAATATTTGACACTTATGGCAAGACATGACCAAATTCTAAGTGTCTGGGAAAAGGGTAGGCCAATAGTAACTAGATCTAATAATTTTGTTCGCTGTGGCCTTCCAGTAGAGGTTCCTCCACATTCTCCGTCATGCAACTCATGCATGATTTTTCCTACATCATCTTCAAGTAAACATTTAAGAAAAATTTCAACAGCATTTTTCCAATATAATACCCCATCTAAGATGAAAAAACTCAAAGCTTATTGTTTCAAAAATATAGCTTTAGTTTTAGACAAAGAAGGAGGGGCATTTAAATATAAAAGCACATAAATAATGTTAGCGTACCAAGGAGAATTCAAAAATGTTTCTTCAATAAAAGGAGCAGTAGATTCTTCTATTTCTTCCAACACATCTACCATATTCATGTCTAGTTCTTGGAAGTTAGACTTAGCCATAAGTTTTTCTAATCCTTGCCCTTTAGCTAGTTTGGTGGGCCTGATTTCTAAGTCATACTCAAGAATAGTTGCAATCCATTTTCCCCTTTTACCATCAGGGTCTTGACTTAGAATGTCCTTGACAACAGTATGTGGAACAAAAGCAATTATGTGAGAGTGTAAAATATAGACCCTAAAGTATTTTAAAGCTTTCACTAATGCTAAGGCTTGCTTCTCCATGATGTTATATTTGAGAGGAGCATCTCTTAAGGCCCTACTAAAGAAGGATATTTGTTTTTCTTGCTGCAAGTCATTCTTTTGAAGTAAAACTGCAGCTATTGTATGCTTAGATGCAAAATAAAATATGTAAAAGTCTTTGGTAAAATCTGGACTAATTAGGACTGGTGTTTGAGTAAGAGCTTGTTTGACCAGTTTCAATGATTGTTTAGCTGGTAAAGTCCATTTTACACCGAAATATTTCTTAAGCATGTTTGCAATGTTTTTTAATAGCTCAGCAAGATTAGGGATAAACCTCCTTAGAAAATTAATCTTTCCGATGAAAGATTGCAACTGTTTGAGGCTTATTGGATGACTGATTTGTAATATTCCATCTATCCTTGTAGGGTCTATTTTTATTCCCTCTTCCGAAATTATATGGCTAAGAAGTTTACCTTCTTGGAGACCAAAGAGTGTCTTCCTGGGATTCAATGACAAGCCAAATTTCCTACACTTCTCAAAAACTTTTCTCGGGTGAATCAAATGTTCCTCATCATTTTTTGAGAAAACGGTTATGTCATGAAGGTAAATTATTATGAAATAGCCAATATCTTTAGAAAAGGCTATGTCCATGGCCCTTTCGAAGGTGGCCCCTGCATTCATTAATCTGAAAGGCATTTTGACATACATAAAGGTGCCCTAAGGTGTGGTAAAAGCAGTTTCGATTTGATCACTAGGGAGCACTAACACCTGGTTGTAACTCGAGAACCCATCTAAGAGGGATATCCTTTTTGACCCAACTACCCTTTGAAGTATATGGTCCATCTTGGGTATGGGGTAGTTGTCTTTTAAAGAGGCTCTGTTTAAATTTCTGAAGTCAATACAGAGCCTGATTTCCCTTGTTTTCTTTATAACAGAAACTAAGTTCGATACCCATTATGAATATCTAATTGGTACAATGATCCCAACATTATGCATCTTTTCAATTTCTGCCTTAACTAAAGGTATTAAGAGAGGATTTATTTTCCTCAAATTTTGTTTGAAAGGCTTTTGATTTTCTTTGAGGGGAATTTTGTGCTGGATGATGCTGGTATCATATGATTTCAAATGTTTATATCCCCAATCAAAAATATCTCTAAAATATTTGAATGACCCTATATATTGCAATTTTATGTGAGCTGGGAGAGTGTTGGATAGTTTAATCATCTTGGGTTCTGCTAGACTGCCTATGTTATGCTCTTCTACATTTTTTTCCATAGGCTCTATTCTTGGTTCTTTGGCTACATCGTCAAAATCAAAAAGGTGTTCTAAAGGTGTCAGACCTCTTGGAATTTTATCATTTTTGCATTGTAAAACTTCCAAGTCTTCTTGGTCTGCGTTGTCAATTATCTCTGCTTCAAAAGGATCCTCATAATGACTTATATTAGCAGAATATGTCATTTCAACTTCTGGGATTTTTTCAATATACAAACAGTTTTCTTTTTGGTTGGATGCTGCTATTGGTATGTCAAAATCATTTTCTAATTTTAAGAAATCATCTATGTGTTTGTCAGAGTCAAAAACTTGCCATTGATATTCGTTATTAGGCACAACAAGCCTGTGTTTTATATTTACACTAAGCTGTTCATTTATCTCAGGTATTTGGCAGTTGCTGGCATTGAAGGCTAGTTCATTTGCTAGATGATTCAGTGCTCTAGGAATGAAAATAAGTTCATATTTTTCAAGGGTTTTCAATAAATCAAGGGCAGTGTTCCAATATTCCCTGAGCCTTGTATTTCTATCAGAGTATTCTCATTTGATTTGTCTTATGATAAGTTCGGAATCTCCTAATATTGATATCCTCTGGGCTTCTATTTGTTTAAGCAATTGTAAGCCTAGGAGAAGTGATTCATACTCAACAATATTTTTAGTACATGGGAAATCTAATTTATATGAAAAAATCTGATTTGTATTTTGAATCCAAACACCTGCCCCTGCACTTGTTTTATTACATGATCCATCAAAGTTTATTGTCCAAAGTATATTTGACTCATTTCCATTTTCTTGTTGCTATTGATTATCAATATTTTGAATTTGATTCGAGGGAATATTTAATTGTTCTGGTGAAATAATTGGGTCTATATTTTCCTTATCTTGTTGAGTCATTTCATCTTCGTTACATAAGATAAAGGAATCTAAACTTGATTAAATAGAATATATAGGAGATTTGTTTGGTTTTTCTATGTTTCTCACCATGTACTTCATGTGAGATTCCATGTATAGTCTTTTGTTTTGGTTAAAAACAGGGATGGTGGAATAAGACATGTCCATTTGAAGGCTTCCTTGAAGTTTGGCTCCCCAATATCTTGATAAGAGCATGCTATACTTAGGGGGAATATCAGCTACAACTATATCCATGACTAAACTCTTAGCAGGGATTTGGGATAAGTTAACACACAAATATTTGATTAAACCCAAACATTTGACTCTGCTTGAGTCAAAGGAATACAAGTCTTTGTATGGTTTAGTAATTTCTAAGCCTAAGCTTTCCATTACCACCTTGGGCATTAGATTGTGTGAAGCTCCTGAATCTAACATGGCATTGTGTAAAATTTTCTCGTGTATGTTGAAGCTAACATAGAAGGGAGGGACAACCCCTTCTTGGTATTTTCCTTCAACTTCTGGACCAAACAACAACTCAGGTTTGTCATCTGTCAAGTTCAAGGTGTCAGTATCACCTCCTACATTCAAAGCTTTCAAAACTTGGTTTTTGTACACTTCTTGGGTTACTAGTTTAGCTAGGGGAATGGTAATTTTTATCTTAGAAATCTATCCCTCAAGGCTGAAAGGAACAATTGACTTGTTCATATTTACATTTATCTTTTCAATTGAATTATTTTAAGCAATTTTGATTTGCTGAACCTTGTTTGGACTGGTAATTGGGACAGTTTTATTAGGACCACTAGCTGAAGTGCTAGGGGTCCTCTGTTCAACATTTGGCTGGACACTTTTGTCTTTGTTTATGTCTGGTTTCTTGGTCAAAATGTTGGTTTTTTCTGCTGTCTTTTTGGGCTGATTTTATGTGTTTTTCTTGATAGCAGTATTAGTGTTCTTATCCTTTGAATTATCTATGTTCCCCTTGCTCCTAAGATCGTATTGTTTTTGCACCTCCATGATTGCATTTTCAAAACCCAATCTATAGTCATCAGAATCTTCATAGGTGTTTGTTCTGTGATCAAAGAAGAAACCTTGTTCTTCCTCAGTGAGGAAAACATCATCCCCACTATCTGATCCAATCAAGTTTACATGAGCTTCTCCCAACCTTTCCAACTCCCTATCTTCCTCATATTGATCTACATAGTTTTGCTGGAAGGGAGGTCTAATCTATTGGTCATTTTCCTTCTGTTTGTCTTCATTGTTTTCTCTTCTATAATTCTGATTTCTGTTTCTATTTTGGTTATTTTGAGGTTCTCTTGGGGGCACTCTATCATTCAAATTAATCTTTTCAAGCATCCTCTCCATTACCTTCACTAGGTTGTCTATTTTTGTGTCAGAAGTTGAGGTTGAGGGTAGTAGGTCATATTTATAAGTTACCCTTTTCTTTGATCTCAACCTATTTATTTTCTCAATTATGTTTGCTTCTACGCTCACAGCTCTTTTCTGCATGTCTTCTAAGGTTAAGTAATCTCTCTCCCTTAACTGATAAGTCATTTCAGCATCAAGGCCTTCGGGATACCTTAACAAGGCCATGCCTTAAGGAGGTTTCATGTGAGGTGGAAGAGCATTGTAAATACTATTGAACCTAGTGGAGTAATCATGAACACTCTCCCCTTGATTTCTCTTGAGGCTACTATACTCTGCTAGTATTTGGAGAGGATTCTTTTTGAGTTCCTATTTGTTGATGAATGTTTGATGCAAGGCAGGGAGATCATTTATGCTATTAGGAGGTAAGTTTTTAAACCATTTCTTTACATCTCCTCCTAAAATTTGGGCGAATATTCTCATCTTCACAGTTTCTTCTTCTATTTCCATTTAATCGAATGCATCCTCCATCCTATCTACATGATGTTGAGTTGTTGTAGACACTTTTCCGGTGAAATGAGGGATTTTGGATTGGTAATCATTTGGTAAGGGAAGCATAGGTTGTGGTAACACTAATGGGGCATACCATGTTGCCATGGCTGGAAAGAAAGGTGGATTTACAAGGGGTGGGTTTGAAAAAAGGAAAGTGGGCTGCAATGAAGTGGTTTGGATAGTGGATGTTGGATGGACAGATGTGGATGTACCGGGGATAGATTTTTGCGCTGATCTTGGATGAGAGACACCTAAATTGAGAAGGAAATGTAAATCAGGTAGTGTGGTTTCTCTACTACCAAGATGTTCACTTTGTTCTGGGGATAAAAGTGAAGACTCATAGTCTATCTGAATTATATCATCAAGTGACCTAGTTCTAAAAGGATTTCTAAAGTCAACTTGTGATTGGTGTAGAGCTGCAAGATTTTCAGAAACTGAATTAGCTCTCAAGGGTGATCTGAAAACAGTTGAAAATTTAATCTTAGGAGACTCCCTAAGTATACTTTTAGGGTTTTCAACTATTTCCGGTGGGTTTGGGTCAGGGAAGGCTCTAGTATGAATCTTTCCAGGAGCCATTATGCTGTGTTTTTCGAACCTAGCTAAAAGAAAAGTTTAACCAAATATGACAATCTTTAAGAGGTTAACTGATCTTTTTAAAAGAAGAAAAATTTAATCCTAAAGCCTTCTAACTAAGTTTGTATGATGTTACAAAGATTATGGGTCTTCCTAGTGGAGTCTTAAGGTTTGTTTAGGATTGTGGAGTCACTAGGTGGAAATTGTTAGCTCCTTTGGAGGTAAAAGGTTTTATGGTCCACCACCAAGTTTATTATGAAGCCAAACTAAAATGTTTTTGGGTTTTTCTGAGTTTCTTGGTCTTATAGGTTATGAGAGCGTCCTAAATCTGACTTAACACTTAGCTAAGGTGTCAAAACATACAGATTTCACTGTTATGGCTTGGTAACTGATTCCTTCAAGGTTTGATAAGGTTCTATGAGAATCCTAAGCGTTACTTATTTTGTCACTAATTCAAATAAGTCCTATCATGATTACCATTATGCTGGGTAGTGCTTGAAGAAGGTTACTTATGTTATACTAGACAGTGAGTGTTTAATTTTAAATATTTTACTCAGTGTCCCACCATGATCGCCATTATGTTGGTGTCCCGTGTTTTGATAGTTTGGAAAATAAAAAGACAAGGCAACATAAGAACCAATATTTAGAGTTACAGGATCTAGTCCTTCTGTTCTTAGAGAGGGATCTCTCAAATGTTTGTTTGCAAAGGTTTATCATGCTTGCTTAGAGTATTGGTTTTAGACTAGTTATTAAGTGCAGGTGTTTGATTGTCTGTTTGGTTGAATTGATACAGCAGAATATGAAAGGTCTAGGAAAGGTAGGTAGAAAGAGGAAGTAGTAGCTTCATTGGGCAATGGATTCAAAAAGAGGTAATGACAAACTTATCAATGGATATGGGATATCAGAGGGAAAATCTAACTTGGCCACAAGATCCTTTGGTTTTTGAAATGAGATGGACATCAATGATTTGGAAAGAGAATTTAAATTCTCAACAAAGGGAATTTGAAAGCATGACTTGAAAAATAAAGAGGTATTTGATGGACATGGCTGGCCATGAATTCTACAAACCACACTTTAAGCAAATAATGACTTCAAAACAACTTTTAAAATGAAATCTAAGATTCGGGGAACACCCTATTTCCTCAAATATTTTATTTCAAATGACTTAGAAAACATAAAAGATTCACTGATAACTGCAGTCATAGAAGAGGGAACACCTGACACATCTATGATTACAACTACAAAGACCTTTAAGACAACTATTTAAGCAAGGACAAAGGGAAATATCAGAACATACATCCTTGGCTCACTATAAATAGAAATACTTCAAAGGGAGACTTCAATAACAACCTTTAAGTGGCAGCAGGCAAGCAGGGCAAACCATAATTCATGTTGAAACCAACTTATTCGAAATATCATAGAAATAAACAAGCATGAGGACTAAAGAGAGAGATTAAAGACTCTAAAATAAATCAGCAAAAGAAAACATGAAACAGTGAAGGATGAACAGGTCTAAGGTGCTTCCAGGAGTCATTTCTTAGCCTAAAACTTTCAACCTACTATAGTAAGAAATTATGGAACAGAATGAAAACAGGAGAAAACATTAAACAGTTCAGAATACTTCACCAACAACCAAGCTCATGGATCCAATGATAGAGCCTTCTAAAAAACAAGCATGCAACAACATCATCAGGGCTTCTAAGACTTCAATTTATTCTTCAACTTCAACAGGCTATGTATTATTTCAGAGAGTTTTAGTATTACAACTAGTGATCAACCAACATTTCCTCATCTTCTGTAGCAGTATTTATAGAAGAATGAGGAGGTGGGAGAGGATAAAATATCTCCCATGACAATTAATACAGACTTAAATGGCTTCTCGGCCTTTGAGGGGCTTGATGAAGAAGTTTACAGATGTTTATGTCTGTATTAATTGTTTTACATTTAAGATTAAGCTTGGTGGGAGATTTTTTTGACTTTTAAGGTTCTGTTTCAGGATGTAATAACTCTGCTGATATTTTGTCATTAAGTTTAATTGTAGAATTAACTCTCTGGCTACACTGAGGCAAAAATCTGATTTGAACAATAACTTCGGGCTTTGTTTGAATGTTTGTGGCTACAAGTGGCTTGGTGGCAGTTGAGAGGAATCAATTTGCCTCAGATGTGGTGGTGGAGGCCTTTCTGTCTAATAAAATACTCATGATTTTCTTTAATTTTGTTTTAATTTGGAGGATTAGGCTTTTGATAATCAATCTTAGCTATAATCCTCACAAATTTGTCTTCAATATTCTGTTCCTATGTTCTGTCTTCGACAATGATACTCTTTTAATTTCTTTAACTCTGTGTCTTGTTAATGTGCAGGCCGCGCAGGGCTCGTATGGCATCAATGCCCATGAAACATTAATGAGACGTGGAAATAAAATCCTTGGATGGCTTTCTTTTAATGAATCGAAGGCGGGAGAATCGTCATTCTCAACCTTTGGATTTTTCTTTAATATGATGGAAAACCATCAAAACCTTGCAAAATACAAACTTATATTATAAAATCCTGCGTTATTTAGGTTTTACTGCTTCAGAGGGCGTAGGGAGAGAGTGTGGCCATTGGATGGAAACATCCAATGGTCGAGATTTATTTGAAGAGGTTGAAAGGAAGGTGGAGGAAGAATTAAGATAGAGCCGTTGATTGCGCAGTGATCGACGGTCAGGATTGATCAGGAGAAAATAAAGCGCGGGAGTCACTTTGCAAAGAAATGGTGAAAATTCAATGAGAAAAGGTTAAAAACCTTTTTTGTGAGGAAAATATGGTTAAAAATGGTGTTTGGGGTTTGGGACAATTGTGGGCCGTCGGATAAGATCAACCTACAAGATCGACGGTAGATATTATATGTTAAACACACTTTATCAAATATTATACCCCAGACATCAAAGCCCTCGATAAAACCAAGCTGTATAACCATTTCGGGTCACAAAAGGGATGTGCTGACATCAGGGTGCTTGTGACCCGAAATTTTTATGAAATCTGCCATATAAAGCTCCCCAGGTCCGTTTTGGGGCCTGCTGACGTCAGCCCAAGTGTGACTCGAAATTTTTATGAATTTCGCCCTATAAAGCTCCCCGGGTCTAGATTTCACGACCATGCGAGCAATTGAGCAAGACCCGCTCCAATCCACTGTTGCCGCGTGGATGTTGACTAGGCATTGGGACCACCGGTTCCGTGGGACCGCTGACTGCTGTCGTGGCCATGGGGACCAGGGCGACTGATTGTGGGTCGTCGATATGTAGATCAGATCAACGGTGGAGTTGTTTTGATAAATGCGCCATACCTTAGTTCATCCCCCGAGCTCCTTTTGAGTGCGATCACCGTCCGATGAGCCGGCCTCAGATCGGACTACATACGTCAATATCGCGCTGAGCCCATAGCCGATATTTAACGCGCGGTGAGGGTGGGTTTTCAAAACTGCTTAAGGCCACGTGTTGGCATGTGGCATTAATCGCGATCAAATGGGGAAAACAGATTATCCCACAAAGGCGGTGCGATCAAACTGCTTTGGTTTTAGAACAGTAAGTGACCATGGGGACCACCAGGGCGATTGATTTGTGGGTCGTCGATCTACATATCAGATCGACGGTGGGGAGTGAATTAAGCTTTACACCGACAGAAACCTTTATGATATATGAAAACCCAAAAAATTAATATAAACAAAGTTTTTATTGCTTCGGGGGCAGGATATATATTTATAATATGGCTTGGCGCCTGCTTGTGGGGCCATGGTCTATATAAAATGCAATATGATCGAGGGCTATAATATACAGGGCTAATCAGCATCAGATTTTTTGTTTAACGCATAAAATAGTGCGCTCCGTGAGTTGCTCTAACGCGATAAGTGCTTAGGGCCTTAGCACTTGGTTCTAGCGTTGGGGCACATGGAGGGGAAATGGTTTGGATTTAGCCCAAAGGGGCTTAGACCCATAGTCAAAATACTTATTTTTTTAGGACATTTTCGAGATTTTTAGAAGGATTTTGGGGGTTTCGATATAGTTCAAAACGAGTTTTAAACTTTGTAAAAATGATTTTCATAAATGGAAGAAGGGGAATCATACAAATAGAGGAGTTTTATGGAGGAAAAAGGGAAGCAAAATGGAGGTTAGTTTTTTCAAGTGAGGAAAGGGAAAATGGTGTTTGCAGCAGTATTTTGTCTTTGAAATCAGTAGAATTTCTGAGCTTGAAATGGGAACAAAAATGAAGATTTGGATAGAGGCATGAGGCCTTCAAGAGTCTTCAAGAGATAACACCTTTTAGCAATAAAACTTGTTTCTTGAAGGCTCCAAAAATGATTTAGCCAACATTTGATATAACAAATTTTATAGCTGGCTAACAGATACCAACCGCAAGGCTTCTAGAATAGGAGCCTTCATTTAATTTTTATTTATTTTTATCTCTGTAATAAGATCATCACAACCTTGACACAAGAAAAAAAATATGACATCGCTCTGTGTTTACTGTGCAACATGTGTCATGATAGCTTGTAAACTGAATACGTGCGATGTCCTCCAAAAGTTGGGTTTTTTAGGTATTTAATCCAAGATTATTATACACCATAAAGAGATATTTCTTCCATATTTCAACAATATTTATGAAAATTGTTCATCGAATAATGAAAGATATAGATTTGGCATCATTTGTATAAGTGTAACAAATTGATGTGTAACATATTGCCACTTAGAGTACAAAGTCAAAACTCGTATGATGGTTGAAGTGTGTTATCATGCAATGAAAACGATTAAGGAATCACTGGTTGGATACTTGAAAATCAACAATCAAGGAATTATAGTACAATATAATCATATGATCATCATTGAGGTATACATTCCCATACTCAGAGTACAAATATCTCAAATAAAAAGTATGGAAATGTACAAAAACCCATGTAAATAAAAGTCTCAGTATGGACATATCCATCATATATACACCATGGATAAATTTCACAATCATGAATACTTAAAACTCCACACAACTTGGACGTATCAGACAAGGTCCAAGGTCTTCATCTTAATATCTATCCATCTTTAGTATGAATTTTACCATGTGAATATATGTCTTCAAGTCAAACATGGTAGAAACCATCTAAATACTAGTGGATGATGAGTATTGTTAACATATACGAGAGAAACCACAAATAATGGCAATGTCTCTCAATGTATTCTAGTACAATCTACCAGGTTTGAATAAATATCTTGAGGTTGAGTACCCATAGAATCATCTCATCAAAGGCCAATAATGAGAACTTGTTGTGAAAAGCAATAAACATGCCATTGAGGCATGTAGGCTCCAAGGTACTAAAATAAGGTTATAGATCAACTTCTTAGATAATGAACTAAAGTCGATAGGAAGCATCCTATCGAAGGAGGGCCTATGACATGAAACAAAGGTCAAGTTTTGAACAACAAATTTGGAGTGATTTAGGACTAACACGGTGATGTCCAATGCAATTGAAGGCTTCTAATATTGCAAAATAATTTTAACTGAGTTTGGACTTCTCTTGGACATATTGGCGACACAAAACTTTATTTGGAAGCATTTAACTCAAAACAGGACCAGAGACCAATATGAATACTTTTAATGAGGCATGATCAAATGAGAGACAAGTAATTTTCCCAACCTCGATAGGAAAAGCGACATAGTGTCATGTTCAAGAGCGACATATTGTCTTTTCAAATACAAGAAATAAATTTTCCTTTCCAATTTTCTCCCACCATTACTGGCAAGTACCTCTTTATTTTTACATAAGCTTGAGGAGGATAACATATGCTTGTCATATAAGTTCATCCTTAAAATTATTTTTAACAAACCCTAGGAAGGCGTCATTTAGTCTCATCATGATTGATGAGTCCTATATTGTTTATATTTTACAAGTCCAATACAAGAGTAAATTGACTTATTTTTAATGTTTTAAGAGTTTGAAAAATAACTGAAAAGGAAACTCCATAAGGTCCTTTTTCATAATTTTAGCCGCCCAAGGCCGAAAAAGTGTAAAATATACGAGGGAGGACTCTTTTAGTCAGAATCGAATAAAGTATTCATTTTTCATAAATAAGTTACACATTTTGGAAAAGGATCAAACTTATAGTGGGTAAATGTTCCTTCAAATATTTTTATGTGTGAGTGGAACAAGTTTGCTTGAGTACCTTTTCATATTTTAAGAGTTAGAAAAGGGCTTAAAGATAACTCCACAAAGTTACTTTTTCGTATAGTTTGTAGGAGCCTGAAAGGTGATAAAAGTATACTTGGTAAGTTATTCTCTTGTATTTACAAGCATGAGAATGAAAAAAGACTAAGCCCGAGATAAGTTTCATTTTTATACAAGCTTGAAACAGATAGAAAATTGTGCTTGAGATAGGTTTCACTTTTACGCAATATTGAAATAGAGAGAAAACTATGCTTGAGATAGGTACCATGCCCCCAACATAATGGCAGAAGCACATGCCCCCAAACTTTATGGAGAGAATCTGTTTCATTTTTTAATGAGCTTGACGCAAGAAAAGCATTATGCTCATAACACCTTTTTAATTCATTTTTTTAACGAGATTGACACAGGAAAATAATTGTGCTCATAAATATCTTGATCATGGCTTCCAAGGGGACAAATATTTTTAAGTAATACACACCAATTGACAAACATAAATCATGGCTTCTAAGAGGTCTTCATCGGACAAAAGAACAATTATATGGAAGGAAAACATGTCAAAGGACTTAATAGGGATAGGAAGATTAGGATCCAATGTCCCCATTGAAGGGTTTACCATGTCAACTACCATATCTAAGTTAAAATATGTCAATCATATAGTGAGAAGATATTTTTCATCACTAAGTGAAGGCATGAGACAAGTTGCCACATAATTAACCTGTGGTTTGGGGTATATGCGACTTGCGTATAAGGAAAATTCAGGGAGGTTGGATAGTTGGCAGTCATATGAAGGCCATTAAAAAAATATGGTCAATAGTCATAATGTTTCCATTATGATGGTAAGACATCAATAAAAAGGATGTGGACATGAAAACTTTCATGGCATAGACATAGTCTCTCCCAAGGAGTAAATTGAAATCTAAGGGCCCTTGGACTACCATAACATCAATACAGACAATTTTTCCTTCCAAAGTAATGGGAAGTTGAGGAAGTATCCCTAAAGGTTCATAATATATTTTTTTAAAAGCTAATAGATTCTCAGTAATAGACATAAGTAGAGCGGAACCAAAATCTTGTTAATTAGTTGAGGATAACATGCTAACATATCACCTTCATCTACAATAGTGCAATGCACATTCCTATGATAAGTCTTCATAATGATTTGTAAAGGGATGAAATAATGGGAACGAAGCTTTGTAAATCTATTCCAATCAAAGGAAATGACCTCAGTACTTGGAGTGGGTTCTTTGGAAATGAGTGAAGTTCCCCTTTATATGGTGGAATCCGATGTAACAAGAAGAACCTGACCAGTATTGACTTCACTCTATAAGGGGAGAGTGGGATTGACAGAAGATGGAATTGATTCTACCACTTCATTAACCAATGGTTCATCAACTTGAGTAGTATGGGTTTCAATATACAAGGGAAGAGTGGGATTGACCGAACTTGGAATCAGATTAATCACTTCATCTACTCTCGGTGGGTTGGGAGAAATATTATGGTAACCAATTCAAATTTGTTGTTGATAAATAGTAAGGTTTTCCAAGAATTTTTAGGCTTCATCCATATGAGGGAAAAGGTGTGTTTGATGACTCCCTTCACCTAAATTACAAGGAAACTTAACTTTACATTTTTTCCCTGGAACCTTATAATAGTTGGTTGATAGTCCAACAATAAGTTGATGTGAATCTTTATACCACACTTCTAAGACCTTATGAATATCAGGAAAATTGATAAGAAGGTGGCCACCATTAAAAATATTGCAAGAGTATTTTGGCTTGTGGTGTATTTTTGAGGGTTCCTTAATATTATCAACACCCATATAAATGGTTGGTTGCTTTCCCCTTTCCTTCTCTTGCCTATTCTTATTCTTCATTTTCTTCTTCTTCTTAACCTCCTAGTTACTAGCACTATGACATTAACCAAGAGAACAATAAGAAAGGGAAGAATACATGATGGGTGAAGAAGGTAAAGGGTGAACAAACGATTAGTGTTGTTCAAGTGAGAATATAGTTGAGGTGGATAACTTGATTGAGGTGGAGAATTTTGGGTATTTGGGACCGAAGAGGTTGAAAACATACATACTATTAAACCTATTGTGAATCGAGGAAGAGACAACATATCCATATAAGGAGGACCAACATTTCCAAAGCAAGGAAAAGGACAAGGATCCCTGTTAAAATGAGTTTCTTGATTCGAAAATTTCAGATCCATTTCCATCAGATTCAACCTAATGTCTAGTAAAAAATGAATTTTATTAAGAATTTTAACGATATTTAATAATTAAAGTTCACAATTCACAGCTAAGGTATCTCTAAAAAGTAAAAAAACCAGAGAAACACATGCTAATAAATCTAAGGATTCAAACCATGCAAACAACCTTTACACAACGAAATCACTAGTTGGTGATGAAACCCATCAAACAGAGAAATAGCCATATAAATTTCAATATTTCCTTGATCATTGTGGGTCAACAATAAACACCAAAGTGATGGTCGCAACTGTTGAGGTAAAAATCACGATGTCAATGCACTATCTCTCATAACAAGTCACGATGAGTGCAAAACTAAGGAAAAAATAAAATTATAAAAATATATAACGACTCTTGGCTTCTAGTTTTAATGAAGGTTAACCAAAAGACTCAAAAGGCAACTCGATTTTAAAAAAACGAAGGAAGTTAAAGAGAATCTCGCTCCCCAGTGGAGTCACCAATTTGTTTGGCGAGAAAATGTTATCCTGCAGACAGGACAAATATCCTTATGCTCAAAATCCAAGCTTAGAAACAAATAGACAAATACATGAAAACATTCCCTAAATTATGATTGAAACACATATGTAAATACGATGCAAAGCTCATACATTTTTATGAAATTCTTGGTAATTATCCTCATTGCTTTCCTTTGTAGATTACAACCTTTCCCCCTTGATGCTCCGAGCATAGACCTGTAAAGAAAGAGACAAACAAGAGATTAAAGTATAAAATAAATTGAATATTCAATCATAAACAATGTAAGATATCAAGAAACCTTACAATAGACATTATTATAAATGCATATGGGAAAGAAACAAGTAAATTTGTATTAATAATAAAGAGTAGGAGAATTAAAATTGAGTGCCTTGATGTTGGAGTCTCCTTGTAATGATCCTCAACCCAAACCTTTGAAATAAAAAGAACTCCAATGAGTATTTTGAAAACATGTAAGTGTTTATAAGTCTAAAATGGCAACCCGAATTTTGTTGGATGCATTGCACTTACAGGAAGGAGTGGAAGTTGAGAAATCCATGAAGGGAGGAGAGAGATCCATAATAAGTGGGATGGATCCACTATAGTAGGAAGGATTCCCATGATATGGTTAGCTTGAGATCAATCTCAACTAATTTGGATTAGATACCAACCATGAGGATTCTAAAAGAGGGAGCTTAGTTTATTTTTTATTTTTTAACTCTGTAAAAATACCATCAAGACCTTGAAAACAACAATGTCATCACTTTGTATTTACTGTGCAACATGTATCATCGTAGGTTATAAACTAAATACCTGCGATGTCCTCCAAAATTTGTGTGCTTTTAGGTATTTAATCCGAGAATTTTATACACCATAAAGAGATATTTATTCCATATTTCAAGGGGATTTATTACAATAGTACATCAGAGAGTGAAAAATCCATACTTGGCATCATTTGTATAAGTGTGAAAAAATGATGTGTAACACCGCTCATTAATACACTTATCTGCCATACCACAATTGCTAGCTCCTCGTACAGTGCAACAACCACATTACCAAAGCATAAATGAGGTGGAATTTTGGGCCCCAAAATACTTATATATGCCAATATCACAACCTTATAGATAGTTTAATTTGATCCCACGAGATCAATTTCACAAACTATTAGTGGCATTTAAATCATGTCATTTCATTATTCATCATCATCGTATCCCTTCAATTTGCCAAAATTTTTCCGTCGGGGCCTTTTTTTCTCTCAGGATACTCATCATGTACACCTTGTTGCTTTTATGTTGGATTTTTTATCTCACTTACTTAAATTATATGTTTCGACGATACTTCGCTTGGGGTCTTGGTTTCAATCTTGCAGGTTACTTTTTTACTCAACATGCAATTGATCCCCCATGATAGTTAATGAAATTCTACGGTATCATCCTCCTTTGACATGATAGATTTTCCCTGAAACATTTCAAATCATGATATCATTTCTCCTGAGTGAACCATAAGGACCACCCCCCTCAACCACATTTAACGCCACATTCTTATTGCACTCTGTAAACATTCTCATTGGTCAATAGTTCATTATCCACATGGATTGCATCAACATGTAGTACATGTTGCCATATCGACATCCATGACCATCTATTTTTATTCATGGGAATCGCCTGCTTGCATGGTTGTGAAATACACCACATTTATCTCTTCATCTTATTTCTTACCAATCCCCCTAGGCACTCACTATATTTTTCTCATCATGAATGCACTCCTGCATTCCACACTTGGCCTATCACACCCCCACATTACATTAGACCATTTATGTGACCACCCCATCTCATCCACCTCACATTGAGACTAGCCTATGAGGCCCCCACCCTCTATGGTTACTCTCTTGGATCCTCATGAAGGCCATCATACATCTTGGGCACCCATCTCTTTGTTTGTACATTCAAAATACTTTTAAATTCTTTTGGAAAGTGTACAAATATTTTTTCGGCAAACATTCACCCATATTTTTTTGTGTATTTCCCAGCGACAGTCCCTAGTCACCCTTGGTTGGATCTCACACCATATTTTGTTCACTTCAAATTGTATAAATTTGATTCATACCATTTTATCATCATTATGCAACCATTTTCATTTATTTTCAAAACAATCATGCCCCCCCCCCCCCCAAGTGTTCTCCTGACTCAGCGACAGTCCCTAGTCACCCTTGGCTGGAGCTCACACCATACGTTGTTCACTTCACATTGTATCACTTATATCCATACCATTTTATCATCATTATGCAAACATATGCATTTATTTTCAAAACAATCATTCCCCCCCCCCACCCCCCCCCTGCCCCCCCTCCATGTTCATTGGACTCTAGGGGCTTATCCCTCAAGAATTTTTTTTTATTTAATTCTGCCACCTGCAATTATGCTCCAACCTTGGGTAGTTATTAGTGCTCATCATCCATTTTCAACCACAACCATGATGAATTTGGCTTATCAAATTACAATATATGTATCATCTTCACATCGATTTCCCAGTATCATCCTTTTCTCGAAAATAGGATCTTTCTTTATGTCAACAAAAACACTAGTTTTCTAGAATTGTAGAGGTACCTTGATTCCCCCCATCCATTTTTGGGTCAATCTCGAGTGAAATAGTGGTAATTATCATCACCTATTGATTTCACTGATCCCTCTAATATTTGACATCAATACAATTTTCATATTAGCATTATATCGTACTTATGATTGTTGCAATTATCTCATTTAGTCGAAGACTCATGCATTGAGACTACAGTTTCCTCAACAATGCTTATATATGATGCATGGGAGAATCTAGTTCAGTCGATCTATCAGAGACATCCTTGATGAAAGTAGTTATCTTTTGCAACTTACAACATATCAACTATTTCAATTTTGATGTGAAAATATTTTCCTGTGTACTTATAATATCATAGAAAAAGTCAAGATCACAAGCATGGGACATGCCGCCTCATAGAGACACTTTTTTGTATAAAAATTTATGTCAACATGGTGCTCTTTTGGTTTTCAATAAATTTTTCCTCGATCTCCTCTTCAAGACACTCTCTCTTAAGAATCCAGCAAGGCTCATTATCGGGCACATAAAAACACAATGTATTTAGGCTACACACTTGCTCCTAAGCTCATACATGAGGAGCGACTGTTATTACAGAAAAATCATATACATAATTGGAAAAGTTAGATGGAACTCAAGGTCAAAAACAACATGTATAGGTGTAGAATTTTCTACTTGAAACATCATGAATTTAAAAAATCAAAAGCCTTTCCAAAGGTTCATTTAAAAAATTAAACTGCGTGGGCACGCCAAAGACAAATTTTACCATAACCACGGAGTTGATTCTTTGATAGTAGCATGAATTTACCAACACGCCAAGTCAAAAATATGTGGATCACATTACATTGATTGGGTCATTTTCCTTTGAGTCTTAATCTAGATATGCAATCCCTAAAGAAATCATAATGTCCTTCCCCAAGTCTCTATCTCATCAATGAGCCAAGAGGGAGGTATGAATTGATTCAAACATATATAAATGCAAAGGAAAGGAGAGCCAAAAACAAGGAGAAATCAATTTTATGTTGCAATTTTTTTTAAGTAATTAGGAGAAATAGTTTAGTTTGTTTTTTAGTATTTTTTGCTCACATAGTGCTAGTTTCATTCCTATAATTTGTTTCTCCATTTTTAACTTGGAATTTGTATTTCATGCATGAATTATATATATAGGCATATATATATATATATATATATATATATATATATATATATATATATATATATATATATATATATATATATATATATATATATATATATAGATATAAATATCTATAATATTCTTTGTAGGTAACAACCAAACTGTAGTAAGAAGTGGAAATTTGGGACATCGTAGCTCCAAATTCCATATTGTACTAAATTTTCACAACAAGCATTATGGACAATGTTTTTTTAATGGTTTTGGAGTATTAGGATCCTCCCAAAGGATGTGATGAGGTGCTATAGGGACCATTATAATAATAACAACTGAGACCATTTAATCTAAGTTGTACTATATATACTATGTTTTTTATTATTAAATAATGCATAATATGGCAACTATTGAATAAATGATTGGGATTTTATCACAAATAATGGGTTCACTTATACTTTTTGATAAAGGTTTTATATTCACTAACAAACCACGTCATTGAATGTTTGATAATATCAAATGGTTAGGGGTTCACTAACAAAACTCATTGTTGAATTCTTGAGCCTATGAAAAACCATATTCAAGGAATAGTGGAGTCATAATGTTGCCCTTTCCAAAAAACACTAATAACAAGCAATGTAACAAGACACAATGCCTCGCCATTTTAGGGATTATCCTAATTAGAAAAATAAACTAACTCAGAATAAATTTGTGTAATCCCATCAATGCTTCTTAGTGTAATTCCATCACATTTTCAACTCCTCACCATGAATTTTCAACCTAAGACTTCATGGGGAAAAAACCCCACACAAACCAACTATTCTACAACTCATGTGCATTTTGGAAAATAAAACACATGAAATTTGATCCTAAGACCATATAGAGACTAAGCTCACACAAACCAGTAAATTTACACTTCATGAGTATTTTTGAAAATAAACTTATACTAGCATATATCCATCTTAACCTTATTTATCAAGCACATAGAGAGATCAAATCTCTTGAGATGCAAACCTATTTTAGATTGCAAAACTTATGAAAGATTTGCATCTTGAGATATTTGATTCATTTTAGTGCTTGATAGATCAATATATATATATATATATATATATATACAAACTCTATAAAAAAAAAATTACACGTCTTTTTCATTTGAGCAAAAAACCAATAAAATGTTTTCAACATAATTTGTTTTATTTATTTAAAATTGTTTTATATATTATACACATAATTGCAATGAGCCTCAAGGCACTTCCTCATAAAATGATTGAATCTTTTTAATTCTTCCAATGGTTTTCATTTAGGCACATTTTTAGGGAACTTGCACAGAGACAGATATACTGTCTAAAGAAGCATTGAAGCTGTTAGTCTGTACTTTCACTTAGATGGTGAAATTTGATGCATTGAAACACTCAGTAGGTACTTTCACTTTGATGACTTCATAATTGAAGCTATGGATATTAGGATATAATTTTTTTTTCTTAGCATCTTTTCTATGATTGAATGAAGTATATGATGTTTCTTTCTAGTTTTTTCATACTAGTCAAAACCAATAGGTTTTTTTTGGGTTTCTAGCTATACACTCAATAGTTAATTTTTTTGTTTACCATATGAAAATATTAATTGATTCGTAGGTAGAAATTGGTTTTTTGTTCAACTTATTAAAAGAATAAATATTTTTTCTGATTTGGATTTATGAAGGAACGCAACACAATACACATATAACCATAAATACAAAGATGTAGCAGAAATAACACTTCATTTCATTAATATCAAAGAAATGAAATTTTCTTACAGATGGAATGGAAATAAACTAACTAGGGTGTTGGTAGCTTATCTCTGAGAAGAGATGTGGCAGATACATGGCTCTGAACTATGTTACAATGAGGCTCTAGGGCCTATTTATTATAGAGAAATAATGGAAAACCCCAAACATCCAAAAACCTAACCCTAGGAGATGAAGCACCAAAACTATGGGCCCTATTTGGGTAAATTGATGTTTCAACTTCCGAGGGTCATAACTTTGGCATACTATATTTGTTTGACGCACATGATACATTGTTAGAAATATCTATCTGAGCACTACAATTGATGACCACGAATATCAATTCTGGAATAGAATCATATATTCCAGAAGAGTGATGCCCAAAAAACGTCGTTTAGGGCCTCAAAATGGTTCCGGAAGTTCATGACCCGAAAAACTGCTAAAAATAGTAAGTTGTGCTGAAATTGAAAAACTAAAAGAGACAATGGTGGGGCCCCAAGTGGAATAGGCTGGTGGCCATCAATATCCACTTGGATCATTCCTCCCCCCTTATGAATCAATGGTCCCCATTGCGTTGAGTTCCTCCATGAGATGAGGAAACTTCTGCTGAACTTGGTCCATGGTGAACCACTTTCATTGGTGCGGGAGTTGGCCAGATTTAACAACCCGATACAGTTGAATATTCTGCTAGCGAGTGTTTTTGATTTGCACGTCCATGATGCAATCTATGGTGGCTTGTTCCATGTAGTCTGGATTTAACTCTCTTGATGTGAGTTGTTCTGCAATGTCAGAGGTGTCCAGTAGAGGTGGGAAGTAGGGACGAAGGCGGTCCACATTGAATACTGGGTGCAAACTAAGGAATGGTAGAATACTGAGCTCGAAGGCATTGTTACCTATAGCCTTGGTGATGGTGTGCAGCTCATATTGGAGTTGGCGAAGCTTACAGTGCAGTCCAGTGAGGCGCTCCTTCTGCAAATGTATCCACACTTTGTTTCCCACCTGGAAGTTGTGTGGCACCCGATGTTGATCATCTCGTTGCTTGTACTTAGCATTGCCTTTCTCCAATATTTCGTGAACCTGTTGGTAGATGTGTTGAATGCACTTGATGAAGATGTTTTCTTTGTCAGCTTCAGACTGGACATGAGCCGAATTTTCCTGAGTAGCTAAAAATGCCATGGCTACGTCAATGGGATGTAGGGGTTGGAATCCCAAGCCCACCTGAAAGGGGTTGTGGCCTGTTGAGCTGTGGAGAGCCCAGTTATAAATATGTTGTACATAGGGGAGGCTCTCATCACATGTGCATGGATGCTTTTAATTTTACATTCACAGAATGTGTACAATCATTCTATTGACGACCTCTGTCTAGCCATCAATTTTGGGATGAAAAGTTATGGACTTGGTGAGCTTGGTGTCCAAAATTAACCAGAGGCTAGACCAAAATGTGCTAAGGAACCTTTTGTCTCGATATGATATGATAGACTATGGGATCCCAAAGTGCACCCACACTCGTTCAAAGAAGAGTTTAGTAGTGCCTTCTACTGTGATATTCTTCTTACCGACCGTCATAGTGGCCATCTTGGAGAATCTGTCGATGACCACGAAAACACAATTGTTTCCATGCTTAGTATAAGGAAGGCCCGACATGTAATCCATGGAGATGGATTCCCAGGTTCGACTAGGGGTAGGTAGCGGAGTATAGAGACCTTGCTTCTTGATGGCTAGTTTGGCAATGGCACAAGTAGTGTAGGATCTGTTGTACTTCCAGAAATCCTGTCGAAGGTTCAGCCAATAGAAATACTTCTGCAGTACTACCACTATTTTCTCGACCCTGAAATGCCTAGAGACTCGACTGTAATGTGCTTCCCATATCACCTTCACGCGCTCACTTGAAGGAACACAAAGGTGTCCTAGGTGACATAACAGTGCATCTTGGAGGTGAAAATTTGGAACTTGTGTACCCCCGAAGAGTGCCTTGTATTAATGGGTTAATTCTGGATTACTCTTGTAGAGAAGTGGTCAATCAGAAGTCTGGGGCACACAAGAGTTGAGAACGGTGGTTAGTGCCACGATCAGTGGTAAGCTGAGGCAATTTGCAACATTATTCGTGCTACCCTTCTTGTACTTGATGTTCAAATGAGACTGTTGCAGATATGTGGACCACTTCTGATGACGATCGTTCTACAACTTCCCTTATGTCTATATGAACTGCAGGGGTCAGTGGTCTGTGGGGATGATTGTTTCCTTCCCCAAAATGTAATGCTTCCATTGTCAACAAGCCTGCACAATGGAATACATTTCTTTTTCATAAGTGGGATACTTGCGAACTGTGTTGGACAATGTCTCACTGTGATATTCCACTGGATGCCCCTGTTGAGTAAGAACTGCCCCAATAGCATGGTCAGAGGCATCTGTCTCAATCTCAATCATTGTTTCAAGACTGGAAAAGTGAGCACTGGGGAAGAACAGAGGTGATGTTTCAATTCTGTGAACGCCTTCTTGTGGGGCCCCAAGTGGAATAGGCGGGTGGCCAGCAATATCCACCTGGATCATTTTCTCAACTCATTTCATTTGTTTTTTATCAACTTATTTTAAGAATAATTTTTTTTTCTCAAGTTATTTCACCTAGAAATATGTATATTTCCTTTGAAATATAATGATTTTTTTCTTGGGAAAAATATATTATACATATAGTTTACATTGAAATATTTTACTCAACGTGATTGGATTACTTTATGTATGACCATGTTATACACATTACAATGTTTTCTTAATTAATACATATAGACATATATCATATTCCATGGAAATATGTTTTATGCTTTCCAATATGAGGAGACATGTCAACTCCATATTAAGAATTCAAGAAATAATACGTCTCACCCATATTAAAAAGAAAAAAAATGAGATTTTTTTTTACTTTCAATTGCTTTATATTTCTTTGTGTAAACTTGATATAAAACTAGTGAATGAGACATCAATCTAACATAAATATCAAAACACTTGCTTCAAAAATCATTTAACTATTTAAATTATAATTTTATTTTAAATTATTACTATTATTATTAATTATAAAATATTTAACATAAAATTTAAACATATATACATTTGAAAAAGCATGGAACTAGATTTTTATTTATGGGGATTTACCCACACTTTACCATGGAATTTCTTAATCTGTAAATAGTCTATGTTACAATAGCATGGGCCAATACCATGGCTTATAAATACAACATGCCCATAAAACCATAAGTCACTTCATATGTAACTTGTTCATATGCCATTTTTTGTAATTAATCAATTCAATTAAAGAAAAAAACACAAAACTGCTTATTCTTTTTAGGTACGAAGTCGTGGATAACCTAATTTGTTGGAATATTTTTTTTCCTTTTGATTCTATGTACGATATTTTTCTCGTCACCATAATACTTCCTATCTCCATCGTGGCATGATCTTGAGTGCATCTCCCAGTAACTATTCATAAACCCATAAGCATTATTTATATTCAACAAGCCCAAATTGATCCCCTGCACAATGCATATATAGATTCACCCACATGGGTGGAATTATGGCCCCCTTGTCCAATGGTCTTGTTTGGTTCGACTGCCACCCAAATTTTTCACTATATGTGTATGATGAACACATCAAATACACATCTGAAACTACGGATCAAAACTATGGGTTTTGATATGAAGAAAGAAAATGTAAACATGCTATTCACACTAGAGGATGTTTTAGGCACATAACACTTTATGTCCTGTTGATACCATACCTTGACCAAGATTCAAAATCAAGTACTATTGTTATCACCGACTCTATAAATAAAAAAATAGAGCATCAAACTGTCAAATGGGAAGAACATAGTTTTCATGAAAATTGGTGTTAGTATGAATCCTTCGTCGAAGTGTACGAAAAAGAACCACTTTAGCTACGCATAACTAATAGCCCTAACAACAATAATGGCTGCAAAACATCTTCAGATCTGCAATTAGTAGTTAAAGTGCTGCACATTAAGCAGTAAAGTAAAGAGTTTGCTCCATGCATCCAACAGACAAGACAAGAACACGATTTTTGAATGAATTTTTATATTACAGGGCACCTGGGAGGAAACAAGAAGGTGTATCCAGATCTCCTCAATGGGATGAGTTCTTTGTAGTCCTCAGCACTTCAGATCTAAGCTTTCTCTCTCTTGTAGATGTAGAAAACCCAATGCAGAAAGTAGAGCTCAATGGGAGCAAATGGTAGAAATGAGACCAAGTGTATAGATCCAGATTGATCTAGTAGGCAACAAAAGGTGAAGAATGATGGGGAAAACCCTCCTATTTATAACAAAATATTGGGTCATTCTAGATCTTGGTGCATGATTAAAATAATGTTAACCAAATCTAGATCCACCTTTTATGGAATGTTTTATTATATTTGTTGGAGGGAAAGGGTCTTTGACTTGGGTCAAATCCCTTGATTAGTTAAAAATAAATAAATAAATGATTTATTTATCTTTTTAAGGAAGTGGTTGGAAGATAATCAAATAAATAATGATTTATTTAATTATTTGTGGGTGATTTGGTCATATTTAACAAGGAATATTATCTAAACAAGATTTAAATAATTATTTCTAGAAAATAATAAGATAACTAAGGGTTTATCTCATTAATTTCTTTGTTTTTGGGTTAAACATGACTGGGAATAATAATTAAATTATGGTTTAATTAATTATTCCATGAGGAAAATCAAACAAATATAGGTTTGTTTAATATTTCCTTTGGGGGTTTCCTGTTTGGACCATAAACAACCTAATAAATGTGGTTTATTAAGTTATTTAACATAGTGAAGGCAATTTTACTTAGGGTAAAATTGGTCTTACATGGTGTACTCGGGTCCATCTAATGATGATAGGTTAGATGACCAAAAAATGGTGTAACAATTGGGTAGTGGATTTTCCAAGAAATCCCAAGATTCATAACATCACATCATCACAAATTCAAGAAGGACCTTCCATAGCCATATTGTCATTCCTTAGAAGGTCTACCATTCCTACTTGTTAGGTCCCTATAATTTTTCAGATTGGCAAGACCAAATAGACAAGGGTAACATCAAACCAACTTTGGAGTCCTAGGACCTAGCCTTCCTAGACTCAGAAAGGGCTCTCTCTATATTTGTATAAAAGATATGACTTGATAGATTTAGGATGTTGATTTTAGGCTAGTTAAAATGATAGGGTTGTTTGTTTTGTTTTGTTTGGCTGGGTTGGTTGTCAAGAAGAAAAGATAGAGTAAGAGAAATTCAAACCATTGGGCTATGGGGTCTGTGAAAGGCTTGAAAAGTAGAACAATAAATCAAGGGTGTTTCATAGGGCAAGTTAACAAAGCCAAATAGATCTTAATAGCTTATGTGGGTGTGAAATGAACATTAAGTCGTTAATTTAGTAGGTTTAAAAGGAAATTAAGAATCCTTTAACATATACTATAACAAGAAGATCTTTTAAGATCACTATGTTTAAGAAATAACCAAAGGACAGGGCACACCATAAAATTCTTTGGCTAGACTTCACTAAATAAAATTTAAAACAACAATCCAACAAACCCTAGAGAGCAGGGAACTCCTAAATTCTCTAGCTATTTACTTTCAGAGAAAGAAAACATTTAAGATAACAAATAAGTAATGATTAAAGAGCGGGGAACTCCTAAATTCTTCAATCAGACTTTAAAATACCTTCAAAGTGACTATTCAAGATGTATTAAAGGACAGGTCAAACCATAAACTTCTTCAGCCAAACCCTAATCAGTAAACTTCAAAGAAAAGGCCTTAAAAAAAATGTTTCAAGCTACACCAAAGGACAGGGCATACCATAAAATTCTTTGGCTTGACTCCATTAAATAATTTTTAAGACAACAAGATAAGTGGAATTAGAGAGCAAGTAAGAATTTTCCAATTAGACCCAGTAGAGGAAAACATTTGAACAATAGAAGGAAGACAGACTTAAGGTGCCTCTAACAGAATATATTAACCTAATTTTTCTGCACTTTTGCAAGAGAAATAATGAACAATATGGAAAACATATGGAAACAAATAAAATATCAGAACAAAATGACCATTTAAACAAGTTCATCAATCTTATGAATACGCTTGCTCCATTGATGTTCAGTCCAAAACAGTCACAAAACTCCAAAGCCAACTTCTTCACAACTCAAAATCTATATCATATTGAGCTCAACAATCAACCAACAACAAAAATTATGAAGCATTACATGAAGTATTTATCTACAAAATGAGGAGTTGGAACCCTAGCTAGGGTTTTAGAAGTCATTTATTACATAGTATATTTATTTGACCTTTGAGACCATGCAAGGCCCAAGGAAAAATATCTAAAACTCATTAATTGCAAAAATAACTTCTAACATAATTATTTGAGCTACTTTTGGCAAAAGTTTGAATTTAAGGCTCCTAAATATCTTTTTCAATAACTTTTGGTAAGGGTGTAGCTCCAAGGTATAGGAGCGCAGTGCCAATGCCAACGTGTAGTGCCAAGACTAGGAAAATGACCTGTTTTG
Organism: Pinus albicaulis; assembly: GCA_034641835.2. NCBI lineage: Eukaryota > Viridiplantae > Streptophyta > Pinopsida > Pinales > Pinaceae > Pinus > Pinus albicaulis. The sequence goes on from CM076583.1 coordinate 51,357,062, forward strand.
CAGCTGACTTTTGGAGGCCTTCCCTGTGTCCAAATGAGCTCCATGATAGCTCATTGGAAAACATGTTTTGTCTAGCCTCCAAATCAGCATTTAATATATAGAATGGTGCCCATTTTACTTGAAAAAAATCACTTCTCCCAAGACTGCTAAACGCACAGTGCCAGTGCTGAAAAGAGGGCAGAAAGGTGATTTTTTGGTGCTTTTTGGCCCTTTTGAGGGACCAGTTTCACTCCAAATGGTTTGAATGTTTTTGAGGATGATTTCCTTGGTATGAGGAACGTGAATATGTTGAAAATTTTCCATTTGAGTGCCTCAAAAAGAACACAGAGCCAGTGGCGCTGCACGTTTGGCCCAATTTTTTTGCAAGCCAAACTATCAAAAATAAAAAATGTACACAAAGGTGCCAAAATTTGAAATTAGCTTGCTGATAAAGATTTAGATGCTTGGAGGGACAAATGAGAAAGGATATTAAGATTTTCCTTCTCCTTTTCCTCATTTAGAGCCTGAATCTTTACATGGGCTCGTTTGAGCTTGGCACTTGCAATCCTGTTTCTCATGAAATAATGTCTTTCCATATTCCTCTGCATGTCAGTGTCTCTCTTGGCCTTCTCTAGCTGGCTCTTTAGGTGAAATTTTTCCCTCTCAAGCAAAGATTCTATATCTTTGCTAACTTCTATGGCGATCAGCTCACTTAGAGTGAGCTTCTCTGCCAATTCCACCTCTTTCTCTCTTTCTCGGGCTAAAGCCCTTTCTACCTAGTTGTCCTTGGCCTCTTCCTAGGAAGTTGTTCTTCCTCATCCTCACTGTCATCAAAAGTGCCCAAGGTCTCATCTAGCAATGCCTTAGCCTTTCTGGGCTCTTTATGAGCTCTAATTTCCCTGACCTCACTGATGGCTTGCTTTGTCTCCAAATGTTTATTCTCTAGCTCAAGAAAAGTGATCACATTCTTTGCCCTGCCAAGATTTTCTTAGAGCTCCCTAATCTTGGGATCTTTACTTTTGATAAATATGTTTGTGATTATCTCCTCATCCTCATCATCAAGGTCAATTAGCTGAAACTTCTGCTCAGTTTCATGCTTTTTCTCCTTCTTAACAGTGATAGGTTCTGTGACATTTTCCTTACCCTTATCAAGTTATTTTGCTGATGAAGAAGGCATGGCCCCTTTCACCTCAAGTAAAGCAAACACATTCTTGTAGCCCCTTTGGTATGTCAAAGGAAATGGCTCAATATCACTCATTTTAGTGCCATCTGACTAAATTTTCCCATCACTGCTTGATGCTTTTTCATCATGATATGAGGGTGAGGGGTTGTGGAAAGGTGATGTGGAAGGGTCATCATGGGGTGAAGGAATGTGAGTGGGTCGAGATGTATGAAAAACAGGAAGTGATGTAGAAGTGGATAGGAGTATGAGAAGATGAAGGAATATCTTGCTAATGATGGCTATGAGGAGTAGTGAACACCTCATGGGCAATGAAAGTATCCCATGGAATGTTTTTCTGCTGGAGCTCGTGCATAACCACCATCTTGATAAGAGAATGATGAAAAAGGCTTTGTATTTTATGATTTTAGTCTCTCTTTTGCACCATGTAGGCCATTTTGTCAATGTTACGGAAAAGATAATATGGTATGTGTAGCATTCTGACTCTAGTAAAATGCATATGAAGACAGATATGGTATGAGTAAATGTGGGAAAGCCTTCCCTCGCTAGTGAAATACTTCATTAGTATCCTCATCATGGGTGCATATCTATCAAGCAGATGAGAAAAAGGGAAGATGGACTTGTGGTGATGTTTATACCTAGGTTTAAGGTATGGTTCAAAATAACTCATGTCCAAGTTTTCTTGTTTGAACCACTTCTCTCCCACACTAGGTATTCCTGTAGCATCTACAATGGCAACTCAAAGGTGACCTTGGCACGATTGACTTGTTTGTCATGCGAATTGATAATGAATAGTCTTGTTAGATCCAGGTGGTTTTGGACTTGTTGTACTCTTTCACAAAATTCAAAGCAACCTACATGTTTGAAGCAAGAAATAGTAATATGGGATGCCATAAGTTCCCTTGTATTGATAGGTTCAAACTTGTTTATCTTTCCTCCCTTATGATCATGCCTCTTTCAAATTTGTGCCTCAACAACACTACCATTGTCTCCTTCCTCTGACATTTTTAAAACTCTGTTTTGGAAACCCTAGGGCCGAAGGTGAAATGAATGAGGGGAAGGAATTAAATTTTAGCTTTGCAAATGGAGGGAATGAGTGAGGGAAAAACTAACTCAATGAAAACCCTCAAGAAATGTGATGACTCCTATTTATGACTGATTTTCTTTAAGGAGGATGAAAATAGGAATGAAACAGTGATTTCTGATTTTCATCTAGGGTTTGATTAGGGTTTCATTTTCATCCAATTAAAAGCGATAAAAATAGATTAAAAGTGGGTTATGGCATGTACTTACCCTTCAAGAGTGTTGTGGAGGACCTTGGAGGAAATTTGAAGAAGTTTGATGTGATTTGGATGGATGGATCACTTGGAAACCCTTTATGTCTGAGCGTGCAATGCCAATGGCTAAGGGCACAACGCCTTGGAAAATCAGCACAGGGTCTCTCTAGCAAGGGTGTAACGCCAACTCCCAAGCATGTAGCGCCTTCAGAAAACGTGTGGAGGAAAAATGGCAAGCGCGCAACGCCAACTCCCAAGCACACAACGGCAAGCCAAATGCGTAGCGCCAAGAAACTTAGCCCGATTTTTCTCAGAAAACTCACAAATTCTTCTCTCCTTGAAACTTCTAATGCTTTGCAAGGAAACAATGGCTCTTTTGAAGTGTGAAATGGGATTTTATAGGCTTATGGATTTAACTTGACTTTGAAAAACAACTTTATAATGTTTGAAACATCTTTTCCTTTTCTCACTGATATTCTTTACACTTTTTGCTTGCAGGTTTGCTGAAGTCATGAAGTTGACTTTTATTTTTCTCCTTGAGGAACGACAAGTTTATTTTGAGAAATTTGGGATTCAAACACAAAGTAGCATCTTCAAAATCTTCTAAAGTTTCCACCATAAATTCCAACTTAACTTTTCCACCCTCTCTGACCATCCTTTTCAAAACCCTAGGTGTTTGTAGTTCTTTACAACAATCATTAGTGTTGTCTTCTAAGTTCTCTATAGCCCTTTCAAGTTAATTCATTTTTGTCCAGTTCAGCTTACCTTTTTTCCATATTCCATCAATGCTTTCTGATAGAATTTCTTCATTATTGGCCTTGTCTGCTTCCTCCATGTCATTTTCTTACAAGTGATCACTACTTTGGCACTCAAATGGACTAACTAGTTCATAAACCTAGTCATATACAAGACCAAGTATTTCCTCTTTCCTTTGCTTCACATTGTTTTCATTCAGGAGTAGAAAATATACATCATCAATACCTTCAGCTGATAAATATTGCAACACTCCTGCAGAAGTGCTAAACTTTTTCCATTTTTCTCACTTGCAGGTTCTGAACTAAGAAGATAATCCTCCTTGGAAATTTTAGGTCTTTCTTGAATAACCATGTCTTGAATTTCTATTACATCTGAGCCAGATTCTAGCAAAGGAAAAGTAGTGCCTGAAACATCCAAGGATAACCCTAAAAAAATTAAAACCTTAATGACTTAGTGGGAGGGTCCTTTGACTTGATTTTGGATGAACTTTGACTTGGAGATTTTCAAGTGACAACAGAGTATTGTTATAGGTTATTATGCCCAAAGGGACATGGGAATGAATTAACAACAAGAAACCCTAGAGGGAGTGTGGAGTTTATTGATAAGGGAAACTAGGGCAGTGAAGTCTCAGGTAGGAAAGAAGGATGAAAATGAGAAGTATAAGCCCATAAGAATTCTTTTAAGAGAAATAGGGTGACCTTGAGAAGACCAACTGAGGAATAGTGAAAATAGGTTTATAAGCATAATGAAGGAAGTGAGATTTTTGAAACTCAACATATTCAAGGAATATTGTTTTCAGAAAGCTATAACCATTCTATAGTCATTTAAAGATGTTGAAAAATATTGACGACAAATAGTGGCTCCACTTGGGGAGGGTAGCTCCTTTAGGAGGTGTCAAGAACCTCAAATCTATGATTTTGCAGATGAGATGCCTCACATGCTTGTTGATTTCCTTCATTTTGAAATTTTGATCTTGTTGCTATTCCTTGAAGTTGTGATCTTAAAATATGAAAAACATGATTGCTTCAACTCATCTCTACCTACCCATCATACTTTTCCTAAAATTTTATCTTCATTTGGGTGCATTTGGATTGGAAAAAACTGAACATAATCTTTTCTTTTGAAAGCACAAACTATATACTTCTACCCTTATATCATCCAAAGGCTCAGATTAGACTGATGAGCCCTTTTTATTTTCTACCTAATCTACTTATCTGTCAAGGTTAAGCAGTTTGATAGATTTTCATTCTCTAATCAACTAACATAAAATTTAAAACATAACAAAATCAAGGTTGAGCAGCTTGGTTTTTTATGAGCTGTGGCATTTTGGAGAAGCTGTGCACAGATTTTATTTTTGCATAAGGTAAAACTAGAAACTTGGGGGCTATAACTTGGAACTTGTCATTCACCCCTCTCTTTTCTCTTTGGTTTAGATTTGAGATTTGGGAACCAATATCTCTTCCTAACCTAGTCTACTGATAAGCCAAGTGTTAGAAAATTAATTATTACAGAGCAATGCAACATATAAAATATGCGGAAAACACAAGCACACAAAAAACGTAAAACCATAGAGACACAGATATACGTGGTTCACCCAGTTTGGGCTACGTCCACCCCGAGCAACCAGTCCTTCATTTATATTATCCAGCAAAAATGAAGAGACACAACCTACAGTAGATCCGATGTAATATCCTTTGTTCTCTCTCACACTCTCCCTATCTGTTTCTCGCTTTGAGAATACACACACAATCCATAGCCGCAATACAATACCCTCATAGAAGCGAGGGGTTTACTTCTAGGGAAAAAGACCTTAAACTAAACATAACTTCTACCATCAGATCATCCGCCTAATGAATGGCCTAGATTGACTAAAAATTACTATACTTTTACAAGGAAATTTTACATCTATTCTCAGCTTCGGGGGAGCTGCCCCCGAAACTCCCTGCAAGGGGGGGGGGGTGGGCTCCATAAAGTCATAGATGCCCCCCCTGGACCCCCTAGGAAGCATTTAATTACAGGTGGCGATGTCGCCCCAATAAGGTACAGGGTCCAATGCTGTGATACAAAACAAGATAATCAGGCTCCACACCCAACACCAAGTTTAAATAGTTTGGAAAATCATCATTTTCTAACTTATTAGTAGAAATTTAAAACATTTTCAATCATGATTAGGCTGTATGACTGAACAATACTTTCCTTTCTTAAAATTAGTGGCACTTGGACTCACACACTTCTAGTTTTTTTTTTTTTTTTGGTATGGGGCTTTACCTCTTCTTTTTATCTGCCCTCTTCTTCTTCTTTTATTTGTTTATTGTGTTTCATTTTTGTGATCTTTTATCCAAGCAATGTTATGTACAACGAATAAAAATTCAAACTAAGAACTTCAAAAAAAATAGTGCTTAAGCATCCTGCCATTGGCAAGACCTCCAAATAACTCTGTTCCATCCATTTCTTGTAGAAATAATGCATTGTTATGTCTAACTGAATGGATGATGTATGGACATTTCCACAGATTTTCAAATTTTCCATGCTTGCCTTTATCCTCTCTTCTTGAATCCCACTTCAGCACTTTTTCTCCAATCTAGAAATCATTAGCCTTGGTCCTCTTATCAAAAAGCTTCTTGATATTCTCTTGTACTACTTGTGTTATGTTGTATACTTCTTCCCTTGATTTCCACAATTGAATGGTTTAGTTCAACCTCCTTTGGATATCATACTCCTCTCATTATACCTCTTGAACAAGCTTTATCACTGGGACTCCCAAGGATGTTGGAAAAACTGCATCCATGCCATACACTAGTTGATAGGGAGACATATTAATTGATTTCTTGCCTGTTAATCTATCTGCCCATAGTGGATGCACTAATTTGTTGTGCCATGAATTTTTGTTTTCTTCCAGCAAATTCTTGATGATATTTACTAAAATTTGTTAAAGGACTTAGCTAACCCATTACCTTGAGGGTAATAAGTTGTATAATTCCCTAGTGTAATGTGATACTTGTGGCAGAAGTCCGCCATTCTCTTGGATTTAAATGCAGCAACATTATCAGTGATGATTTTTCTTGGGAAACCAAATCTAGACAAGATGTGATTTTCAAGGAATTTGATGATTACCGAGTCAGTGGCAATCCTTGAAGGGATGGCTTCTATCCATTTGGTAAAATAGTCAGTTATAGTGATGATCCATTTGTGTTAGGTAGAGGAGGTAGGGTAGATTTCTCCAATGAAATCCAAACCCCACTGTTGAAAAGGAGTTTCAACACTGATAGGGTGTAAAGACAAACGCAGTAGTTTTCTCTTTCCCTCAAATATTTGGCATTTATGGCAAGTCACTACTAGCTTGTGGATATCAGGGAAAAGAGTGGGCCAATAGAAACCATCTCTAAGGATTTTTTTGGCAGTGGTTTTCAAATAGATATGACCTCCACATTCTCCTTCATGAAACTCATGCATGATTCTATTTGCATCTTCTTCAAGTAAAGATTTAAGAAAGATACCAACAAAATTTTTCCAATATAAAGCTTTATCTAGAATGCAATAATTTACAGCTTTTAGTTTCAAGAACCTGGCCTTTGTTTTCGACAATCTAGGAGGAGCATTTATATTAAAAAGTGCATACAATATATCAACATACCAGAGTGAGTTCATAAATGATTCTTCAATAGGTGGAGTCGCTAGCTCCTCTTGTTCATCTAAGGAATGTATCATGTTTATGTCCAGTGCTTGAAATTTTTCTTCAACCATCAGTTTGGCCATTCCTTGCCACTTGATTATCTTGGTGGGCCTAATTTCTAAATCATACTCTAAGATGACAACAATCCATTTACCTCTTTTACCATCAGGGTCCTGAGTTAGTATGTCCTTAACAACTACATGAGGAACAAAAGAAATGACATGTGAATGCAAGATGTATACTCTGGAATATTTTAAGGCTTTGATTAAGGAAAGAGCTTGTTTTTCCATAATGTTATATTTCAGAGGTGCATCTCTTAGTGCCTTGCTGAAGAAAGCTATGTGTTGTTCTTGTCCCATTATGTTATTTTATAGCAATACTGCTGAAATTTTGTGTTTTTATGCAAATGAGAAGATGAAGAAGTCCTTGGTAAAGTCAGGGCTGATTAGAACTTATGTTTGGGTAAGTGCTTATTTTATTATTTCAAAGGATTTTTTTTCTTCTACATTCCATTTGACTCCTATTTCTCTTCTCAACATTTTTTCAATGTTTCTTAGGAGTTCTGCAAGGTTTGCTATGAACCATCTTAAGAAGTTGACATTTCTAATGAAAGATTGCAGCTCTTTGATATTTCTTGGGTGACTGATTTGCAATATCCATTCAATCCTATTTGGGTATATCTTAATCCCTTCTTCAGATATGATATGGCCTAAAATTTTCCCTTCTTGAAGACCAAACAGATTTTTCTTGGGATTCAAAGATAAACCATAATTCCTACATTTTTCAAAGACCTTTCTTAAGTGATCTAGCTATTCTTCATCAGATTTTGAGTAGACTGTGATGCCATCAAGATATTTCACAATAAAGTAACCTATTTCTTTAGAAAAATCAATGTCCATGGCTCTTCGAAAATTGGACCTGACATTCATTAACCCAGAAGGAATTTTTACATACATGAAGGTGCCCCAAGGTGTAGTGAAGGAGGTTTTGTGCTGATCATATGGATGTACTAGCACCTAATTATACCCTAAAAAACCTTCAATAAAAGATATTATTTTGGAGCCTACTACCCTTTGTAGTATATGATCCATCTTAGGTAAAGGGTAGTTGTCTTTCAGGGAGTCCTTGCTTAAATTTATGAAGTCTATGCATAGCCTAATTTCCGCTGTTTTATTCCTCACTGATATGAGATTTGAGACCCATTCTAAGTACTTGAGTGGGACTATTATTCCAGCATCATACATCCTTTTAATTTCTTTCTCAACTAGAAGCATTAGGAAAAGGTTTATCCTATGCAATTTTTGCTTGAATGGTTTCTGGTTTTCCTTGAGAGGAATCTTATGCTGAATGATGTTTGTATCATAGGACTTCAAGTCCTCATAGCCCCATTCAAACACATCCTTAAATTCTTTTAATGGCTCAATGTATTTGTGTTTTACAAGATCTACCAGTGTTTTGGATAGTTTTATCATTTTTGGTTCTTCGTCACTACCTATGTTGCATTCTTCTACCTCTTTTTTGGATTCCATTTTAGGCTTCCTAGCAACATCATTGAAATCCAATAATTCTTCTAAGGGGACAAGTCCTCTTGGCAACAAGTTGTCTTTACATTGTAATACCTCAAGGTCCCTTTTGTCTAAATATTCACACAATTCTACCTCATGAGGGTGTTCTAGTAGATTTATATCAGTAGGATAAGGTGGCTTTGTTTTGTGTGTTTGTTCCTCAACAGAGTAGTCCTCTTCATGATTTGAGTTTGGCTTTCGAATTTAAAATTCATTTTTGGATTGCAGGAAGTCTTTAATGTGTTTGTCACTTTCAAAAACTTGCCAATAATCTATGTTATCAGGGATTGTAGGTTTGCTTTTGACCTTTACCATGTATTGTTCATTGACATGAGGTAGTTGGAAAGTGCTGGCAGCAAAGGCTAGTTCATTTGCAAGGTTGTTTTGAGTTCTTAGGATAGAGGTAAGTTCATATTTTTCAAATCTTTTTAGGAGGTCTAAGGCAACATTTCTATATTCTCTTAGCCTAGGATTTTTGGTTGAATATTCTCCTTTGGTTTGCCTAATAATCAGCTTAGAATCTCCCCAAATGGAAATTTTCTTAGCTCCTATGCTTTTAAGCAATTGTAACCCCAGGAGAAGAGCTTCATACTCTGAAATATTGTTTCTACATTGAAAATATAGCTTGTAAGAGTGACCTTCATTAGTGTTGTGTATCCAAACACCTGCTCCCGAACCAGCTTTGCCACAAGAGCCATCGAATCTCATGTTCCAAAGTGTTTCAAGTTCAGATTCGCCATTATGTTGTTCTGCATGGCTGCTAGAGTTTTGGTTGTTACGTTCTTCATTTTGTGTTTGGTTTGACTATTCTGACAGGTATTTCTCTTCCTTTTTGTCAACTACTTGTTCATTAATGTCATCTTCATTGTACAAAATAAACGAATCAAGGTTTGAATGGATAGAATAGATAGGGGTGTTATTTGGCTTTTCTTTGTTTATTAACATGTATTTCATGTGAGATTCTTTGTACAATATTATTTTCTGGTTAAAGACTGGAATGATAGCATATGTCATGTCCATTTGGAGGGTTCCTTGGAGTTTCACTTCCCATGATTTAGATAATAGCATGCCATACTTTGGGGGAATGTCAGCCACTACAATATCCATGACTAGGCTCTTTGCTGGTATTTGCACCAGATTGACACATAGATATTTGATTAGGCCTAGACATTTAACTCTACTTGAAACAAAAGAGTATAATTATTTTTACGGTCTGGTTATTTCAAGGGCTAATATTTCCATCATTACCTTTGGAATGAGGTTATGTGAAGCACCAGAGTCTAGCATGTCATTGTGTAGGATTTTGTCATGAATGTTCAAATTGACATAGAATGGAGGCATAGCTCCCTCTTGAAACTTTCCCTCTACCTCTAGTCCAAACAACAATCCTGGCTTGTCATCAGTCAAATTTAGAGTTTCAGTGTCATTTCCTATTTTTAAAGTCTTCAAAACTTCAGATCTATACACATCTTGAGTCATTAATTCAGTAAGGGGTATGGCTATTTTTATTTTGGCAATTTCACCCTCAATAATGAATTGTATCTATGTTCTTGGTAGATTTAGATCAATTTTATCATACATGGTCTTTTCAGCAACTTTAGCTTGCTAACTCTTATTTGGAATCTCAGTTAAAGAAGTTTTTTCAGGGCCACTAGTTGATGTACTAGGGAAGCTTTGGTCACCATCATGTTGGCTAATTTTGTTTTGGCTTTGATCAGGATTCTTAGCCATTATGTTGGTATTTTCTGTTGTCTTTTTAGTAGTGTTTTCAAAGGTATTCCTAGCAGAAATTTCTAGTTTGTTCCTTTTGGGGACATCTTGGGTTTTCCTACTTCTAAGGTCATACTGCCTATGAACCTCCATGATAGCATCTTCAAAAACTAGTTTGTATTCTTCAAAATCCTCATATGTTCTTTCAGTTTGGTTTGAGGAAAAAATACCTTGTTCTTCTTTTGTGAGAAAAACAACATCCTCGCTATCAGAGCCTATTAGATTCACATGGTTTTCTTCTGGTTCCTCAGTCTCCCTCTCCTCTTCATCTACAAATTTTTCTTGGAAAGGACGTCTGATTTGCTGGTCATTCTCTCTTTGTCTTATTTGAGGAGGGTCCCTTCTGAATTTTTGGTTTCTTTTTTTTGTTTTGGGGATTTTTTTGGTTTTCCCTAGGGGTTCTCTTTCATTTAAGTTGATTCTCTCCATCATCCTTTCCATTTTCCTAACAAGGATGTCAATTTTAGCATCATATGTGGATGGCATAGGTTCCTCTTTGCATGTAACCCTCTTCTCTATTCTCATTTTAGCCATTTTAGCAATTAGATTGGCTTCTACACTCACTTCTCCCCTTTGCATGTCTTCTAGGGTAAGGGGATCTCTTTCTCTTAATTGTTAAGCTAGGCCTTATGGGGGTTTCATGTGGGGAGGGAGTGCATTATATACACTATTGAAACTAGTGCAGTAGTCTTGAACACTTTCCCCAACATTTCTCTTAAGGTTATCATACTCTGATAGGATTTGAAGAGGATTTTTCTTAGTCTCCCACTTGTTTATGAATGTTTGATAAAGGGAAGGGAGATCATGACTGCTATTAGGGGTTAAGTTCTAGAACCATTTATTTTCTTCTCCCCCTAAGATTTGGGCAAACATTGTCATATGTATGGTTTTATATTCTATTTCTTGGTGTTCAAAAGCATCATTCATCTTATCTACATGTTGTTGGGTAGTTGTAGAATCAATTCCATTAAAGTGAGGGATTCTAGATTGATAGTCCTGTGGCATAGGTAGTAGAGGTTGTGGTAGTACCAAAGGGGCATACCATGCTGCCATGATTGGAGTTAATGGAACCTAAGGGGGATTTACAAGAGAAGGGTTTATGAGTGGAGGTGGAGGATGAAATGGAGTGGTTTTCACAGTGGATTTATGAGTGCGGGTAGGATATGTGCTTGGACCAGCTAGCTGATAATGAGCAGATTTGGAATGAAAGGAGTCAAAGTGTTGGAGAAGTTGAAGATCAGGAGGAGTGGAAGGAGAGGCTTCTCTACTAGGACTCTGCTGTAAGCTTGTAGTCTCAAGGTCTATTTGGTCTATTCAAATTTGAGAGTTAGTTCTAAGGGTTTCTTCTATGGTGTCAGTCAAATTGGGTATCTTGCAAGGATGTAAGGTTTTTAGGAAAAGAACTTGCCTTGTGAGTTGGTCTGACAATATTTGAATCCTCATCCTAGAAGTTTTTCTTAAGATTAACTTTGGGTCATCAACTATAGCAAGAGGGTTGGGTCAGGGTGATATCTGGTGATGATTCTTTGTGAAGCCATATTGCAGACCCACAACATAGAGAGGCTGAAAAATTGTAAGGGTTTTGAAAAACAGACCTATCTGAAAGATTATTGAATTCACACAGTATGTGGTTGGGTATACTATTAGGATTTCTTAATACATTCCCAAAGGAGTTTGTGAGGACCAGTGGAATTAGCAAGCCTACAGAAAGCCAATGGAGTCACCAGGTTGAGGATTTGTTTGCTGTCCACCATAACCAATTGGATACCAATCTTCAGATATTTTTGGGTTTTCTGAGTTCTTCATATAACACTAAGATTTTTAATTAGTGTCCCCAGCAGAGTCGCCATTATGTTAGGTCTCTGTAATTTTTCAGATTGGCAAGACCAAATAGACAAGGGTAACATCAAACCAACTTTGGAGTCCTAGGACCTAGCCTTCCTGGACTCAAAGAGGGCTCTGTCTATATTTGTATAAAAGATATGACTTGATATATTTAGGATTTTGATTTTAGGCTAGTTAAAATGATAGGGTTGTTTATTTTCTTTTGTTTGGTTGGGTTGGTTGTCAAGAAGAACAGATACAGTAAGATAAATTCAAACCATTGGGCTATGGGGCCTGTGAAAGGCTTGAAAATGACAACAATAAATCAAAGATGTTTCATAGGGAAAGTTAGCAAAGACAAATGGATATTAATAGATTATGTGGGTGTGAAATGAACATTAAGTTGTGAATTTAGTAGTTTTAAAGGGAAATTAAGAATCCTTTAACATATACTATAACAAAAAGAGCTTTTAAGATCACTATGTTTAAGAAATAACCAAAGGACAGGGCACACCATAAACTTCTTTGGCTAGACTTCACCAAGTAAACTTTAAAACAACAATCCAACAAACCCTAGAGAGCAGGGAACTCCTAGATTCTCTAGCTATTCACTTTCAGAGAAAGAAAACATTTAAGATAACAAATAAGTAATGATTAAAGAGCAGGGAACTCCTAAATTATTCAATCACACTTTAAAATACCTTCAAAGTGACTATTCAAGATGGATTAAAGGACATGGCAAACCATAAACTTCTTCAGCCAAACCCTAATCAGTAAACTTCAAAGAAAAGGCCTTAAAAAATATGTTTCAAGCTACACCAAAGGATAGGGCATACCATAAACTTCTTTGGCTTGACTCCATTAAATCATTTTTAATGAAACAAGCTAAGTGGAACTAGAGAGCAACTAAGAATTCTCCAATCAAACCTAGTAGAGAAAAACATCTGAAAAGTAGAAGGCAGACATACTTAAGGTGCCTCTAACAATATATCTTATCCTAAATTTTCTGCTCTTTTGTAAGAGAAAAGATGAACAATATGGAAAACATAAGGAAACAAATACAAGATCAGAACAACATCACCATTTCAACAAGTTCATGAATCCTATGAATATGCTTGATCCATTGATGTTTAGTCCAAATTAGTCACAAAACTCCAAAGCCAACTTCTTCACACCTCAAAATCTATATCATATTGATCTCAACAATCAACCAACAGCAAAATTATGAAGCATTACATGTAGTATTTATCTGCAAAATGAGGAGTTGGAACCCTAGATAGGGTTTTAGAAGTCATTTATTACATAGTAAATGTATTTGACCTTTAAGACCATGCAAGGCCCAAGGAAAAATATCTAAAACTCATTAATTGAAAAAATAACTTCTAACATAACTATTTGAGCTAATTTTGGAAAAAGTTTGACTTTAAGGCTCCAAAATATCTTTTGCAATAACTCGTGGTAAAGGGGCAGCTCCGAGGTACAGGGGTGCAACGCCAGTGCAAATGCGCAGTGTGAAGACTAGGAAATTGACCTGTTTTGGAGCTGATGTTTGGAAGCCTTTCCAGTGTCCAAATGAGCTCCATGATAGCTCATTGGAAAGCCTGTCCTATCTAGTTTCCAAATCTTCCTTTACTTTCTAGAATGGTGCCTATTTTCCCTATAAAAATGAACTTCTCCCAAGACTTCTAAATGTGCAGTGCCAATGCTGAAAAGAGGGCAAAAATGTGAATTTTTGGTGGTTTTTGGCCCATTTGAGGGACTAGTTTTCCTCCAAATGGTCTAAACGTTTTTGAGGATGATGTACTTGGCATGAGGAACATGAATATGTTGAATTTTTTCCATTTGAGTGCCCCAAAAAAGAGCCCAGCGCCAATGGCACTGCGCGTTTGGCCCAATTTTCTGCAAGCCAAACTGTCAAAAATAAAAAATGTACATAAAGGTGCCAAAATTGGAAATTAGCTTACTGATTAAGATTTAGATGCTTGGAGGGACACATCAACAAGGATATTAAGCTTTTCCTTCTCCTTTACCTAATTTAGAGCCTGAATATTTGCATGTGCTCGTTTGAGCTTGGCCCTTGCAATCCTGTTTCTCGTGGCATAATGTCTTGCCATCTTCTTCTGCATGTTAGTGTCTCTCTTGGCCTTCTCTAGCTGACCCTTTGTTACACAAGATTTTTTCATTTTCCCTGCAATCCCCATCTTGCACATTGGAGGGTCATTTCTGTGACTAATAAGAAGTGTCGTGCCTTGCAAAGACCATCATTGCATCCCTTTACATGAGAGAAATATTCTTTCTATTGACAATTCCCTAAGGAGAGCTTCATAAACCCCTGTTTTTCCCTTAGTGCGAGTAGCCAGTTCTACCCTCACGCCAATGAAGGAGATTAACACTGGACCCCGCACCAGTGGGCTCTCTGTACTAATTATCCTCCCACGCCAAGCTGTTTATGGAATGTTTTTTAAAAATAGAGGCGCATATTTCACCCTAACAACTCTGAGGATGAGTCATTTAGAGTGGTTGGACGGAATAACCATGGACTCCCTCCTTTATTTTGTGGTTTCCACCTCTTGTGGGATCCTCCTAAAGGATAGGCCTCCCTTCCACCTTTGTAGGGATCCCAACCTCCTTCTTTTCCTCTATAAAAAGAAGCTATCTCTCCTTGCATAAGCTAGCTGAACATGGACAATTGAGTATACTATAGCTGAACTATTGAAGAGATAGAACAAGAAGGAACTTCGTTGAGAGAGCTTAAGTCCATGCCCTCATCCCATCTGAATCCCCTGATGAGCATCTGAGACACGCTTCGGCTGAACCCCGCTAGAGGAGACTTTGACGTCAAAGCTTTGGTTGTAACTCTTCCTTCTTTCAATGCATATATGTGACTATTGTTTGGTTCCCATTTTATGTTATGTTATATGTTTAATGCAATATGCTTAGCCCTCTTTGATTGGCTAGTAGTTATGAATGAAGTTATTATGTCATATGTTGTTCTTGTTTGCTGATCTATGTGCAGGTATTCGAGCATGACTGAATAAGGATTGTGACTTGCCGAGGTAGGAGAGAGAGGCCACCACCACTACTGCCCTGACGACAGCATTGGACTCCAGGTAGGTTGATCTACCGTGTCCTCTTTTCATTCAGTAATTAGGAATCAACACTCTAGCATGTCTCTTTGTTTCTAGACCCACTCTAGGGCTAGAGGGATCGTCTTTATCTGCATAGAGGATTTAGCTGCTTAACAAATTGGCGACTCTGCTGGGGATCAGTGTGAGTTTTTCGTTTCATCTTGTTGGGTCAAATTCGGTCATTGATTTGCTTATTTGTTTTTTCTAGTTTGCTTGCTCATTTTATATCCTCTATTCAGCTCCATAGTGTCAAGATTGACCTCTTCTCATTGATTTTTGGTTTTTCCTTTTTTCCCATAGTTATCTGGCTTGGCATGCTTTTCGTTTGAATAGTCACGCCCATTGGCACAGGTTGATTTTTTTCCAGTCGTTCCAACCCCTATTTGGCATGGATTACTGCCTTACATTCACTCTAAATCCTGTAGGATTTGGTTTGACCTCCTTGATGAGTCTTTTGGTTAGTGGTGCTTGACTCTGGGTTGTTTTTTGTGTGTAATTGAGCCTTTGGGACTTTTTTGACTATTGTAGGATTGTTTTTCTCAGTCGTGTGTTTGTCTTCTTATCAGTGTAGATTAAGGACTTAGGGTTTTTGAGTATCTTGGTGCACTGAGCCTTCTGTTAGGAAATTAAGTCTTTTTTATTGTTGTCTGTCTCATTCCCGGGTCGATTGCGCTACGTTTTCTTGATCCTTTTGAGTGTTTTCGTTGGTTGAATGGTCATTTCGTTCTTCGTTTGATTCTTCTTCTTGTTCCTCTGAGCATAGATTACATTTCTTGTTTGGGTCACATTGAAAACTTTCTTTTGATTTGGAATATTTTAGCATTAGTTTGAGTGCTTTCTTGTGTTTTTTTTTGTGTTGATTGAGTCATTCAATTTCAATCCCTACATTCGCAATACTCAGGACAATGTCCCCTTTTTTTCATGTAATTAGTGCATTTTGTGCTTTATCTCATTGGAAAAAAAAAATGCATTCTTTCCTTTGCATCGAAAGTGAAACATTATTTTGCATAACTAGCATTTAATAGTCTAGGAAAGAGTTTTTTCATTTTTGTTTGGTTGCATTAGATGCATGAGTGGATTTCTTTGCATATTCTCATTGTTTGTGATTGTTTGAAAGATATATATCCTTCTCATAATTAGCATTCATTGAATGAAAGATGGTGTTCTTTTACATATATCTTGCACTTAGGAAATTTGAGATCCAAATTTGGTAGGGCCTTGAAACTACAACATAATCCAAGATCAGCTTTAAAATTCATTCAATTAACCTAAGGAAGCACTGGAACCTAATGCAACATCTTTAGTGGTCTAGGCTAGAGATGTTTTTTTACATCTTAAAACCTAGTAGTTTTCATTCACCATCTGGATTTAGACAACGCTAGTACAGACTTGTGCTCCCCATACCATTGAGTATATAAAGGGAGACCCCTCTAGGTTTCAATCCTTTTATCCATAGGAAGCCGATTCTGCCGCCTTGTAACCGTGATGCACCGAACACAACATTCGGGGAGACTACCTACATGTACGTTAAGTCCTTGGTCATTTCTCTTTCACTTGATCACCAAGGTGTATATGGCAGTTCACAGAAACTTGGTACACTATCTTTCTTAGAGTACCTGAGTAGTCATTCATGACTCTTTAAAAAGAGAAGAGATTTTCGAGCACTTGTCCTTTCATGCTCATTTAAAATTGAAAGTTACTAGAGTCATATTTTGCCTATTTCTCGACTCTTAAAATATGAAATAGTAAAGTCTGGTTTCAGTGTCATAAAATTAATTTCCCGCAATCACATGCCCGTTAAAATTTTTATTACTTGGCCTATTTTTATTTTCCTTAGATTTTGATCTTGGAGCCTTCGATTAGTTATATTTTTTCCTTCTTGTTTTGAAATATAATCACAGTGGCGAAACCACCAGTTTCATCATCCTCACTGCTTCCTAGTGGTGGTTATTTTCCAAACGTTTCTTTTTAAACCCCTCAATCCCCTAGGTCTGCTGATTTTTCGCAGCCTATCCTCCCGTCTGACTTGCCTATTGCTACCTGATCTCCTCCTGAAGATTCATTTGAGTTCAATTGGCCTCCTTCAGGTGCTTGGTTTTGTTTTGGGGAAGAAGGAGAATTTCCTCCTCTTACGTCAGGATCACCGTTTTTAGCTGCTGCTGTACCTCCTAGTCCCCGTAGTATTTTCGGAGATCTTACGGTAGAGTCAGACATTGATTCATCTAGTCCTGCTGACAGTGAAGGAATGCCTATTTATACAAGAGAATATAAACATTTTCTTGACGATCTTCCTCATGTTTCTACTTAGTTTTCTCCATCATTGGTGTCACTTCCACTTGGATATAGGTCCTTGAGTCAAATTATGTCTGGTGTTGCATCCATAGGACAATCCAGTACATCGACTCCTCCTTAGAGTTCGGTCCTCCGTTTGTTAGGACTATCTCCTTCGATACCTGATTCGTCGGTTACTGTTACATCTGTCCCAGTCCAACCGATTGTCTATGTGGCTTCATCCACACCAGTTGCTACGACTCAGTCGTCAGGATCTTTTCACACTTACAGGTCTATTTTTCTCAATCCTACATGGCCTGTAAATCCCGATCCTGGTAGATCACAATCTAGTGCCACGGAGGCCCCACCTGCTTCTAGTGTTGTTTCCACTACCCCAGTGATTCCTGGCAGCCTTAATTTTGAAGAGTATTTGTTGGTTGTTCAGCAGCAGAGCTCTCAGGGTTCTCAGTAGCTCCAAGCTCTTGGCAATCCTCGATTCCATCACTATGATGTTGTCAGTAATCTTGTTTATTCATTACCGCATCATTATGATGTATATGGTAATCTTGTCTATTTTCCTCTTATTGATCCTCATCAAGCTGTTTATGATCCTTATCAGACGGTTTCTCATCTTAGACCCAACTTACCTATGCAACCCTCTGGCTTGCAAGGACAACCCTCACAGGGACAACCTTTGGCTCAGCGGGGCTCTGCCTCTGGTCCACAGGGACAACCTTACGGTCCACAAGGCCAACCTTCGCAAGGTCAACCTTTGGTCCAACAAGGTCAACCCTACGATTCTTATGGTCAACCTCAAAATCAACTAGGATCATCTTATTCTCCTAGAGGGAAAATCTATCTGCCACAAGGACAACCTTTTGCACCACAACCGCCACCACACGTTCCATATGGCCAAAAATTTGTGCAACAAGGACAATCCTACACTCCTCCTCCAGGTCAACCTGGTTATCAGGGACAACCTGGTCCATCGCAACCATCAGTCCAACCTCTCCCACAAGGGAAACCTGGTGGTCCTTAATACTCGTTCCAACCAGCTCAGCAACCGATTCAACCCACTCCTCAGTCGGTTCAATCGATTCAACAGCTAGTTCTACCCATTTATCCAAATCACAGGTCTACCCGCTCAGCAGCCCGCTCAACCTGCTCAGCAGGGTCCACCTGCTCAACCACAAGGTGCTTATTACCCTCAAGGTCAATATCAGCCAGTATATAGTGCGCCCCAAGTTTTTTACCCTCAAAATCAACCTTCAATGGTATATCATAAACCTCAAATCCATTCTTACATTCTGTAACAGACTCTATACATTTCTTAGTAGGGACCTCAATGGTTTACTCAGACTCAGTATCCTGGTCCTCAACCCTAGTATTAACCAAATTATCCTGCTTCTAACTCCTATGGTCAGAATCCTCTGGGACATAATATATGGGGGAAGAATTCCTCTCGATCTGGATGGAACATGAACACGGGTACTTATCAGATACCTCCAATGAATTTTAATACTCAACTGCCATTTATTTCTACATTGGAATTACCCGATGTGTCAAAGTTAACGAACGATCCCATTCTTCATAACCCGTATTTCCCTGCGGTTCCAACCAGGATTCCTGGTGATTGTCCTGAGTTTGAGGGAAATTCTGGTGAAGACCCCCAAGTGCATTGTATGACTTACCACTTTTGGTGTTCCTCTAACTCTTGGGTTGACAGTTCTATTCAGCTCCATCTTTTCTAGGAAACTCGTACTGGTGCCGCTGCAAAGTGGTACATTGAGTTGTCTCGTGGCATCTTCCAAGACTTCAATTCTTTAGCCATGGCATTCCTGACACATTTTTAGTTACCAGTCTTCTATGAGACTGGGATGCACCTCATCACTTAATTGAAACAAGACCGATCTACTCATATCTCGGATCATGTTCATGAATGGCGACGTCGTCGTCGCATGACCAAATTTGGGATTCCTGATCAGCTTCTGACTCATTGGTTCACCACCTCCTTTTTCAATCAGACTGTAAAATACATAGCTATGGGGGCATGTGTAACTGAGGAATAAGCCATTTCTTACGCCCAGTACCTTGATCTTGTGTACTCTTAGTCTGGCACATTGTATGATATCTTTCCTAATGCTCCCCAACCTAGAACTTCTAAACCACCAGTGACTCCATCCGTTGATGGTATTATTGGTTTCGTGTCTCAGACTTCTCATAAGGATTCTTCTTCAAACTCTGGGAAGACGAAGTCTACTTCTTCCAATAATGTTTCTTCTCATTCCACCTCGAATTCTGGTAAACTTGTAGAAGTTAATGTTGTTCAGGCCAATCTGGCGGATAATGCTTCTAAAGGTAAAAAAAGGGTAAAGGTAAGGCCAAATTCTATACCCCAAAGTAGGATTCTCAGAAACCTCATGCTGGCGATGGTTCTTAATGTAAGCCAAAGTACCCTTGTTTGATTTGTGATGAAGAGAACTTCACCAAGGACTGCCCTCAATGGTCTGAAGTGAGTCGGTGGCTCAAAGGCACCCAGGGGAATACGACCATTCCTAAAGAACACTTCCCATCTCAGCAAACCCATATGGTACTAGAGAAACCTCAGTCCTCTGTCCCATTTCACTCTCAGGTGTTCATGATGAACGTTTCTACAGCCATTTCTATCACTACTGGATCAAAATATTATACTAGGTCACGTTAGGAAATGGGGAAGAAGATCGCTGATGGTCCTCCTCCTTTGCCTGTATTTGGCCCACTTGAAATTGAAAGGCCCAATGATGAATCCATTGTACGACCACCATCCAAGGGTGTACCACACAAGTCTTCTTACAATCCCAATGCCCGTGCCACTCACCATTAAAATATTGTTGAGGATTTGGCCCAAGCGCCATCTGCGATTTCCACATTAGAAGTACTTCAGAGTTGTCCATCTCAATGGAAGGCTTTGTTATCTATGATTAGCGGGATTGATCCTATTAATACTAGCCTTCTCGCTTTCGATTTAGAGAATTTTGTTCCACGACTTCCTCATCATATTGTGCTAATTATCCAAGTTGTTATTAATGGTCTCGACATCCATCGAATAGTTGTGGACGAGGGTGCATCAACCTATGTCATGTCATCTTCTTGCTGAAAAGCTATTGGTTCTCCAGCCCTAAATTCATCACCAAATTCCCTTGAAGCATTTGATGGAAGGGAATCAAAGCCTTTACGTGTTCTCGCTAGTTTACCGATTACTTTAAAAGGGAAGACAGTCAATGTCGAGGTAGAGGTCGTTGATGCTAAACTCAATTATAATCTTCTCCTCAGTTGCAGTTGGACTCACACCATGTTATTTGTTCCATCCAATGTCTTTCGTGTTTTGAAATTTCTGCATGAAGGAAATATTATTACTGTTGATCAATTTTCCTTCTTCACCTCTTCTTCCAAGAACAACGCTCCGTATTTGGGTCAGATTCCTACTCCCTACGAGAGCGTAGGGCTGGGTCTTTTCAAGGATCCTGCCCTCATGGGTATTTTTCCTCTTCCTCCACCAAACACTGCTCATATAAATATGATCTCTCGGTCTAATGACCCATGGATTATTCCTTCACCTGAACAGATCGATTATTTCAGATATTTGATTCCATTGAGTCCGATTGATATTGACTATTGTGAACTTATTGCAGCTTCGAAAACTCTATCCCATGATCATGCTCCTTTGAGCATGTCTCTTGACATTTATTCTCAATCCCCTTGGCTTGGCGATTTGGATTCACTTGATCCTTTGAAAGAAGTGTTTCCCTCCAATGAAGCCATCATGGAAACTATGTATCTACCGTGGGACGATGATCATCATCGTTCCTCATTCATGCTTGGCCTTAGAGCCATGTCTAATTGTCTTGAGTGTTTCGCATCTCAGGTTCCTTCTCCTCCGATTCAAATGCCTATTCTAACACATGACGTCTTTGTAGAAGGTAACTTGAGAAATATTACATGAACGATGCATATTAACATTTCCGTTAAACCAGGAATTGTCGATAACATCCATATCGGGGTCACTTATTCTTTTGACGAAGTACAAGTTTACACTAGAATTTTCTGCTAGTTTCATGTTGTCTTTGCATGGTCCTATGAAGAAATGCTCGACATTGATCCTAGTATAGTGGTGCATGAAATTCCTACTTACCTTGGTTTGAAACCTGTTCGCCAGCGTCTTTGGCCTGTGCACCCTAGAAAATATGCTGCCATTAAGGGTGAAGTCGGAAAGCTTCTTAGAGCTGGTTTCATTTATCTGATTCCTTTGATAGAATGGGTCTCTAATATTGTTCCTGTAGATAAGAAATAGGGAACCATTTGGGTCTGCGTTGATTATTGTGATATTAATTGGGCTTGTCCCAAGGATAATTATCCTACTCCTTTTATCGTTCAAATCATTTACGATTGTGCCGAGAGTGAGATTTTTTTCCTCCTGGACGGTTTTTCTGGTTATAATCAGATTAACATCCTCCCGACTGATCAAAATAACATTGCCTTCATCTTTCCTTGGGGTAATTTGGCATATAGGAGGCTCCCTTTTGGCTTAAATAATGTTGGGGCCACATTTCAGCGAGCGATGTCGTATGCTTTTCACGATATTCGTCACATCATTCAGCCTTATCTGGATGACCTTCCAGCTCATTCAACTAAGTGTACGGACCATCCTGACCATCTTTGTCATATTTTTCTTTGTTGTCGATGTTATAACATTCGGCTTAATCCGCACAAGTGCAACTTCTGAGTTGATTCTGGTAGACTCTTGGGGTTTATCATGTCCAAAGATGAAATTCACCTCAATCCACTCAAGGTTGATGCTATTATCAATCTCCCCTCTCCCTCCTTATTGCATCAGTTGCATAGTTTGCAAGGGAATGCTAATTTTTTACGCCATTTCATACCTAACTATGCCGAAGTGGCTAAAGGATTCACACAATTATTAAAGTAGGGTGTCCCATTTTGTTGGGATGCGATTGCTCAGAAGTTCTTTGAGGCACTGAAGATGTTGCTTGTCAACGCTCCTCTACTGCATCCTCCAAACTATCATCGTGATTTTTCCCTCTATTTAGTCGTTGCTTTCAGCACGATTGCCATGGTTTTGGTACAAGACAATGATGACGGTAATGAGCATGTTATCTATTACTTATCTCGTAACCTTCTCGATCCTGAGACATGTTATGCACATGTCAAGAAGTTAGCGTTAGCTACGGTTCAAGAAGTTCACCGTTTTCGTCATTATATTCTTTTATGTACTGTGACCATGATTTCTGATTGCAGCCCTATGACCTATATATTGTCTCGGTAATTGCTGGGAGGCAAATAATCAAAGTGGATTGTCATCATCCAAGAGTTTTATTTGGAATTACTCCTACCAAGTCAAAGAAATCATTAGTTTTTGTTGATTTGATCTGTTCCCTCCCTTCAGACTCTGCTCCCTCTCGTTCTAAGGAATAAATTCCAGATGATACGATTTTCTTGGTTATCACCCTCCATCCTTGGTATAGTGATATCATCGTCTATCTCTAGACTTCTACTTTCATATATGATTTTACGAAGGATTCCCGCTGATGCATCTGACACCAATCACAACCTTATCGTATAGTCAGAGATACGCTCTATCGCATTGGAGTGGATTCCATACTCTGCGGATGTTTGAGTCTCGAGGAAGCTGAGAAAGCCCTGAATGATTATCACAGTGGCACCTGTGGCAGTCACATTTCTGGTTATGCCACTGCACAGAAGATTCTTCGTGCTATTTATTTCTAGCTTTCTATCTTCAAAGACTGCATTGTCGCAGTTCGTAAATGTCATGATTTCCAGATCTATCAGCGCAATATGCGTGTGCCGCCTGTACCTCTTCATCCTTCATTACTGTTGGTACCTTTGCAAGGTGGGGAATCGATTTTATGACATGTAACCCTCACTCGGCTGGGGGGCATGCTTATATTATCGTAGCCATTGAATACTTCACCAAATGGGCCAAATAAATGCCTAAACTATTCTTTGATGATAAGGAAACTACTCAATTCATATTGAATCACATCATTGCTAGGTTTTGCGTCCCTCAAGCCATCGTTACCGATCATGGTTCCCATTTTCGGCATTACATGGTGGCGAAGTTGACTTCTAAGTTTATGGCCAAGTTGAAGCCCTAAACAAAGTTCTTGTCACTATGCTTCAACGTATGATTGGGATCCACAAATTCAATTGGCATCTCATGTTATTTTCAGCTCTTTGGGAAAATCAAAATTCAGTTAATAATGCGACCGAATTCACTCCTTTTTAGTTGGTTTATGGTCTGGAAGCTACTATTCCGATTGAGTGTGAAATACCTTTGCTCAAATTAGTTGTTGAGTTACTTCCGAACACTTCACTAGAAGAAGAGAATCTCCTCTACTTATAAAGGCTAGATGAAACTCGCTGCTTTTTTTCTCTGGTTATCGAAGCACAAAAGAAGTGGGTCAAAGCTCATTTTGATCAATCGGTTTCCCCTTGTTCCTTCGTTGAAGGAAACCTCATCCTCCTGTACAACCAAGCTCATGATAAGCTGGGGGCAGGAAAATTTCAACCCATGTGGCATGGGCCCTACATTATTAAACATATGTTGCAGAATGGGGCCTATGAGCTCATTTATTATGAGGTTCATCCACTAGAATAACCCAGAAATGGGTTATATCTCAAAAAATATTATGCATGAGTCATTCATGCATGAATTTTGTATATATGTGTAATTTTTATTTTTGTACATGTTTTGGTTTGGTGTACTTTTCGAGCATGTTTTCCTGCTTATTGGGTCTTGCTTATTGTGCAGATGTATATTACCCCCTATGTCGGTTTCGTGAATGGTGCTTCCTGCAGTACCAGTAATTTGTCTTCAGTAGCCTCGGTAATTTATGATCCTACTGGTGATTTGATAGATCTACAAGGTGTTTTTCTAGGACAGACTACAAACAATGTCACTGATTATAGTGTTTTCCTTGAACTATTAACGAAGGCAATCAACCTCGTCATACGCACATTTCTTATAAATCTAGATTCAAATCTTGTCGTTCTTCGGCTCAATGGTCATTATTCGGTCAGAAACTCATACATTCTGAGATTGTATTTACGTTTTCGTTTGCTGGAAAGAAATTTTTATTTTATTACATATCAACATATTCCTAGGCAAATGAATGCATTAACTAATACAATGGCTAACATTGTATTAGATAGAAATTTGCGTAATCTGTAAAATCATCATCATATGTAAAAGAACCATGTAGGAAAATATATGTATATATATATCAAATTTTTTCATCAGTGTGTATTATAAACTCAAAAAATATGTGTTTTTTTGTTACATCCTGAGACATAATGTCTCTCAAAATATGCAGATATAAAACCTAGTTGTCTAATCGGCATGATTCTCATGGTAGCATGTCACTACTCCTACAAGCTGCCTCAGAAAGCGGTGAATTTGGTTTGGCACCCCTATGGTATGTCTCTGGTAGACACGAGGAACATCATCTAATCATGCATAGTTTGGGACTCCGTGTGTTATTCCCTCCAAGTTGTGCACGATCTATTCTTCCTCGCCTCCCTCGCCATGAGGGTCAAAATTGCGAGGGATTCGCCTCGCTATCGGAGACATGCCTGCGGGTCTCTCTGGGCCAAAATATGCAAGCACATGTGTTTAATGTTATAACATACATAATTAAAAAAATTCATAACACTCATGAAAATTAAAAATGAGTCTTACCCAAATCTTTATCCCAATCCTCTCCCTCTAGGAGTAGGAGGTCTGGATCACCAATAAAATCTATACCAGAGTAGGGACAGTCCTCCATGATAATCAAATGTCGGTGGAGCCAATAAAAGCATTTCGATCTCCAGGACATATATTGACTGCCCCCTGCCCTTGGCATCAAAGCTGCCCATCGAGCCATTTGTGGTTCCCTCACTAGTGTTGTTGGGAATATGACCTCTTGATGCTGAAATGTTGGTAATCGTTCTAAGAAGAAAGATACCAGGATAGAATCATAACCAAATTGCTTCAATTTTACTTTCTTGCACTTGTTAGCTGGGGTTTCATATTGATTTTCACGGCCTCTACCCAGTTGTAGATGATCGGTGTCAAGCATTCTACAGCAAGAAGTAGTTGTGTCTTTGTTTCTTCGTGCGGTGCTTGTGATCTCGCAGCTCGTGTGATGGTCTGTAGCACTACTTTTAGTGCCAAGTCTTGGATAGTCTGGATATCTACTTTCCCACTTCCTGATCCCTTCCATGCCCCTGGACATACCATCTCAATTACCATGACATGCTCTTCATGCAAGGTCAGGTGCTAGTTAGGATTGGTGTTTCTCCCCTCCACGATAGTCCTGTTATGAAGTAGACATCAGAAACATCGATCTTAAGCTCCTGATCTCGAAGGATGAACTTTTCTTGATCCTCATCCCATATTCTGATCAAATACTATAGTAGCTCTGGTTGGGCATGGAGACACGGTGTCAAGAAGAACTTTTTCAGTCCACAGTCTCTGAGAGCTTTCATGCTTCTCTCATTTTCCATGGCAAGCTCATCTTATTCGCTATGTTCCCGTTCTTTCCATTCGATCACCATTCTGCCGCTTTATACCTACAAACATGTTCATATAAATAACATTAACTGATTTAGAAGCTTGAATTTGTGAAAAAATGGGCCCTTAACTTGAATTTTCAAAATTAACATGGTCTGCATGGTTGGCGCGCCCCAATTCAGGAAAATGGGTGATTGGCGCAAGTCCTTGCCCGAAACTCGCGCCAACCGTCATGCCCTAAAATTTATATTCTCTTCCTAAAAAAAAAAAATGAGGATTGCAAGAAATAAAAGAGCACTTAAACTAAAGGGAATGATGTTGGATCTTACCTGGAACTGACGGATTCGAGATTGGTCTGTCGGATCATCCGCTATCATCACCGCAAAATCACAGTCTAAAATGGGTAACTATTACTCCATAAGAGGTAAAAAGTGAAAAGTAATTAGTTTTACCATTTTTGGCATTTTTATAACTTTTCACAACCCTAATTAGGTTTTAAGACATGTTTTCAATTATTTTATTTGAAAAATGGGTTTTACACGTATCTCTTGTGCAGTGACAAGTTTCATGCAATAGTGATGAAGTAACGAGTTGTATATTATACTTTTTCGGACTCGATAAAAACACGAAAAATTCACTACTGGAGTCATCTTTCAGCTCTTTTCTGACTCTCTAAAATTGAAAATATTGTCAAGATTCTTGTCATTTTGAACTCGTTAAATGGTTTCAAAACGATATCTACCCAATATACATTTACCCCCTTTTCGGGATAGGATAGACTATTTACGAAAAAGGAATACCTTAGCCTATCACGACTAAGAGGTTCTTTCAGATATTTTTTTCTACCTTTTCGGATCTAAGAGACTATTGACGAAAAGGGCCATGCTAGAGTTTTCTTTTCTGCCTTCTTTTCAAACTCTCTAAACATGAAAAGATGTCGAGTTCTCCCTTTGTCAAACTCGTTAAACCCTGATGACATCGAATTTCATCTCCATGACGTTACTCGAGTTCCTCCTTCCTAGGGCTCGTAAAATGTACTAGGTTGGATTTGTCCGAAGGACAAACTTACTTTACAAGCATATGATATCCCCTTCAAGCTTTTTTTTAAATAATTTGGGTACTCGCCAGAAATGGTGGAGGAAAATGGAACCAGTTTTAGTTATGTTGGCATTATGTCGCTCTTGAACATGACACTTGTATGCATTTGTGTTAGGTTGGGGACATCTCATTTCATCATTCTTGCCTTCATGGGTTTGGGTAATATGTTTTGACCTCTCATCTGCCATGTCACCATGACCTCAGATCCCTTGATGTCAAATACTGCCAAATCCAGTGTCGTGTCACTGATATGTTCAAGAGAAGTTTGTCGCTGCTTTTTTTTTCAACCTCCCTCTGATTCTTTGTTGGTCCTGATTCACTATCATCATGTTCCTCTATCTCGTGTCGTTGATGTGGGAAAAATTATGGCTCTCCTTCGACTAGGTCACTTCCTGTCGACTTCAGCTCATTATCCAGGTCTCTTATCTAGAGACTCCCTTCCAATACCTTGGAGCCTGCATGCCTCAATGACAGGCTCTTCACATTCGACACAAGGTCTACATCATTGACCTTCAATTGAGTGATTCTACGGGTGTTCGATGCCAGATCACTGTTCACATTCTGTGGATTGTACCTGTTGTACCTTGAGAGCCATTGTCATTATTGGCGGTTTCTCTTGTGCCGGTTAACATCTCTCATCATTGGCTGGTAATCAGGTGATTTTCTTGCATGTTCAACTTCAACTCATATATTCACATGCTTGAATTTGTACTTGTTTGGGTCGATATGGAGTGCAAGATCTTGGATTTTGTCTGTTAAAATCCAGGCTACGAGTTCTTGTGGATTATCATGACTTATTACATGACTCTTTTGATTGGACGGTTGTGACCATACCTGAGTTTTTTATCCTTACTGCTGGATGGTTGCATCCATACCTCGGATCTCAGTTTTTATATGCTCTATTATGGATGCTTGCGCCCATACCACATGTTCATGTATAAGAGATATCAATTTTATTTACAATTGCAGGTTTTCCGACAGTGGTTTTTAGTTCAAATGCATTCTCATAAAGCATTTCACCCCTCCCTCTCTCTCGGACCTCATGCTTTAGGGGGCATTTGTTACAAAAAAAATTGTCACTGTCCCTGCAACCCCCATATCACACATTAGAGGGTTTTTTATGTGACTAATAAGAAGTTTAATTCCTTGCAAAGACCATCATTACATCCCTTTACATGAGAGAAATATTTTTTCTGTTGACAATTCCATGAGCAGAGCTTCAGAAACCCCTGTTTTTGCCTTGGCGCGAGTAGCCAATTCTACCCTCACGCCAATGAAGGAGATTAACACTGGACCCTACGAAAGTGGCCACTCTGTCCCAGTTAGCCTCCCGTGCCAAGCTGTTTATGGAATGTTTTTCTTAAAATAGAGGCGGAGATTCCACTCTAACAACTCCAAGAATGAGTCATTGGGAGTGGTTGGACTGAATAACCATGGACTCCCTCATTTAGTTTATGGTTTCCACCTATTGTGGGAACCTCCTAAAGGATAGGCCTCCCTTCCAACTTTGTAGGGATCCCAACCTCCTCCTTTTCCTCTATAAAAGGAAGCTATCTATCCTTGCATAAGCTAGCTAAACATGGAGAAATGAGTATACTATAGATGCCCTCATCCCGTATGAATCCCCTGATTAGAATCTGAGATATGCTTCAGCTAAACCCCGCTAGAGGAGACTGCGACGTCAAATATTTGGTTGTAACTCTTCCTTCTATCAATACATATACGTGACTATTGTTTGGTTTCCATTTTGTGTTATGTTATATGTTTAATGAAATATGATTATCCCTCTTTGACTGGCCAGTAGTTATGAATGAAGTTATTATGTCATATGCTTTTCTTGTTTGCTGATATATGTGTAGGTATCTGAGAATGACTGTAGAAGGTTTGTGACTTGCTGAGGCAGGAGTGAGAGGCCACCACCACTACATCTGTGACGACAACATTGGATTCCACATAGGTTGATCTACCGTGTCCTCTTTTCATTCAATAATTAGGAATCAACACTCTAGCATGTATCTTTGTTTCTAGACCCACTCTAGCGCTAGAGGGATTGTCTCTGTCCTTAGAGAGGATTTACCTACTTAACAACATCTAGTTGCAAGTTTTCTCTCTCAAGCCAAGATTCTCTATCTTTGCTAGTTTCTATGGCAAGCAGCTCACTTGGAGTGAGCTTCTCTGCCAATTCTGCCTCTTTCTCTCTTTCCCAGGCTAAAGCCCTCTTCCTAGGAATCTATTCTTCCTCATCCTCACTATCATAAAAAGTGTCCAAGGTCTCATCTAGCAATTCCTTGGCCTTTCCAGCCTCTTTCTGAGCTCTAATTTCCCTGACCTCACTGATGGCCTACTTTGTCTCTAAATTTTTATTCTCTAGCTTAAGAAAATTTATCACATTATTTTTCGTACCAATATTTTCTTGGAGCTCACTAATCTTGGAATCTTTTATTTTGATCAATATATTTGTGATTCTCTCCTCATCCTCATCATCAAGGTCAATTAGCCGAAACTCCTGCTCAGTTTCATGCTTGTTCTCCTCCTCAACAGTGATAGGTTTTGTGACCTTTCCTTACCCTTATCAAATTGTTTTGCTGATGAATAAGGCAAGGCCCCTTGCACCTCAAGTGCAGAAAACACATGCCTATAGCCCCTCCAGTATGTCAAAGGAAATGGCCCAATATCACTCATTTCAGTGCCATCTATCTCAATGTTCCCATCACTGGTTGATGCTTTGTCATCATGATATGAGGGTGAGGGGTTGTGGAAAGGTGATGTGGAAAGGTCATCATGGGGTGAAGGAATGTGAATGGGTGGATATGTATGAAAAACAGGAAGTGATGGAGAAGTGGATATGGGAGGATGAGAATATGAAAGAATATATTGCTGATGATGGCCATGTGGAGTAGTGAACACCTCATGGGAAATGAATGTATCTCGTGGAATGTTTTTCTTCTGGAGTTGGTGCATAACCACCATCTTGATAAGTTAATGATGAAAAAGGCTCTGCATTTTCTGATTGTAGTCTCTCATTTGCACTATGTAGGCCATTTTTTCAATGCTACAGAAAATATAATATGGTATGTGTAGCATTTTCACTCTAGTAAAATGCACAAGAAGATGGATATGGTATGAGTAAAGGAGGGAAAACCTTCCCTCACAAATGAAATACTTAATTATTATCCTCGTCATGGGTGCATATCTATCAATCAGATGAGAAAAAGGGAAGATGGACTTGTGGTGATCTTTATACCTAGGTTTAAGGTATGGTTCAAAATAACTCATGTCCAAGTTTGCTTGTTTGAACCACTTCTCTCCCACACTAGGTATTCGTATAGCATATGAAATGGCATTGGTATAAAACTCAAAGATGAACACGACAAGATTGACTTTTTTGTCATGCAAATTGATAATGAATAGTCTTGTTAGATTCGGGTGTTTTTGGACTTGTTGTACTCTTTCACAAAATTCAAAGCAACCTACATGTTTGAAGTAGGAAACAATAAGAGGGGATGCCATGAGTTCCCTTGTATTGATAAGCTCAAACCTGAGTTTATCTTTTCTCCCTTATGGTCATGCCTCTTTGGGATTTGTGTCTCAACACCACTGCCACTGTCTCCTTCCTTTGACATTTTTAAAACTCTGTTTTGGAAACCCTAGTGCTAAAGGTGAAATGAAAGAGGGGAAGGAATGAAATTACAACTTTAAAAATGAAGGGAATGAGTGAATGAGTATAGGTGTAGGAAATGAGTTAGGGGAAAACTAACTCAATGAAAACCCTCAAGCAATGTGATGACTCATGTTTATGACTCATTTTCTTTAAGGAGGATGAAAATAGGAATGAAACAGTGATTTCTAATTTGTAGCTAGGGTTCTATTTGGGTTTCATTTCCATCCAATTAAAAGTAATCAAAATAGCTTCAAAGTGGGTTATGGAATGTACTTACCCTTCAAGAGTTTTGTGGAGGAACTTGGAGGAAATTTGAAGAAGTTTGATATGATTTGGATGGATGGATCACTTGGAAACCCTTTCTATCTGAGCGCGTAGCGCTAATGGCTGAGGACGCACCGCCTTGGAAAATCAGCATAGGGTCTCTCTAGCAAGGGTGCAACGCTAGCTCCCAGGCACACAGCGCCTTCAGAAAATGTGTGGAGGAAAAATGGCAAGCACACAATGCTAACTCCCATGTGCGCATCGGCAAGAAACTTAGCCCGATTCTGCTCAGAAAACTCACAAATATTTCTCTCCTTGAAACTTCTAATGCTTTGTAAGGCAACGATGGCACTCTTGAAGTGTGAAACGGGCTTTTATAGGCTTATGGATTTAATTTAACTTTGAGAACCCATTTTCTAATGTTTGAAACCCCTTTTCCTTTTCTCACTGATATTATTTACACTTTTTTCTTGCAGGTTTGCTGAAGTCATGAAGTTGACTTTCCTTTTACCCCTTGAGCCATGACAAGTTCATTTTGAGAACTTTGGGATTCAAACACAAAGTAGTATCTTCAAAATCTTCTGAAGTTTCCACCATAAAGTCTAACTTAACTTTTCCACCGTCTTTAGCCATCCTTTTCAAAACCCTATGTGTGTGCAGTTATTTATAGTAATCCTCATTGTTCTCTATAGCCCTTTCAAGTTCATTCATTTCTATCCAGTTCACCTTACATTTTTTCCATATTCCATCAATCCTTTATGATAGAATTTCTTCATGCTTGGCCTTGTGTGCTTCCTCCATGTCATTTTCCTGCAAGTGATCACTACTTTGGCACTCAAATGGACTAGCTAGTTGATAACCCTAGTCATATACAAGACCAAGTGTTTCCTTTGTCCTTTGATGTAGATTTTTTTCATTCAGGAGTAGACAATCTACATCATCAATACCTTCAGCTGATAAATCTTTCAACACTCCCGTAGAAGTGCTAAACTTTCTCTATTTTTCTCACTTGCAGGTTTTGTACTGAGAAGATAATCCTCCTTGGAAATTTTAGGTATTTCTTGAATAACCATGTCTTGAATTTCTATTACATCTGAGCCAGATTATAGCAAAGGAAAAGTAGTGCCTGAAACATCCAAGGATAATCCTAAAAAATGTAAAACCCTAATGACTTAGCGGGAGGGTCCTTTGACCTGATTTTTGCTGAAATTTGACTTGGATATTTTTCAAGTGAAAACATAGTATTGTTATAGGTTATTATTCCCAAAGGGACATGGGAATGAGTTAGAAACAAGAAACCCTAGAGGGATGGTAGAGTTTATTGATAGGAGAAACTAGGCAATGAAGTCTCAGGTAGGAAAGAAGGATGAAAATGAGAAGTATAAGCCCATAAGGAGTCTTTTAAGAGCAACAGGGTGACTTTGAGAAGACCAACTAAGGAATAGTGAAAATAGGTTTATAAAGATAATGAATGAAGTGAGATTTCTGAAACTCAAGATATTCAAGGAATATCGTTTTCAGAAAGCTATAACCATTCTATATTCATATAAATATAGTGAAAAATAATGATGACTAATACTACTCATCATTTAAAATCTTCTATTGAAGCCTCATTCTTCTCTGTAAATAATTTACCTCTAGATATTGTTCCTTCTACATCTATAAATCGTTTTCATCTTGATCTTTTTGAGCTAGCCCAAGTATTACATTTTCAGGATTTGGAAGTTAGATGTTTTTCTTTCCAATCCATTGTAAGTCTAAAAACTCTTGTTGACTTTGTGATAGATGAAAACCAAAACCCTAGAACCGGAGAAGCTCCATCTGATATTCTGTCAAATTCTTTTCCAAATCCTAAATGCATTGATATCTCGTTCCTCCATGACTTATTAATGATGATACATGAATTACCATCATTAGAAAATGAAGATCCACGACTTACTGAAATTTTCAGTAAAATGAGACCCCCATGAAAGCCTATATATTGATTAGGATATATAGAACAAATGGATAATATTATTCCTTCTTGCAGATTCCAAAATCCTATGCCACCTGATTGTAAGAAACCATACAAACCATAAATGTTTAAGTTTTTCTCCGTAATGGAAGGATACCCAAATTAATAAATCGATACTGAATGGATAAAAATAATGCTAAATTAGGATCTATTCACTCATCTAGATTCCAAAAAATTTAATCTGGAAACTTCTACAGAAGAAAAACTCTTTCTTTCTTCCTAGTGGAAAGAATATATGGAAATCACAAATTCATGGATCTCCTTTTATGAATGGAAAAGGCAAGGGGGAATGACAGAGATACAAAAGGTAGATGCATAATATTCCTCTGCAAAACACAAATGGATATCCTATGATGACAACAATATTGAAACAAAGACTAATTTTCCTCCTTATAAAGGAATCAAACTTGAAGAATCAGGGAAAGTTGCCAAAGCAGTCCCTTTAGTCCTCGAAGATAAAATGGCCCTAGGAATTGATGGAAGAATCTATAGGGTAAGTGAGAAAATAAGTTGGACTAATACAACATTAAAGGGGCTTGAAATGAATGTTTCAACTGTTAGTGGAAAAAAAGGATTCACTACAAGTATCTATAAATCATGTAAATAAGGAATTGAATGATTTTCACTTTTCAATTTCAAATTTTGAAATTTTTTTGGAGAATCCAAAGAAAGTACAGAAAACATTAAGAAAAGAATTGATTTGGGTTTCCAAACCACTCAAAATATGATACAGGAATTGTCTAAACATTTTGGAAAATTATCAATATCTACAAAAGACAAAGAAATTCCTAACTCAATGCTTTTTAGTCATCAAATACCCATCCAACATGCTAGAAAATTAGTCGATTTTTTTTCCTTTTTGTTCCCCAAAGAAAAATATAAAAAACCTGAATCGTCTTAGCCTCAACTATTTCCCATTTATGAGCCCCTACAAAGACAATTCACTGTATGTCCAAAACCGAATCTAAATGGAAAAGGGAAAATTCCAAAAACCCAAGTCTTTCATCCTAATTCCCACAAAGAATGGAACATAGATAATTTAAGTGTGGGAAAAATCAGGAAGATGATTGACCAAATGTACACATAATACAAATTAATGTGCATTAAATGGAAAAATGAGGTAGATGCATGCAAAAAATTGATTCAATGCTTTACATGGACTCTTCATAGATGGTGGGAACTAGAATCTTCTCCAACATTGGTTGATAAAATGGCCACTGAAAAAGTCAAAGACGAAGTGAGGGATATAGTACACAATGCAGATGGAACCCTCCCAAAAAAACATGATTGGTGCATTAACTTCCACGATTATGGAACATTGTTGTGTGGCAGAAAATGAAATATCAAATAAACATGCTATGGTGCTTATGAATCTCAAGTGCAAAAAGATGTCACAATATGAATATTTTCATAGGGATTGGGTACAAAGGATTTATTAAGTTAATGACTACAAAAAATTACTCTGGAAACAAGTCTACCTTGCTGCAGTCCCATCTAAATTTGTAGACTAGATCCAGAATCAAGATGTCTTCACAACCCTATATGAATCTCACACTTGGGGTGAAATTTATTGCACCATTACAAAAGTTCTGGTCACCCTGTGTACCAACATGAAAGTCAATAAATCTGTACACAAATTGTCTAAGCTACCTGACAAAAATTCTATTTGTAATAAATATGGATTATCCATTGATGATCCAATTATACATAGAAATAAAACCAAAAATATGTACAAAAGAATAAAGAAAAACACAAAAAAAAGAAAAAAACAAGGAAGCCTCATAGAAAAGGTTACTACATAATTGTATCGAGAAGCCACTATTATTCCCCAAAGGATATACATCTCAAAACTCACAAGAAAGAAGCATGGGGCCAACTAACTTGTTGCCTATGTGGGCAATAAGGGCATACTGCAAATAAATGTCCCCAAGGAGAAGAGTCTAAAATAAATAGAGGGAAAATATCCCAAGAGTTGGCACACAATTATAAGTAGGAAAAAAAATGGAGAGAGGAAAATAAAACTCTTACACATATCCAATCTCTCAGATGTAGATTCAGAAATCACATAATAGAAAGTTGCCCAAATATCCATTTCAGAGAAGAAGTACATTTAATGAAAAATGATGACTGTTGTATTTCTACATAAAATTCTAGTTTTTCTGATTTTGATGCATCCATAGATCAAATCAATATACATGAATATAATTGTACAAACTCTGAAAATTTCCATTGTAGTAGTTCAGAAGAAGAAGACACATCAGATTCAAAATCTCGATTTTTCCCACAAAAGGAAAAAATCAGTATGGTTCATACAGAAGATGAGGAAGCAATAATTCTAGCAAGAATCAAAATGCTTGAAGAAGGAGAAATGAAACAGAATTTATTATAATTAATTTTATAGACAACAAAGGACAAGTAGGGAATATCATCATCAAAATCTGTAAGTTCCAAACCCTTTTTTTTACGCCTCTTTTGAAAAGAATATAAAGTCATTTCAACGAAGTCAACAACAGGCTAAGAAAATGGCTCTTACTTTAGGGGAAGTAAGTCAAGAGCTCTATCTGATAAAAAGAGAGATCTCTAAATTAAAAGAAAAAATTTGTAGTCTAGAATAAGGAAAAGGAAAAGAATAAATATTTGCACCTATGAAAAATCCCAAAATAGAAATCTATGAGACAAAAAAAGAAGATCATTTTGGGTTAAACAACATGAAAATCATGGCAATTTAGTACCAACAACATCATGTATTGCTAAATATTAAAATAGAAGGCAAAAGTTTCATAGTCAAATCATTAATTGATTTAGACGTTGATCTAAATGTTTTAAATAAAAAAGTAATACTAGCAAAATACTAGAGTTTTGCACACAGGAAGGTCATAGGGCTTGGAGAACAAGAACAAAAGTATGAAATCCCAAAAGCCACAATATGTTTCCAAGAATATTTCATGAATGTTTAGTTTTTTGTAGGAAATATACCAATTGAATGCATTTTGGGAAATGTTTTCTTAGCAGCTATAGAACCACATGGTTATGTTGAATTCTTAGTTAAACTGAGGGGGGGGGGGGTGAATCAGTTTAACACATACATGAGATTTTTAAATTTTTCATCAGCTTATTTACAGCTTACTTTTATAACCAACCTTAGTATATGAACATTCTTAATATGTTGCAACAAGTGTTAAATTAATGTGACATCAAACTTATTATGAGAGCAGCAAACATAAAGAAGATTTTGTAAATCATCTCAGCACACAGGCAAAAAAGATAGAGAAATCAAATATAAGTGGAAACCCATAAAGGGGGAAAACCACATCTTATTATTGTTGTGATGCAAAGGCAAGCTCCAACTCCCTCTCACCACTGTTTTTCTGCAGGCACCAACCTACAGGAGGCTCCAACCTCAATTCTGCAAGCTACAACTTGCAAGGAAGCTCCAACTCCCGTCAATTTTCTGCAGGCACCAACCTACAGGAGGCTCCAACCTCAGTCAGCTACAATTGACAGCTATCAAGCTTCAACTTGATAGGGAAGCTCCAAATTCCTCAATTTATCAAAAGAAATGTTTACTGATTTACCTCAGATAATAGCTTTGTTCTGTAGCATCTCTTTCTGCTCCTCTCTTCCTTATCTTCTCTGCCTCAATATTATATACTTTGCATTCTCTATCTCTACTCTCTCTAACCTCTCGTATGCATATCAAGTTGATAATATATATAGAGTTCATCACATGACTGTTTGCATTCCACAAGGAATTTTGAGTGAACAGCCATGGATTTTTGGCTTTTTCCTTCTCATTCCTTTCTTCAACTCATTTTTAAAAAATATAACAATATGTACAAATTTCAATGTTACAATGGGATTTTTCTTTTCCTTCGGATACTTGCCTTTGCATCACAAAAAATATAAAACAATTAAAACATTTATATTTTCAGTTACAGTATATAAACTTCACTCAGCCCTTGGCTTGCTGGTTTTGTCCTTTCTGTTGCTGTCATGCAACTATCCTATATACCTCTGTTTACTGCAACTCTATGCACCTGTGCGTGTATACCTGTCAAACCCACATTTTCATTCCTGTGCATATTCACCTGTTCACTGCAATTGTGTACCTGTTGTATATATATATATATATATATATATATATATATATATATAACTGATTTACAAATTCATGGCCCAAATAACTTCATAATATGGCAATCTTTACATGTGGAAGCTTTTCTTATTTCATGGTTCAAACCATAGTCAATTTCATTTCTCCAACTCTTAATCGAAGGCTAACTTCACTTTCTGAATTTTCGAATCCATTATTCGAATCCTGCATGACCTTGAGCTCTCACAGATGATTATCTGAATACATAGATATATTCGGTCACAGCACTATCAACTCACATTAAACTTTCTCTGTGCATTTAAAATGCATCCCAAAAATTTCCTCCAATACAAATCCACAATCTGGAAACCTACAATGTTTAATTCTTGAGCTGGCAATTTAAATACTGTGCGGAACCTACTTCTTCAAAGGGTTATTCAAACCCGAATGTATATAATGTGCCCCTTTATCAAACCATCATTTATGAGTGCACTTTATTATCTTTGACTTTGATAAAACTTACCAAAGTATCAACATACACTATGGTTGGCCAGACGTTCATACTGCTATCGTAACTTTAACACTTTGTACCTTGGTAAAAACCCGACATATCACACCATACCTTATTTCATGATCTTCGGTCAATATTCAATAGCCATTAGTTCCAACGGTCTGCAGACTTCACCATCACTCTGAATGTATTATATAACTTTACATAAAGCCAAATTGTGACTCTATGGTCCGGTGACATATATTATATCAGATATCAGTCTTTGCAACTATATATTATATATATTATATATTTGCAGCAGTAAAGATTCGCTTTATCAAATA
The DNA here is from genome assembly GCA_034641835.2 of Pinus albicaulis. NCBI lineage: Eukaryota > Viridiplantae > Streptophyta > Pinopsida > Pinales > Pinaceae > Pinus > Pinus albicaulis. Next base: position 51,395,021 of record CM076583.1, read on the forward strand.
ATATATATACCAACATATGTATACTCCCCGAATCGAGTGTCATACACATTAATATGAAACCCACTCACAACAATCCAAATCATATGATTATTCGACCATACGTAAACTCAGACTTTGGTTATATTACCAGTAACAAAGTATATTAACGATTGGGTCTCAGTAATTGATTCTTACCTCTTCAATCGACGGCTGCAAACTTTACTGCATACCATTCAATGATCCAACAATCATCGCGCAACCAAAGTGCATGTCATTTAATTCTCCGAGTTCACGCAATGGAGCGGGTCCCAACTCTTAACTCCCTTCTCATCCTACGGTTGTAGGCTTATCGCGCACTCATCCACTGATCCTACGACAATCGCACGAGTTAGATGCACAAGCTTTAACTCGCGATGAGAGCGGGTTCTCCAAACCGCTTAAGACCATGTGTCAGCCTATGGTGTTGATCGCGTTCGGATTGGAAATACAGCTTATCGTACAAAATTGGTGCGATGAAAACCGTCGGGTGTTCCAAACCCACTGTCACTGTTCACAACGCTCGTGGTTCCATTCAGTTGCACTCGAGGTTCCGTTCCTTCCTTTTGTTTAACTCCACCGCACCATTAACGCTCCATTCCATCAATTCTGTTCTTGATTTCATATTCACACTGCGCCTAAGTTGCTCGCTAAGCCAGTCACACAAATCACACAGAGTTCAAATTCTTCTTTCAATCCTGATATGAGGTTACTACTGGTCAGTTAACTCCTTCAATTACAGAGAATCAGATGATAGATCAAACCCTCACTTCTTTCTTCTAACCGATTAATCAACAGATACAATATTGACATTATTTAATATTGATTCCTCTCCTCAGAGCTTAGTCCAGAGTGTAGTATGTACTTGTCAACCCAAGTATATTATTACAGAATTAAAGAAAACAAGGCACATCTCGCAGAACCACCATTTTATTCTTTGACACCGGGTTCACAACTTAACCACAGAACTCAAATATTCGTCATATAAGCTTCAATCAAAGTCTTTACCACAGGGTTTTTCCCAACAAAATTCCATCCAGTTTCAGAGCATATTTTTTCATAAAAGTGTATTTACCTACAGAATCTCTGTCTCTGGCCTGACCTTTCCACAATCAAGTGTTTAATACCTCCCAGAATTCCACTTTAAATGTTCAGGCACTTTTAGACTTCAATCAAAATATCTGTATTAAACTCCTTCAGGCTCTTTCAATTTCACTGCTCTGTCTCTAATTCCTCTGTTGCTTCTACTTCAATTCCTCTGTTTCATTTGCCTCTGCTATTTCAGGTGCTCCTCCTTTGCCATCTCCTTTTCCATCAATGAAAACATTTCCAACAGGTTATGCCCAACTAAAATATGGTAAAGCAAGATATTTTATCTTTGTTCCAGATCAAAATGGTTTCCTGCAGATGATATCCTTGCCATTCATCTCCACTCCTAGAGTCTCTATTATGGTCTAGGTGAGACAAGAAGTCCAAAAATATGAAGAAAAACTAGGAGAGTTGATATATTTAAAAGTTTTCCTAAGAATAGAAGATCAGCTCCAAACTCTGAAAGTAATCCAGAAGATTGCAGGTTTAAAACAACAAAAATAGAAATAATGTTTCTCAGAAGAACCCAATGCTTTCTGGCACAGAAAGAAACACTTTTTGGAATTACCATATAAAGAGGAATATATGGGTAAACCTTGTAAGTGAAGAGAAATTCCTGTGAATGAGGAATATAGGAAATTGTGCCAGAAGGAGATTTCCAAACTACTTAGAAGAGGACTTATCAAAGAATCCAGTAGTCCTTCAAACTGTTATAGATTCTATTTAAATAAAAATTCTGAGAAAATTAGAGGAGTCCCCAGAATTATGATCAATTACAAAATATTGAACAATGTTCTTGTTGATGAAACCTATCCAATTCCACATAAAGAAAATCCCATTAAAAGAATTGTAGGTGCAAAGGTATTTTCAAAATTTAATATGAAGTCTGAATTCTAGAAAGTGGCTATTAAATAAGAAGACAAGTTTAAGAAAACCTTCAGAATTCCCTCACAACATTATGAGTGGAATGTTATGCCTTTCAGACTGAAACATGCCCCTTCCAAATTCCAAAAGGTAATGGATCAAGTTTTTAAGCCATATTTTTATTGGCTTACTGTGTACATAGATGATGTCCTTATCTTTTCAAGATCTATTGATGACTGTCTCAAGCATGTCAATAAATTTAGAAAAAAAATTAAGAATAGTGGCCTAGTGCTAAGTAAAAGGAAAATGGAGCTCTTCCAGGAAAAAATAAAATTCTTGGGGCACAGTATTGAAAATAGCCAGATTACTCTCCAAAAGCATGCAGTTGAATTGGCTGACAAATTCCCTGACATCATCAAATACAAATTCCAATTACAGATGTTCTTCGGATGCTTGAAATATGTAAGAAATTTCTACCAGAAATGTGCCCAAGATAGAATTTTGGTAAATCAAAGGTTGAGAAAAAATCCATCTCCGTGGAAAACTGAAAATACGACTGCAGTCAAAAGGATAAAATAAAAGGTAAAGACACTTCCTATCTTATACCTTTCTGATGAATACCTTTTCAAAATTGTTGAAACAAATTCGAGTGAGCTAGGATGGGGTGGAGTACTAAAACAACAAAGAGATGGCCAAGAACAGATTATACATTTTTCATCAAGAACAAGGAATGATACCAAAAAGAATTACTCTACTATTGAAAAAGAGGTAAAGGCAGCATGGAATTGCATTGGTGGATTTGATACACACTTAATTCCCAAAATATTCCTCTTAAGAACCGATGTTGAATTCATGAAAAAAGTGTTGACAAAAGAAATTAGAAAGCCCTTGGATTCCAAATTTGCAAGGTGGCAAACCTTATTTTAAAATTTTGATTTCTATGTAGAACATATTAAAGGATCTGAAAACTCTTTGTCAGATTTTCTCAACAGAGAAAATCTTCAAGAAAAAAACTTAATGATTATTGTCACTGAATGGGATCCTAATACACATCATGAAATTCTCATAAATATCCCTGATAATACCCCTTGGCAAGAATATTGCAAATCATGGAAACCTACTTGGAAACTGAGAAACACAAAAGTTTTAGATGCAAACCTCTAGCCTCATATTGATCTACAACACCTAGTACATGAGAGGAAAGTTTATCCAAAATCCAGTAGATGGATTCATGACATGGTGTATACACATTCTATACTTTCGACACACTTAGCAGAAGAAGATTTATCTGAAAATTTCAAAGATCTCTCTATAACATGGAATGAAGGAAGCTCCAAAACAAAAGTTTTTCATAAATATTATGTGATAAACGGGACCAGAAATCTTGACTTTCACTACAGACCAATGTGGCCCCATCACAATTATGAACTCATTTTTCCAAACATTATATATAATTTTCAAAGTTACAAGAAATTATGGCGGGGTGTAATGTGCAAAGACCGGTCCGATGAAATACACTACACTCTACTAAAATTTGGATCATTATTCATCACACAACTATTACATCAACTAGATTGGCTTAAAGAATGGTGGTATTGGTCTGACATAAAAAAAACGGGTATGGATCCAAAAAAAAATGAGAGCGATTTTGAAGGTGATTGTATCGACTGTGTATACTGTTATCATCTCCCATGCAAAACTGTAGAGAATCCGAAAAAATATTCTGAAGAAGGAAATATTGGGTATTTTATGGCTAAACATCACCAATGGGCCATAATGACAAGAATTAAACACTAAATTGTATTGGGTAAGCCAATGATTGTAAGAAGAATATATGCCAAGTCATGGGACACCAGTGGAAGATATACCCAACAAAGGTTTCCATGTACAAATTTGCTTGGAACATAATAATGTAAAATCTTGGTTTCCCGAGGGCTTTTCCTAAAAAGAATCCTGTATGTAATATATGTCTAGTCACTTGACTATGAGTGTGACCGATTCTGTGAGATTCCGATAATATCTTACTTGTGTAACTTTTCCTTAGTATGACTGGTTCTATGAGATTTCGATAATATCTTCACTGTGTAAACTTTTCCTTATGATTTTGAGACTCAGAGCACTTCTCGAAGGAGATTCTAAGTATGATATAGACTTTGTGTTCTCTCTGGGACCTCCAAATTGCAGACTTTATTTATATTGTAAAATTAAATGTGAAGGTCATTTTTATTAGGGTAAAATATATAAATTGATATTGTTGGCCATCCACATGATCAAATTCATGGATTTAGAATAGCTGGATGGGATTTGTACACTTTATTTGATCATAGGTTATAATTTTAATTAAATTCAATATTAGTTTCAACATCTTTTTGGGAATTAACCATATAGATTTTCTATATGTGTTATTTAACCTTAAACCATACAAATTATAAAGAAATATATCTATATATATATATATATATAAATTAAATTTAAAAAATTATTTTATAATTAAAATATTAAAATATTTTAAAACATTTAATATATGATTTGCAACAAATTTTATATAAAGAGAGTATGTTTTAAAATTGCTTTTGTTTGGTTAAAAATCTATTTTCCTCAAACACAAGAAAGCGAATTAATAACCCATGACCAAAATCTACTCATATATAACATGAGTGAAAGAGATTTACATATACAAATTCATGTACTCTTAAAAAATATTCTTTTCATAATTTTTCAACTTTGTAATTCAATCTTCTCAAAAAATATATATATATATATATATATATATAGAAGTGATAAAGAATGAATGAAACCATGATCAATTTAAATCTATTTTCCCTTTGATATGGGGTCACATGGGAGATGACAGGTGGGAGAGGCATTGTAGCAAGAAATGGGTAGGAAATGCCATGATGCCCTGCCCTCACTTCAATAACTGGGTCACACTCTTTGGGAAATAGGTCCGTAATCAATATTAATAGCAGGGATGGCCTTCTCACATGGGGAGGAAGAGACCATAATGGTTTAATTGGTATAATGATTTAGTTGAGTTTATTACTTATTGTTGCTCTGATGGTGATACCTTCCTTATTCTCGACCTTTGGTTCGAGAGGGATTTTTGATAATGTAGTATCTGACTCTGTCGCTTGGAATGTTTGATGTTTCCTTCTTCCTCAATTTCTGGTTGGTAAATATTGGTTATACCCGCTCGGTTAATGCATTTCATTTCATTTCTTTTCACACTCCGTAAGCATATTGAGTGAGCTATGAGCTGGTAGATCTCTTATTGGCCTTCCCATTGTCTATTGTGTCACTCATATATTATCCCCTTCTGTATTCCATTTCATATTTTTGTTCTAGCTCCTAGTTCCAACTATGATGAGGTAAAGAGAACTGTGATGAGGTAAAGGGGTCATAAAAAAATAGGAGTTGTCTTTTACCAGCCTAGATCCATCTAACTCTGGATCTATCATGCACCGAGAGGGATCAAATCTCTCGAGGTGAAAACCTATTTTTTGAGTGCAAAACTTGAGGAAATGTTTGCACCTCGAGAGATTAGATCCCTCTCGGTGCATGATAGATCCAGAGTTAGATGGATCTAGGCTGGTTCCAGTCAGAGGCATCAACGTCACATTTTTCAAATTATTAAAATTTTTATATATTTTTGAGATGTAAGATGGATCTAGGGTGGTTTCGGTCGTGTGCTGCCAAGGAAAATCTATCAAAGATATGATTATTTTTATCATTAATATGTAAATATATCAAATATTAATATAATCATTTTAAATGTCCTAAATACTTCTGAGATTAACTTGGTCATTTTAATTTTAAATTTTCTTAGTTACCTCAATTCGTTGAGATGATAATTATTGTTAATAACTATGGTGATGAAAAATGATGAAATATTTTTTTTAAATGCAAAGTGATAATAATAGTGTTGAAAGATAGAAAATGTGAATAATAAGAACGTACTCATGTTACAATCAATATCAAACTATTTTCATCTACTATTCTTATTTCCTCCCTTGTTAGTTTTGTTATCTTTTCATATCGATTATATGAAAAAGAAAATTTAAATCGTAAACCATTTAAATATTTAGCTCGATCTGTTGTAGTAAACATGATATCTTGTCTCTCCTGATCTCCAATATTAATAGCTTAAATTAATATAACACAAAAATCAATCTACATTGTTAATAACTTTTTGTGCTTACACTAAAATTAATGCATATTGTTAATCCATTCACTTTAATATTAATGTACCGTCATATATCCAATTACATGAAATCATAAATCGACATATACATTGAAATCAATGCATTTAATGCAAGCAATCAAATAAGATTAGAAAATAACTTCTACATTGAAATTAATGCACCTGATGCAATCAATCAAATAAGATTAGAAACCAACATCTACTCTGAAATCAAGGCATTTACTCAAAGCAATCAAATAGGATTAGAAATCGCCATCTACACTGAAATCAATGCATTTAGCGCAAACAATCAAATAGTATTAGGAATCATCACCTACACTGAAATCAATGCATCTAGTGCAAGTAATCATATATCATTAGAAATAAATATCTACACTAAAATCGATGCATCTAGTGCAAATAATCAAACAGGATTATAAATCACCATCTCCACTTAAATCAATCCATCTAGTGCAAGAAATATTCTTCCCTCTCTCCACCCTCCATCCATATCTATATCCCCATCCATCTTTTTTTTTTTGTCTCTATCTCACCCCCCTAAACACACACGCTCTCGCACTCCATATATATCATTCTCTTTGTCGATCACCCTCTCTCCCCATCTCTCTCTTCTTCCCTCTCTTCCCCATCTCTCTCTCTCCCCCGCTAATATCTCTCTTTCCTCCTTTTGTCCTCTCTCTCTCTCTCTCCATCTTACTTATCACTCACTCTCTCTCTCTCTAGGAACCAACATCTACACCGAAATCAATGCATTTACTCAAAGAAATCAAATAGGATTAGAAATCGCCATCTACACTGAAATTAATGAATTTAGTGCAAACAATCAAATAGGATTAGAAATCATCTACATTGAAGTTAGGTCATCCAGTGCAAGTAATCAAATATAATTATAAATTGACATCTACATTGAAATCAACACATTCAGTGCAAGCAATCAAATTGTATTAGAAATCACCACCTACATTGAAATCAATGCATCTAGTGCAAGTAATCAAATATCATTAGAAATAAATATCTACACTAAAATCGATGCATCTAGTGCAAATAATCAAATAGGATTAGAAATCACCATCTCCACTTATATCAATCCATCTAGTACGAGAAATATTCCTCCCTCTCTCCACCCTCCATCCATATCTATATCCCCCTCCATCTATTCTTTTTTGTCTCTCTATCTCACCCCTCTAAACACACGCGCTCTCGTACTCCATATATATCAATCTCTTTTTCAATCACCCCCTCTCCCCATCTCTCTCTTCTTCCCTCTCTTCACCTTCCATCTATATCTCTATCTTCCCCTTCTCTCCCTCTCCCACATTAATATCTCTCTTTCCTCCTTTTGTCCTCTCTCCCTCTCTCTCCATCTTCCTTATCACTCTCTCTCTCTCTCTCTAGAAACCAACATCTACACTGAAATCAATGCATTTACTCAAATAAATCAAATAGGATTAGAAATCTCCATCTACACTGAAATCAATGCATTTAGTGCAAACAATCAAATAGGATTAGATATCATCTACATTGAAACCAATTCATCTAGTGCAAGTAATCAAATATAATTATAAATCGACATCTAAATTGAAATCAACAAATTCAGTGCAAGCAATCAAATTGTATTATAAATCACCACCTACACTGAAATCAATGCATCTAGTGCAAGTAATAAAATATCATTAGAAATAAATATCTACACTAAAATCAATGCATATAGTGCAAATAATCAAATAGGATTATAAATCACCATCTCGAATTATATCAATCCATCTAGTGTGAGAAATATTCTTCCCTCTCTCCACCCTCCATCCATATCTATATCCCCCTCCATCTCTTCTTTTCTATCTCTCTATCTCACCCCCCTACACACACACACTCTCGCAATCCATATATATCAATCTCTTTGTCAATCCCCTCTCCCCATCTCTCTCTTCTTCCCTCTCTTCACCTTCCATCTATATCTCTATCTTCCCCCTCTCTCCCTCTCTCTCCATCTTCCTTATCACTCACTCACTCACTCTCTCTCTCTCCACCTTTCTCTCTCTATTTATTTCTTCTTACCTCTCTCCTCCTCCCCCTCCAAGTCCATCTCTCTTTCCCTCCCTCTCTCCACTCTCTCACATCCTCTCTCTTCCTTCCTCTCTTTCCCTTTCTCTCCCATATCTCTCTCTGTGTGTGCCCCAATCTGTCTTGACCTCCTCTCAGGCTTTCTTTCCCTGGTCGTTTTCCCCATGTGTCCCTTGCTGCCTCAAACACAACCATCCTTCTTTTCTCCCTGTCACTCCTTCTCTCTCTCCACTTCTCACTCTCTATATTTCTTATTTCCTACATCTCTCCCCCTCCAACTCCATCTCTCTTATCGATCCCTCTCTCCTCCTCTCTCTCGTCCTTCCTCTCTCTCTCTCTCTCTCTCTCTCCCCAAATCCCCCCCCCCGGCTCTCTCTCTCTCCACACCCTCTTCCCCCCATCACTCTTTCTCCTTTCTAATCCTTCCCTCTCTCTCTCTCTCCCTTTCTCTCCCACCCTCTCTCTCTCTCTCTTTCTCCCTCCAATGCTCTCTCTCCCCCCATCTCTCTCTCTCTCTCTCTCTCTCTCTCTCTCTCTCTCTCTCTAATCCTCTCTTACCCCATCCCTTTCTTTCTCTCTTCCACCCCCTCTCTCCAACTACATTACTATATCCCTCCCTCTCTCCTTCTCAATTCTTCTCTTCCCCCTTTCTTTCCATACATCTTACTTTGTCTCTTTATCTCACCCCTAAACATACACACTTTCCTCTCCATCTTCTCCTTATCACTCTCTCTATTTCTTCCTTAGTTATGTAAACTAATGAACATAAATATTCATAAATAAATATATTTATAAGAGCACAGAAAAATGTTGTATTGCTTACCATACCTCTAGTTTATTTATATTTTTATTTATTTACCATACTCCTTTTCTTTACTATGGTATTTGGCCCATAGGCTTGTTATATAATTAGATTTTTATTTATAATCCTATTTGATATATTGTTATTTATTTACCTTACCTCTTTATGCCTCTTTTATATTCATTTATTTACCATACCTCTTTATATCTATTTTATATTTATTTATTTATTTATCATACTTATTTATACCTCTTTTATATTTATTTATTTACCCATGGTGTTTGGCCCATGGTATCAATATTAATTTGTCCCATGGTATTCGTCCCATAGGCTTCATTTATTTACCATAGCTCTGGAGTAAGTATAAATTCATTTTAAAAATATTTAATTAAAAGAAATATTAAAAGATTTTGGATTTTGATTGTTTGTGTTGAATTAACTCTTTTCCTTTGATTTAGGAAATGGTATTGACTTTATTAAAGAATAAAGATGTTTAAAATTTTACTTAATTTGGAAATTCAATGTGGTAATTTTTTTTGTTAAACGTAAATTTATGATCCATTCAAATTCACGTATATAATTTACTATCCATTCAAATTATATAAATAATGCATAATTGTATTAGAAATTGATATATGTTCTAGCACAATGCGATTTTTATTTTTTATTTTTTTTTAGTTTAAAACTTAAGCCGACATTTTTTATGAGGACGTGACCCACCTGACGGGGTCATATTGGGTTGTAGATGCATGTTTAAAATTTTACTTAATTTGGAAATTCAATGTGGTAATTTTTTTTGTTAAAGGTAAATTTATGATCCATTCAAATTCACGTATATAATTTAATATCCATTCAAATTATATAAATAATGCATAATTGTATTAGAAATTCATATATGTTCTAGCACAATGCTATTTTTTTTTTTTTTTTTTTAGTTTAAAACTTAAGCCGACATTTTGTATGAGGACATGACCCACCTGACATCGGGGTCATATTGGGCTATAGATGCACCTCTCGGTGCAATGAATCCAAAAAAGGTTCCCATGACATTGATAAGGGCTGAAATTTTTACTCTTAATTACATTTTACAAAATCAACTATTTTGTCATTTTCATCTATTCTTACTTTATTATTCATAATCACCTATTTGATCATTATGTTCTTTAACAAAATTAATTATTTTGTCTTTTTTCATCTATTCTTATTTTATTATTCATTTAGTGGTAACCAGCTTAGATCCATCTTAACTCCGGATCTATCAAGCGCCGAGAGGGATCAAATCTCTCGAGGTGAAAACCTCTTTTTTGAGTGCAAAAATTGAGGAAAGGTTTTCACCTCGAGAGATTTGATCCCTCTCGGCCCTTGATAGACCCGGAGTTAAGATGGATCTAAGCTGGTTTCAGTCGTGTACGACCAAGGAAAATCTATCGATAATATGAGGAACATATGCTTAATTTGATCAATAATATGTAAATACATCTAATATTAACATAACCATTTTAAATATGTTAAATATGTCTGAGATTTATTGAGTCATTTTAATTTTAAAATTTGATTAGCTACCTCAATTTGTTGAGATGTTAAATATTGTAAAATAACTTTAATGATGAAATAAAATTTTGAATGCAAAGTGACAATGTAATAATATTGAATGATATAAATTGTGAATAATAATAATGTAGTCAATTATGAATAGTCTTCATTGTGATCGATTTCAAACTATTTTCTTCTACTATTCTTATTTTCACCCATGTTAGTTTTGTCATATTTTCATATTGATTATTTGAAAACAACAGTTGGAATCGTAAACCATTTAAGTATTTAGCTCGAGCTGTTGTAGTAAACATCATACCTTGTCTCTCTTTCTCTCCAATATTAATAGGTTGAATTACTAAAACACAAAAATCAATGTACATTGTCAATAATTTGTTGTGCTTACACTAAAATCATTACACACACACTATTAATCCAATGACTTTAAAATTAATGTACCATCATACATCCAATTACATCAAATTAGAAATCAACATATACACTGAAATCAATGCAACTAATGCAAGAAATCAAATAATAATAGAAAACATCTACACTAAAATCAATGCATCTAATGCAAGTAATAAAATATGATTAGAAATCAACATCTACACTCAAATAAATGAGTCTAGCGCAAGTAGGAATATAGGATTTAAAACCAACATTTACACTGAAATCAATGCATCTAGTGCATGCAATCAAATAGGATTAGAAATCACCATCTACACTGAAATAAATGCATTCAGTGCAAGGAGTCAAATAGGATTATAAATCATTTACATTTAAATCAATGCATTTAGTTAAATCATCTACATTTAAATCAATGCATTTAGTGCAAGCAATCAAATATAATTATAAATCAACATCTACATTGAAATTAACGCATCTAGTGCAAGCAATCAAATAAGATTAGAAATCACCATCTACACTGAAATCAAGGCATTTAGTGAAAGCAATCAAATAGGATTAGAAATCACCATCTACATTGAAATCAATCCATTCATTGCAAGCAATCAAATAGGATTAAAAATAATCTACATTGAAATCAATTCATCTAGTGAAAGAAATCAAATATAACCAAAAATCAAAATCTACATTAAAATTAATGCATCGAGTGAAATAAATCAAATAGGATTAGAAATCATCATCTACACTGAAATTAATGCATTTAGTGAAAGCAATCAAATAGGATTAGAAATCATCTACATTAAAATCAATCCATCTAGTGTAAGTAATCAAATATCATTAGAGATCAATATCTACACCAAAATCAATTCATCTAGTGCAAGAAATCAAATAGGATTAGAAATCACCATCTACACTGAAATCAATGCATCTACTATAGGAAACCTTCTTCCCTCTCTCCCCCATATATATCTATATATCCATCCATCTCTCCTTCTTTTTCTCTTTATCTCACCCCACCATACACACACTCTCTCTCACTCCATATCTATCAATTTCCTTGTCCCTCCCTCCTTCTCTCCATCTATCTTTTTTTTCTCTTCACCTTACATCTATATCTATATCTCACTCTATCTCTCTATATCAACTCCAAAACATAAACTCTCTTTCTCCAATATATCTATCTATCTATCACTCCCTCCTCCTCCTCCTCTCTCTCTCTCCCTTTCTCTCTCTCTCTCTCTTGCTTCTATCTCTCTTCCTTCCTGCTACCCTTTCTCCCTCTCTCTCCATCTTCTTTATCACTCCCTCTCTCTCTCTCTCTCCACCTTTCACCCTCTATGTCTTTATTCTTACCTCCCCCTCTCTCCCTCTCCATATTCATATCTCTTTCCCTACCTCTCTTCACTCTCTCTCTTCCTTTCACTCCCCCCCCTCTCTCTATCTTCACCTCCAAACTTTGTTACCATATGCCTCTCTCTCTCCTTCTCTCCCCCATTCTCTCCATATCTCCTTATTAGTCTCTTTATATCACCCCAAAACATACACATTCCCTCTTCATCTCTCCCTTGTCAGTCCCCCTCTCTCTCCACTACTCACTCTCTATGTATTTCTTCTTCCCTCCCTCTCTCCTCATCCAGCTCCATCTCTCAATCCCTCCCTCTCGCCCCCTCCAAATCCATATTTCTATCCCTCCCTCTCTCCTCCCCTCTCTCCTCCTCTTTTTCAAATCCCCTCTCCTTTCCTTCCTCTATCTCCCTTTCTCTCCCCCCACCTCTCTCTCTCTCCATCTCTCAATCCCTCCCTCTCTCCCCCTCCAAATCCGTATTTCTATCCCTCCCTCTCTCCTCCCCTCTCTCCTCCTCTCTTTCAAGTCCCCTCTCTTTTCCTTCCTCTCTCCCTTGTCACTAATGCAAGAAATCAAATAATAATAGAAAACAACATCTACACTAAAATGAATGCATCTAATGCAAGTAATAAAATATGATTAGAAATCAACATCTACACTCAAATAAATGAGTCTAGTGCAAGTAGGAAAATATGATTTAAAGCCAACATCTACACTAAAATCAATCCATCTAGTGCAAGCAATCAAATAGGATTAGAAATCACCATCTACACATCTAGTGCAAGCAATCAAATAGGATTATAAATCACCATCTACACTGAAATAAATGCATTTAGTGCAGGGAATCAAACAGGATTATAAATCATCTACATTTAAATCAATGCATTTAGTTAAATTGTATACATTTAAATCAATGAATTTAGTGCAAGCAATCAAATATAATTATAAATCAACATCTACATTGAAATTAATGCATCTAGTGCAAGCAATCAAATAAGATTAGAAATCACCATCTACAATGAAATCAAGGCATTTAGTGAAAGCAATCAAATAGGATTAGAAATCACCATCTACATTGAAATCAATCCATTCAGTGCAAGCAATCAAATAGGATTAAAAATAATCTACATTGAAATCAATTCATCTAGTGAAAGAAATCAAATATAACCAAAAATCAAAATCTACATTAAAATTAATGCTTCTAGTGAAATCAATCAAATAGGATTAGAAGTCATCATCTACATTGAAATTAATGCATTTAGTGCAAGCAATCAAATAGGATTAGAAATAATCTACATTAAAATCAATCCATCTAGTGTAAGTAATCAAATATCATTATAAATCAACATCTACACCAAAATCAATTCATCTAGTGCAAGAAATCAAATAGGATTAGAAATCACCATCTACACTGAAATCAATGCATCTACTGCAAGAAATCTTCTTCCCTCTCTCCCCCATATATATCTATATATCCCTCCATCTCTCCTTCTTTTTCTCTTTATCTCACCCCACCAAACACACACTCTCTCTCACTCCATATCTATCAATTTCCTTGTCCCTACCTCCTTCTCTCCATCTATCTTTTTTCTCTTCACCTTACATCTATATCTATATCTCACTCTATCTCTCTATATCAACTCCAAAACATAAACTCTCTTTCTCCAATCTATCTATCTATCTATCACTCCTTCCTCCTCCTCCTCCTCTCTCTCTCTCTCTCCCTCTCTATCTCTCTCTCTCGCTTCTATCTCTCTTCCTTCCTGCTACCCTTTCTCCCTCTCTCACCATCTTCTTTATCACTCTCTCTCTATCTCTCTCTCTCTCTCTCCACCTTTCACCCTCTATGTCTTTATTCTTACCTCCCCCTCTCTCCCTCTCCATATTCATATCTCTTTCCCTACCTCTCTTCACTCTCTCTCTTCCTTTCTCTCCCCCCCCTCTCTCTCTATCTTCACCTTCCAACTTTGTTACCATATGCCTTTCTCCCTCCTTCTCTCCATATCTCCTTATTTTTCTCTTTATCTCACCCCAAAACATACACACTCCCTCTTCATCTCTCCCTTGTCATTCCCCCTCTCTCTCCACTACTCACTCTCTATGTATTTCTTCTTCCCTCCCTCTCTCCTCATCCAGCTCCATCTCTCAATCCCTCCCTCTCGCCCCCTCCAAATCCATATTTCTATCCCTCCCTCTCTCCTCCCCTCTCTCCTCCTCTTTTTCAAATCCCCTCTCCTTTCCTTCCTCTATCTCCCTTTCTCTCCCCCCACCTCTCTCTCTCTCCATCTCTCAATCCCTCCCTCTCTCCCCCTCCAAATCCGTATTTCTATCCCTCCCTCTCTCCTCCCCTCTCTCCTCCTCTCTTTCAAGTCCCCTCTCTTTTCCTTCCTCTCTCCCTTGTCACTAATGCAAGAAATCAAATAATAATAGAAAACAACATCTACACTAAAATGAATGCATCTAATGCAAGTAATAAAATATGATTAGAAATCAACATCTACACTCAAATAAATGAGTCTAGTGCAAGTAGGAAAATATGATTTAAAGCCAACATCTACACTAAAATCAATCCATCTAGTGCAAGCAATCAAATAGGATTAGAAATCACCATCTACACATCTAGTGCAAGCAATCAAATAGGATTATAAATCACCATCTACACTGAAATAAATGCATTTTGTGCAGGGAATCAAACAGGATTATAAATCATCTACATTTAAATCAATGCATTTAGTTAAATTGTCTACATTTAAATCAATGAATTTAGTGCAAGCAATCAAATATAATTATAAATCAACATCTACATTGAAATTAATGCATCTAGTGTGAGAAATCAAATAAGATTAGAAATCACCATCTACAATGAAATCAAGGCATTTAGTGAAAGTAATCAAATAGGATTAGAAATCACCATCTACATTGAAATCAATCCATTCAATGCAAGCAATCAAATAGGATTAAAAATAATCTACATTGAAAACAATTCATCTAGTGAAAGAAATCAAAGATAACCAAAAAATAAAATCTACATTAAAATTAATGCATCTAGTGAAATAAATCAAATAGGATTAGAAATCATCATCTACACTGAAATTAATGCATTTAGTGCAAGCAATCAAATAGGATTAGAAATCATCTACACTAAAATCAATCCATCTAGTGTAAGTAATCAAATATCATTATAAATCAATATCTACGCCAAAATCAATTCATCTAGTGCAAGAAATCAAATAGGATTAGAAATCAGCATCTACACTGAAATCAATGCATGTACTGTAAGAAATATTCTTCCCTCTCTCCCCCATATATATCTATATATCCCTCCATCTCTCCTTCTTTTTCTCTTTATCTCACCCCACCATACACACACTCTCTCTCACTCCATATCTATCAATTTCCTTGTCCCTCCCTCCTTCTCTCCATCTATCATTTTTTCTCTTCACCTTACATCTATATCTATATCTCACTCTATCTCTCTATATCAACTCCAAAACATAAAATCTCTTTCTCCAATCTATCTATCTATCTATCTATCACTCCCTCCTCCTCCTCCTCCTCTCTCTCTCTCTCTCTCACTTCTATCTCTCTTCCTTCCTGCTACCCTTTCTCCCTCTCTCTCCATCTTCTTTATCACTCCCTCTCTCTCTCTCCACCTTTCACCCTCTATGTCTTTATTCTTACCTCCCCCTCTCTCCCTCTCCATATTCATATCTCTTTCCCTACCTCTCTTCACTCTCTCTCTTCCTTTCTCTCCCCCCATATCTCTCTCTATCTTCACCTTCCAACTTTGTTACCATATGCCTCTCTCTCTCCTTCTCTACCCCCTTCTCTCCATATCTCCTTATTTGTCTCTTTATCTCACCCCAAAACATACACACTCCCTCTTCATCTCTCCCTTGTCACTCCCCCTCTCTCTCCACTACTCACTCTCTATTTATTTATTCTTCCCTCCCTCTCTCCTCGTCCAGCTCCATCTCTCAATCCCTCCCTCTCTCCCCCTCCAAATCCATATTTCTATCCCTCCCTCTCTCCTCCCCTCTCTCCTCCTCTCTTTCAAGTCCCCTCTCCTTTCCTTCCTCTTTCTCCCTTTCTCTTCCCCCATCTCTCTCTCTCTCCATCTCTCAATCCCTCCCTCTCTCCCCCTCCAAATCCATATTTCTATCCCTCCCTCTCTCCTCCTCTCTTTCAAGTCCCCTTACTTTTCCTTCCTCTCTCTCCCTTTATCTCCTAACTCCCTTTATCTTCCCCCGTCTCTCTCTCTCTCTCTCTCTCTCTCTCTCTCTCTCTCCTACAATCCTCTCTTCCCCCATCACTCTCTTCCTCTCTCTCATCATTCCTCTCTCGCCTCCTTTTATTTGATGCCCCAGCTCTCTTTCTTCCTCTCTCTCTCTCTCTCTCTTTGTCCTCCAATCCTCTCTCTTCCCCCATCACTCTATCTCGCTCTCCAACTACCTTACTGTTTCTCCCTTTATCCTTCTCTCCCCCCTTGTCTCCATCACTCCTATGGATTTTTATCTCACCCATAAGCATATGCACTCTCTCTCCATCTCTCCCTTGTCACTCCCTCTCTATGTATTTCTTCTTCCTTTCCTTGCTGCACCTCCAGCTCCATCTCTCTATCCCTCCTTCTCTCCTCCTCCTCTCATCCTTTATCTCTCTCCCTTTCTCTCATACCTCCCTCTCCCTTCCCCTTCTTTCTCTCTCTCTCACTCTCTACCCTCCAATCCTCTATCCTTCTCCCTCCCTCTCTCCTTATCTCTCTCCCACCTCCATCTTTATGTCTTCCTCTCCCTCTCTTACCCTTCTATAACTCTCTCACTCTTCTCCCTCACCCTCTCTTACCCTTCTCTAACTCTCTCACTCTTCTCCCTCTCTCTCTCTTCATTCATCTTCTCCCCTCTCCTTCAATTTATCTCCATATCTCCCTTGTCACTCCCCCTATTTCTCCACCTCTATCATATATCATGATATATAAATATATATTACAATATAGTAAATTTAATATTGTATTAATCTAAGCATATCAAATTTAATAATATTGATATTTTAATATTAATGTTAGGTTTAATAATGTTTGTTTTTGCATGGTATTAATAATAATTCGGTCCATGGTATTTGACCCTTATACTTCATATATAATTAGATCTTGATTTCTAATCGTATTTGATATATTTTTATTTATTTACCTTCCCTCTTTATACCTCTTTTATAAATATATTATTTGGCCCATGGTATTTTCCCATGTTATTATTAATAATTTTTTCCATGGTATTTGGCCCATGGTATTAATAATAATTTGTCCCATAGGCTTCACCTAAATAAAACCTCTTTTTGAGTTTTTGTAAATATAAAGTGGTTTATTGAGCAAATATAAAAATCGGTTTTATTTATTTACCACACCTCTAGTTTATTTATATTTTTATTTATTTACCATACTTATGGTTTATTTATATTTTTACGTATTTACCATATTTTGTTTATTTACCATATCTCTTTTTTGAGTGTTAGTAAACCTCTTCATATTTTAAGTTTATATCGTTTAAATTTATTTTTAATGAATTTTTAATTGTTCATTTATATGTTTATGTAAGTTATTATTCAAGTTGAAAATTGTTTTTGGCTTTCGACATACTTACACATCGGGGTCATACTGGGCTGTAGAATGCGCCTCTCGGTGCAATAAAAATTTGACTATATTATGTTCTCGATGCACCAAGAAACATCCCATTAATAAGTATATGTTAGTTGTATTAGAATTTTGTACAATTTTCTCTGAAAATCATAATCTCAACAATTGTCCACAACTTCTAGGGTTGAAATCTTATTATGAGATAGTTGATGAAATGTTGAGGAGGTTGATTTTTTTAATCAAAGACAATTTCGACAAATTCGTCACCATTTCTTGGAGGCAATCAAGATCCTCAATATTTTAATAAACCTGGGTATAATCCTCATATCAACTAAGTACAAGAATTACCTTCTCATCAATTTTCTAACAATCCATAACCTTGGTAACAATTGGTTAAAAATACTTGGAATTATACGCTTCCTTATAATCAACCATTCTATTCCAATCCACAACATTTTGGCCATAACAACAATAATTACTCCTTCCACAACAAATGCGGAATTTTAATCGAGAATTAAGACTCAATCAAATGTAAATCCAAATAGTACGGTAGCTTAGGTAAATCAACTACCACAATCAAATTAAATTGTTCATTGAAGTCAAGTAATTTACACTAATGACTTTAGTGAATCTTAAACTCGTATTATCTTTGTTGCAAATAATCGTCAAGCCACATCAATAAGTCCAAGAATAATTTTCGAAGATCCAAGGCCACTTAGAATTAAAGATGTGAGTGAAGAAAGGAAACAATCTAGTGAAGAAAAGAAACAATTTAATGAGAAGAATGAATCTTTATCATTGAATTCTCGAGATTTAGATCAAACAAAAGTTTGGAAATATGATCATTTTCAATATCCACCATTTCCTCAAAGGTTTATAAAGACTAGGATAATTATACAACCATTTTTTTGATATCATAGAAGAATTGGAAAGTTTGTACACAAAAATCCCTATAATCTAAGAAATCAAAGTTATACAAATTTATAACAAGGTTATAAGGGATTTATGTGGTAGGAACCCAGGAAAAAAAATGAGGTACTACTAATATCTATTGAATTGAAATTATGCTTAGAAAAAAATTGAAATGCGAGGATCTTAGTACTCTTGTTTTCCAAGTACAAATACGAAAGAAGGTCATTCCAAATACTCTATTTGATCTTGTATCATCCATTAATTTGATGAATGATGAAATTATTAGGATCTTAAATCTTCAGAATCTCATGAGGAAAACCCCAACTTTATTACAAATGGATGATAGGTATATTATTAAGCCAAAGTGTATTTTGGAATATATCATTATATCTATAGATTCATGGGAATATCTTGTTTATCTTCTATTTTTTCACACCAATACTAGTATAAGAGGATATCCAGTGATATTAGGAAGATTGTGGTTAACAACTGCAAATTCTTATATTGAATGTCACTCAAGAAATATGAATATTTCTCAAGGACAATCAATGAAGAAAATAAATTTATACCCTCTTGCGAAATCCATTGAAGAAATTAAAGAACCATTATGGATTCTTACAGATGATGAAAATGATTATCTTGATGCATATTCCACACCAATTCTTACAATAGACAGGGAATCAACTTCGAAATAGCCAATTGAAGATAAACTAATTTCTAATTATGTGAAAAACATTTATTCCTTTTCAGTTGAAATTACAGAATTTAATAGGCAAGTAGGAAAATTTCAAGAAAATCCAATTCATGAATCAAGTTCATTGCAAACTTATCTATTGACTATCTTTAATTTGTTTAAGAAGAATAAAATGAACAATATCATGTGGAAGAGTATTTTACTGAAGAATCTATAAATTATAGAATTAAAGAAAAGTAATTATTTCTAGGAAAGATACTTAATATCAATAATCATATTTTGTGAATTGAACAATAGAAATTGCAATAATTTCTACAGAAACAATCAACGTCATTTGCATAGGATTATAAAGACATGATAGGTAGATCATTTAGTTTACATGCATCACGTTTATATTTCATATGGAGGTCTTCCTATTAGGAAACTACAACATATAATGAATCCAAATCTTAATGATATTGTGAACTAAGAATTGCAAAAGATTTAAACATTCGTATTTATTTATCCTATTTCGATAGTGAATAGGTTTCACTGCTTATTATAGTTCCAAAAAAAAAGGAAAAAATGAAGATTATATGTATATTATAGATAACTCAATAAAGCTATTATGAAGGACCATTTTTCACTGCCATTCATTGACCAAGTTTTGGACACTTTGGCACGAAAAAGTATTTCTCTTGTCTAGATGGTTTTAACAAGTATAATCAAATAAAAATTTCAACCAAAGACCAAGACAAAAATACATTTACTTTCCCCTAGGGAATCTTCACTCATAAATTCTTGTTATTTGGATTGTGTAATGCAACTGCAACATTTCAATGAGCTATTCTTTGTATTTTTTCTGATCTTATTCCAAAAATTTTGAAGTTTTCATGGATGAATTCACCACATTTGGAGACGAGTTTGAAGAATATTTGGATAGATTAGAAAAAGGCACTACAAACATGCATTGAATATCATCTTTCATTAAGTGATAAAAAATGTTTTTGATGATGAATGAGGGGATTGTATTAGGAAATCATGTTTCACCTCAAGGAATAACAGTAGGCCCTACAAAAATAATTATTATTAAAAAAACTATGTGTTCCTATGAAGCAAAGGGATGTGAGAAGTTTCTTATGTCATGTGGGATATTATTGAAGGTTTGTAGACAATTTTAGAAGATAGATTCACATTTGTTTTTTTTTCATACTAAACATGTTGAACTTGTTTGGATATCATCTTGTCAGCAAGATTTTGAAACTTTAAAAATAAAATTTGACCACTACCCCTGTGTTTACAAAGATTGAATGACAAATTACAATTTCATATCTATTTTTATGCTTATGATAAAAGTTTGGGTGTTGTTTTCCACGATGGGGGTGAATGATGAGGTACATATGTTGTATCAGTACTCCAACACTATCCCATGCAAGTCATGAATAATTGGGAAGGCGAGTACAACTTGCCAAGAGGTTGGATGGGGAAGTTTATGGAGAGAGCAAATTTTTTTATTTTGCAAGAAATGATGGTAAGAAGTGGTATATCTAATTGGGAAATGAACAGTAAGGTCTCAGATGGTAGCTCTCGCTCGATTATCCAGGAGGGCTTTGTTGATGAGCCAAACAGGCTTCTTGCAGTAGACGAAGCCGAAAAAACTTAGACAACGCTGGGAACACAATTAAGTCAGGTGCTTATTTAGGATCCTCGAGCTGACTTGTGTTAAATTGTGTGATCCTTTACCAATACTGAATCTGTTTATGGAATGACCAAACTATTCGAAAAAATATATGTTCTATCCATGAAGGTTGTAGTCTATATAGAGGCATTTTTTTTCTTTTGTAATCTGAAATGAATGTATTAGTTTTGTTGTGCTAAGTTTCTTTTCAGTTTATAAACATGTGCATACTTGTCTCATTAGTTTTCTTAAGGATTGAGTATTTTAACCATGAATTGTAGATGATTTTATGTGAATTAAAAGTATAAAACAAGCTTAAATAACACTGGAGAGTAGTGTAAAACAGATAAATAATTCACCACATATAATTTACACAGTAGGCATGATGAAGCAGTTCACCCCTCTTGGGCTACATCTGCTGGTCCAACTCCCAATGGCATGTCCACATTTCATAATGCTCAAAATTTTGCTATTACATCTAGTTACAGGCCTCTAATGGCTATTTTCTCTACACCAATGGCTCCAGAATGCCCCAATTAGTCAAAAATGACTCTTCATTCACTTAGAATGGACGAAAATTGAGTCTCCTACTCTTTTTCCCAGTTACACCTAGAAAAACTCCACCAAAAGGGGAGAAATCCACTTACCTGGAGTTAATTTAGTAAATCGCGCCAATTTGGGCGTGCTGGCCAAAATTTTGTCATCTTAACCATTGCATTTAATGGTTGCAGTTGGGGTGGACACATGCCAACCCCAAAACCATGGTTAGGCTAACAGTTGGGCGAACTATAGGCGGAACCCACGGAATTAACTCAGGATAAGGTTCAACCCCGGTTAAGTTTTCGATAACCGCATCGAAATAATAAAAGTGAGCATTTCCATGTGACACGATGCAAACTACTACGGAGACTGTCAAAGGTTGAAGACTGTCGAAGGTTGCAACATTTTAATGTTGCATGTGATCATAACTCCAGGGACCGCTGGTGGTCCCCAACCCCCAAACACCATTACATTAAACTTCAAATAGAACTTGCCACCTATGATTGTTAAGAATCATGTGTAGCTTGGGCGGTGTGGCATGTGCGTGCTCTACTGGAGGTCGCGGGGTCAAGCCCTGCGGACCTCATCCAAAATTTTGATATGCCATTTCAGGGACACGTGGCAGCCTTAGGGCTGGCCATGTGTCACCCTCTGATTGGCCCAAAAACATAAACATACAACCATTCCACTAATAAAACTGTGCCACTTATTAACCTGTGGCCGGTTCTGAGGAAAGTAATATTCCTTGTACTGATTGTGCATCCCAGTCAAACTTGGTCAAACTGTCGTAAAATTTACCTATTTTGCATTTGGATCATAACGTGATATCTCCCTCATACGACATCGGTTTTTTGAATCATTCACGGCGCAAGAATCAGGAAGACAAGATCTAAGTAACCATCCTAGTTTCAAACCAATCCTGTAATTTTGAATTTTGAGCAAAATTTATGAACTCCTGAACACTCCTCCCCATTGGGAAGCTTTTGGACCCCAAAAGACTAGATTACCTATTTAGTATATGAGGGTACAAATCCCTCACCTTTCTAACCTCCATCCATTTTTATTTGCTTGGTTTAGTGCCTTTGAGCCCAACTCGAAGGTAGTCAACACTTCCCCTCCTTGATGCTCTTGTCCTCCTATCAAGAATTGTATCTTCTTTGAGCTCATCTAGAAATTCTGGGGAGAAATCTTGAATATAAGGTAGTTGAACATCACTTCCTTGATAATCGATCAAAGGTGGCTCATACAAACGTAGGTTTTCAACATTAACAACTGAATACATTTTCATATAAGAAGGCAAGTCAAGTTGAAATACCAACTTGCTTTATGACCTTGAATGGACGATATCGAATGGGTTTGAGCTTTTTACCTTCCCATTGCATCCTTTCTCTACTAATGTGCAACCATACCTCATCTCCCTCTTGAAACTTGTGATCAACTCTGTGTTTGTCATGCCTCTCTTTGTATTTGCTTTGACTTTTCTCAAGCTGTTCTTCAACTTGTTGATGTATAATATGAATTTTCTCAATGAAATTTCGAGCCTTTTCAATATCAATATGGCCATCTATTGCAACATCCTTTCCAAAGATGAAGTCTAATGGCGATTTTGGCAAATACCCAAAGCATACTTCAAAAGGTGATGTTTGATTTGAAGAGTGCTTTGCCCGGTTGTAAGTTTGTTTAACGTAATGCAATTTCTCATCCCACAACTTAGGATGTTTGCTGGAATATCCTCTCAATAGATGCACAACGGTTCTGTTCACCACCTCGGTTTGTCCATCTGTTTGCGGATGAAAAGCAATACTCCTTTTCAACTTTGTGTCCACAATACTCCATATATTGGACCAAAAATTCCCAATGAACCTGGAACCCCTATCACTAACAATAGAAGTTGGCAATCCAAAAAAATCCCAAACATGTTGAAAATAAAGTTCAGCAGTAATGGTTTTCTTACATGGCATAAGTATACACATTTTACTGAATCTATCCACAACTACATAAAGATAATCATGTTGCTTTCTTGACATAGGTAGACCTCCAACAAGTCCATGAAGACACTCTCCCATGGCTTTAACGATACTGGTAGTGGTGTGTAAAACACAAGCTTCCTATTACTAGGCTTACTTGTTGCACACAAAGAACAACCTCTTATAAAATGTGACACACTATCTACCATGCGAGGCCAATAGCAATACCTTTGTAGATGTGCCACTCTTTTGCTTACCCCAAAGTGCCCAAAAATAAGAGATGAATGAGCTTCTTTCATGAAACTTAGCCTCTCTCCTTGTGGTATACACAACTTTCCCAAATGAAACAACATATTGTTATGCATGTGATGATATTTTTCTTCAACTTGATTCCCTTCACTCAAATTAGCATACACATCTTGAAAATCAATATCATGTGCATATTGTTCTATGTTACTCTCATGTACAATAGAATCTTTTTTTAGTAAAGTAGATGCACTAATGATTGGTCTTGAAAGCTTATCAACAAATTTATTGAAAATACCTTTCTTGTACCTTATAACCATGTGAAACTGTTGAAGAAATCCCATCCACCTAAAATGTCTTGATTGCTACAATTTTGTTTCTGACTGCAAGTACTATAATGGTTGGTGATTGGTATGCACAATAGTCTCTTTACCCATAAAGTAGTGTTTCCACTTCTTGACACTTTGTACCAATGCATATAGTTCTTTGTCATATGTAGGATAATTAGTCACAACACCATTAAATGTTTCAGAATGAAAAGCAATAGGCTTACCATGCTGCAAAATAATTGCGCCCATGGCATAATCACCAGCATCAGTTTGTATCTCGAATGGTTGTCTCAAATTCGGTAATGCAAGGACTGGAGCTGAACTGATATTGTCTTTTAAAACTTTGAAAGCTTTTTGTTTTTTTCCTCCCCATTGGAAGCCTTTATTCACACTTGTAACTACATGCATAGGAGCCACGATGGAAGAAACGTTAGCAATAAAATTTATGCAATACTGAGCTGCACCTAAGAAACTTCTTACCTCGGTTACTGTTTTGGGTGTGGGCCAATTCACAATGTCTTTCACTTTAGAAGGATCAATTCTCAACTCTCCTTATCCTACAATATGTCCCAAATAGACCAAATAAATCTTTCCAAACTCACACTTTGACATCTTAAAAAACAATTTCAATATCAAGCACTCTGTTCTTATGCAAGACATGTTCTTCTCTTGTTTTTCTGAAAATCAATATGTCATATAAGTACATGATAACAAAATCACCAAGGAATGGACGCAAAACACTATCCATAACACGCATGAAAGTTGTCGCTGCATCACACAAACCGAATGGCATAACTAGCCACTCAAAGAGTCCTTGTTTGGTTTTGAATGCAGTTTTCCACATTTCACTTTCTACAATTATTACTTGATGATATCCACTTTGTAAATCTAACTTACTGAAAAACTTCACTTATTTCATTTGATCAAGAGAATCATCTATTCTTGGGAGTGGGTAACGATTCTTTACCGTAATCTTATTCAAAGTTCAAAAATCTACACACATGCGCCAAGTCTCATCTTTCTTTGGTATCAAGACTATGGGTGAACCACATGGCGAGGTGCTTGGCCTTATGATTCCTTTGTCCAATATCTCTTTGATTTTCCTCTTTATTTTAGCATTCTCCATTATTGACATGCGATACATATTGATGTTTGGAAGAGGACAATCTTGCTGCAACTGAATCTCATGTTGAATCTCTCTTTTTGGAGGCAATCTTGTTGGCTCCTGAAACATCTCATGATGTGCATTAAATACATCATATAAATATGATTTCAACTTAGGATCACATCCCTCAAATGATTCATCATTAACATCAGCTTTAGGCTTAATCATTGGAAGAAAAAAATTCTTACTTGAATTTACCAGCCTCTTTACCTATCGAGCATTTACCATAGCAATGTTTGTCTTCTTGCGATGTGCTCTAACAATGAACTCCTTGCCATATTTGAATAAATGATATTTGTTCTCATGGAAATGGAATATCTCTTTCCTTTCATACAAGTAAGGACTCCCCAACACAATATCTATTATGTCAAGCGGAACCACATCTAATTCAACTCTGTCAGCAAAATTTGCAGTGATTGCAAACTGCGATATGCATTTCTTTGAAACCTGTAAATTTGAATCCTTACAAATCCAACCCAATGGATATGGTTTTGGATGTGGTGTGGTCTCAAGGTTAAGTTTCTTAACCAATTCTTAAGATATTAAGTTTTCTTTTGACCTACTATCAAACAATGTGTCAATCTTGGTATGCTTGGATCTGACCCTCACATGAAACAGTTCTATTCTTTCTTCTTCATTTGGAGCATGTGTGTGACCATTTGATGTACTGGCACTGGGTTTAGTTTCAATTTATTTTCCGTTCATGTTCTTCAATCCCATGGCTGTAATCTTAGATTCATCACCTGAATCATCTCCTAAATCATGTTGAGTTGTAGCTGCAGTTTTCTGTTTCCCTTTGTTATTGGGTTTCTTTGGCCTCATTTTAGGATGTAATTTCCAACAATGAGTTTCATCATGGACTTATTTTGAACAATGTTTACAAAAAAAAATTTCTCCCTCTTTCTTAACAAATGAATTCTTTTTTTTATCTTTTTAGGTCTTCTCTTTGGCTTTACCATTAAAAGGTTTCTTTCTACCCTCTTCAGAAATGTTCTTCCCTCTAGCTTCTAGATGTGTGGCCTATACACATGCTTCATCTAGACTGGTGGGGTTAAACATGAGAATAGTATGTTTTAGGTGGCTATGTAAGCCTCCTATGTGATTTAGAAAAGTATCTTGGCTTTGCAAATCTACCCCTAATAAGAGAGATCTTCTCCTAAATTCTTCGGTGTATTATTGCACATTTTGTCCCTTCAATTGCCTAAATTTATGCCAGTTCATTATGGCTTTCTGCATATGAGCTAATGTATAAAACTATTGTTTTATAGCAGTAATGAAATATGACCATGATAGAATAATCCTACCATGTTTTTTTATCTCCTCCTTTGTCTTGGCATCCCGCCAAACAAGTGAAGCACCTTCAATTCTCAATGAAGCTAATTGGATTTTGGTATCATCATCTTGAAGGTTCTAGATTCTCAAATAGAACTCCAATTTCCTAATCCAATTATCAAACTTTTCTGAATTGACTTCACCTTTAAACATTGGCAATTCAAACGTAACATCAAGTTTTAAAAAAGGACTTTTACCAATGTTCTTTGACTTGGGTGGCTGATGTACTCAAGAAGAAGTAGAGGATGATGATGATGAGGGTGAGGACGATGGCTCTCCATTGCCTCCATTTCCTCCATTTCCCTTCTTTGACTTTCTTCATAATTGTGACCTCCTAAAGATCCTTTTCCTTCCTTGTGAAGTTTAGATCCTTCTCCTTCCACTCTCTCATTCCTTTCTTGATAAAGGATTCTAACCATCTCAGTCATGTCAAGGAATGCTTTCCAGAACACTCGTTCTTCCTCTTTCTCCTTCCTCTTGAGGCATGCTTAAAGTAACGTCTTATTCTTTAGGAGGTGAACTATGTGGTGGAGATTGTGGAAATATTGCTCTCCTTTGCTTTGGCTCTTCCTGAGACCCTTCTGCTCCCACCAATTTTCCTTCTCCTCTTTTGAGCTTGAGCCTAGTAAGCATCTAAAATCTTGCAAACAGTTAAACAATTCTTTGCACTAAAAAACACTAGAGAATAAACTCTAGCTCTAATACCAAATTAATTTGAAATAACTGTATTAGTTTTTTTGTGCTAAGTGTTTTTTCAGCTTATAAACATGTGCATACTTGTCTCATTAGTTTGCTTAAGGATTGATGATTTTAACCATGAATTGTAGATGATTTTAGGTGAATTAGAAGCATAAAACAAGCTTAAATAACACTGAAAAATAGTGTAAGACAGAGAAATAATTCATCACATATAATTTACATAGTAGGCATGATGAAGCAGTTCACCCCTCCTGGGCTACATATGCTGGTCCAGCTCCCAATGGCATGTCCATCTTCCATTATGCTTAAAATTTTGCAATTACATGTAGTTATAGGCCTCTAATGGTTGTTTTCTCTACACCAATGGCTCCAGAATGATCCAATTAGTCAAAAATGACTCTTCATTCACTCAGAATGGGCAAAAATTGAATCTCCTACTCTTTTTCCCAGTTACACCTAGAAAAACTCCACCAAAAGTGGAGAACTCCACTTAACTGGAGTTAATTTAGTAAATCACGCCAATTTGGGTGCACTGGCCAAACTTCCGCCATTTTAACTATCGCATTTAATGGTTGTTGTTGGGGTGGCCACATGCCAACACCAAAACCGCAGTTAGGCTAACAGTTGGGCGGACTATAGGTGCAACCCACAGCATTAACTGAGGATAAGGTTGAAACCCGGTTAAGTTTGTTATAACCACGCGACAATAATAACTGTGACCGTTGCCATGTGACCTGACACAAAATGATGTGGAGACTGTCGGAGGTTGAATACTATCGGAGGTTTTAACATTTTAATGTTGCATGTGATCATAACTCTGGGGACCGCTAGTGGGTTGGGATCGCCAGTGGTCCCCAACCCCCAAACACCGTTACATTAAACTTCAAATAGAAACTGCCACCTATGATTGTTAAGAATCATGTGTAGCTCAGGCGGTGTGGCGTGTGCATGCTCTACCAAAGGTCGCAAGGTCGAGCCCTACAGACCTCATCTAAAATTTTGATATGCCATTTTGGGGACGCATGGCAGTCTCAGGCCTAGCCACGTGTTACCCTTTGATTGGCCTAAAAACATAAACGTAAAACCATTCAACCAATAAAATTGTGCCACTTGTCATCCTAGGGTTGGTTCTGAGGAAAGGAATATTCCTCAGAATTTTATTGACTGCGCATCCCAGTCAAACTTGGTCAAACTGTCGCAAAATTTACTTGTTTGGCATTTCGATCAGAATGCAATATATCCCTCATACGACATTAGTTTTTTGAACCGTTCATGGTGCAAGAATCAGGAAGATGAGATGTACGCAACCATCATAGTTTCAACCCAATCCTGTAACTTTGAATTTTGAGAAAAAATTATGAACTCCTAATCATCTTGGTTTCTGTTTATAATATGTCCTTGATTTCATAGTAAGGTGGTGGAGAAACACAAGAAAGGTGTCTATGAGGTCTGATTGTGTGTATAGAAGCATTGGGTCTGGTTTTAGTTCATGTGTTATTATGAGTAAGCTAGGGGGTGATTTTTTTAATTCCTGATGTTTTGATTGGGTCGAGCCTGCATGGTGTTACAGTGAGCATTGGGACATGTTGTGAAAATTTAATGCCTTTATATATATTATAAGGTGGCAGAGAAAAAAAAAATAAGGGGCCATGGTGTGGACTTAGGAATTCTAAGCCTAGGCTTAGCCATTTGGTGGACTTGCATAGACTAGGAGGAGAGCTCTTCATTTATCATCAAAATTTGTTGGTGTCCCTTCTTTAGCTTGGATCATTCTCGTCTAGTGTTGTAGAGAGTATCAGGGCTATCAACGAGTGATTGGGACTCTTCGTAAGGAGGAATTTTGGGTCGGGTATCCCCTGGCTAGTGGTGTGTTTCCTCATGGTGTTTATTCATCTCAATTTAGTATGTTTTTGGTACCAGGGGTTCACAATATTTACCTCTTCAAGTTGTTAGTGTCAGTATTTGTATCCTTCAACCAGTGATCAAAATTAACTCTTTCACATAATGTTATGGGTCCCATTTATAAATGTTTTTTCATTCCACTAGGTCATGCAAAAATTTGGTCACTTGGTGCATATTTTCATCAAAGTTCACTCTTTTCAAAAAATGTCATCTCATCACTTGCTGGCTCACTTTTTCACTATGCTGAGTGTCCAATATTTCATGAGTCTTATCATATTTCCAGTCATATCATCATGAAATCCATACAGTCATTGTGTCCATTAGGTCTTAGGGTTTTCAACATCCAGTAAAACATCATTTCCATTGCATAAATACCAACAGGACTAAGAGTGACCAATAAATTCACTTTACCATGTAAAGTTGAAATGTAATATTTAGTTTTTTTATCCATTATGTAATTTTCATTTCATCGTGTAATTTTATGTTTTCACAAGATGTACTTAGTTCAATAGTTTCAAGATAGTTGTCAACTCAAAGGTTTCATGTGCCAAGAAATCTCAGAAGCTTTAAAGTCTAAAGTGTTCTCAATCCATCAAATGATCAATCTTCAAATCAGAAACAAAAGTGAAAGGTAAAGATGTCAAAGTTTAAAGTGAATGAGAAGAAATAAAAGGGGGTCCCAAGGGAAAATTCATTCAAATAATAAAGTATAAAGCCCATCACAAGACAAATTAAATACTCATTTCCTCTCTCAACCATCGATTTCACACTCCCTCAACTCGAAAAATCAGTTTGCAGGGTGAAATTTCAAGTTTTGGGTAGCACTACGCTCCTGGAGAAAGGTGTTGCGCACTTAGCAGTTAGGCACTGCACTCTTGGCCAGTTTCACCCACAACCTTCAAAACTTCATACAAATGGTCCAAGACACCAAAAAAGAGTTTCTCCACCTAAATAAAAGTAAGCAACACCATTTGTGTCCTCCAAGAATTTTTCATTTTCAAGTTTAAGGTGTTAAATATCTCATTCAAGTTTTCCAAGTGTTTAAGCTAAGAAACCCTAGATTTCATTCCTACATCCCTACAGTATTCCCTTCATCTGAAAGGACCTTTGCACATAAAAAGAGCTTTGCGCCATGTCGTTTGAAGTTGTCAACACGTATTTAAGTGGGTCAAATTATGCACATGCATTTAATTATGAATTTTTATTAAAACCCATGCATTATTGATATAAATTAATAATTGTGAGATAAATTTGTCTCACATTATTCATTAATGTAATTAGGGAAAGTGGTTTTTATGTGAGAAACCACCTCACACCAATTCCCTATTTTTATCAATTATAGGTTGACAGAATCAAGGGCGTGGTTGGAAAGTCTTTAGGTGGTTTTGAGACTTTTCCCAATTATGAGCTAAGATAGTTGGAGATCCTAATTTTATAGACTTTGTTTTTCCTTCCTTGTTGTTAGGCCCTATAATTGTGGGTCTTGTAGTTAATGCTCTTTTCTTGTGTAGAATTTTTAATACAATTATGTATTACCAGATTCTCCTGATCTAACAATTATATGCCACTGTTAAATACATAATCCTTCTACTTAAATCTTTGCGGAAATGTAATCACCAATTGAAAACACATGAAGAAATATCAATCACACATAACACATATGTTTTTAGTGGAAAAGCATAAAGCTAAAAACCACACTATCATATATTATGTATATATCATGGATCATGAAACGATCTCATGCAAAACTCTACTCCAAGAGCTCTCAGTACAATATACCATTAGGGGAATTTTGAGGTCTAAAATGGCCCTCCTAAGGAAATTATAAAATAATAGTGGAAAAAATAAAATAAGATTTGATTACATCATCAAATTCTAGAGGGAAAAAATAAAAAACTATTTTTCAACTCGTATTTTCAACTTATCTCCTTACGGGTTTACTTGAATTTCGAGTGGAAACACTCATTGGATGAAGAATTTGATTTCTCATCCAAGGAGTACTCATGTTGCATACTTTTTATGAATCTTGCTACACATAAAATAAGGAATGCATGAAAAAAGTGATTACAAACACATTTTCATGTATTTCTTATTTTTCGTGTAGTAGGGTCCATCAAAAGTATGCAACATGGGTACTCCTTGTATGAGGAATTAAATTTTGAATCCAATGAGTACTCCCACTCGAAATTTGAGTAAAACCTTAAGGAGATAAGTTGAAAATATGAGTTGAAAAAGTAGTTTTATTATTTTATTATTTTTTAATATTTTTACTTTTTACCTACAAAAATGGTGAATCATCCCCCATGGTGGACATCATCATCTTGAATCATACTGGTTATTATAAAGTTCTTTTTTGTTGTACATTTTTCTTAGGAGGCCCATTTTAGACCTCAAAATTACCCTAATGAATCGTCTCACAATGTCATTAAAAAATTGGCATAAACATGCACCAATTTACTGCCTCCTAATAGCCTACCTCCACTGCACAATCCCTGCTAATCACATTCCCTGAATGAATTCCATCTTGCCTTACCTTGAATGTGCAATCCTCATTGGCATCTCCAACGTGTGTTTGGTTGCACTTGTGCACCCACTATAGTCACAACTGATAGTCAAACTTTCCATTTTACCTATCTCTCAACTAGGTCTCCACTGGATCTGACATGCATGTTGTTAACAGTAGTAAACCTTCAGTTGCATGTGAGATCCCTCCATGTGAATTAATTTAATATTTAATTCACTAATCTCTCACTAATGTATCTTTATTTACAACTAGTTGCAACTAGCACAACTAAGTTTAACTCACTTAACTGAGTTAACCTACTTTACAACACACATAACTGCACTTCCAGCTTTGTTATAAATTTGTATCACTCAGTTACAACGAATTCCACTAGCATGTCCCACCAACCAACCTTTGAACTCAAAATTCCTTCAGTTATCTAGTTTTCCACATCAGTTAACTGAAATCAAGTGCGTCAGGAGAATAGATTATTATTTATTGTCTAATTATTGTTAAGGGTTAACAATAATTGACATGCATTCTATTTTTAGACATGCATTCCCTGAAACAACTTCACACATGCATTCCAGAAATAGATTCCAAGAACATGTATTTAGATGATTCCAAGAACAGAGTATTTCAGTGGCAACAATATGCAGGGCTAGCCATAAATCATATGTGATACTAACTGATCTAAACTATTCTACAAATGGACAAGCTAATAATTTCTTAGGGAGCAAGAGATGGATTCCCTAACATACCTTAACAGAAGAAAACATTGAGGCAGTGAAGGACAAATAGAATTAAGGTGCCATCAGAAAACATTTCTTAATCTAAATTTTTTGTCCTACTGCAAAATAGCAAGATGGAAAACATAATGGAAAACTAGAAAAAATGAACATAAGAAACAATTCACCATCAACCAAGCTTATGGATCCTGCAAATAGTCTTTATCCATCAACAAGCAAACCAAGGCATGCATGAGCTCCAAGGCATCAAATTCTTATCAAAAATCCAAGAGACTATGTATTTGCTTCAGCATAAGTCATAAAAATCTAACTAATACATAAGAGCCTCAAGCTCTATTTATGGAGAAAATGAGGAGGTGGAAACCCTAAGAGGATTCCAAAAACCCTAATTTATTCATAAATGTCATAAATGTGCTTAATGACCATGCAAGGCCCAAGACACATAAGAGATAAGATGATAAATGAAAAACATCAAAACATAACTCCCAAATAAAATCAGGAGTGATTTGTCCAAAAAAAACATTAAAAAACTAATTTGTCATTAATCGGTGTCTTTTGTTGACCTTTTGGCCTATGTGAGTCTATTTGCGCAGCGCCACTTTTGCAGAAAATAGGTTGTTTTGCAACTAGCTTTTGAACCACTTCTCGATGTCGGATTTGGCTCCGTGATAGCTCGTTGGAAAGCTTGAAGAGTCTAATTTCCAAAAATGCTTGTTTTTTCCTGATCCAGTCACTATAACCCTATCAAAAATTCAGAAATCTCAAGCCTGTCATTTGTGCAGCGCCAGGCCTAAACCAAGGGCAGAAACGTGTTTTTTGACCTTTTGAGGGGTCAAAACAACTCCAAATATTATGAAATTTTGTGTGGATGATTTGCAGGTCATGAAAAATCCAAAAATGTCAATTTTACCTCCATATGATGCCCCAAATGTTTGCACAGTGCCAGTGGCAGTGCGCAAAGTAGACCAAAAATTCACAAAAAACAAAATCTTCTCCAAATACCCTCAACATTGCTGGAGACCCTCCTTAGATTTTTTTAGATAGTTGCTGAGAATTCTCAGCCAAAATTCCAAGGTTGTCATGCTCATTTTATCTTTTTAGGTTTTTTATTTCAAGGAAGGCTTCTTTGAGTTTGGCACATGCAAGCCTGTTCTTATTTGTGTAGTGCTTGGTAATTTTCTTTTGGAGAGCAAGGCCTCTCTTGATCTTCTTGAAAACCTTATCCTCACTTTTGTAATGCTGAATGATGTATTGTTCCATGCCAATCACCACTGTTATGCTCACTTTCCTCTTCTTCACCATCATTTTCTCCTTTATGTTTGGTCTCAAAGGCTTTTGACCTTTATCATGACCACTGTTGTTGTCAGCTCTTGACATGTTGATAGGAGATATTGGTTTTCAAATTAGGGCTTGATGAAACAAGGTCAAGAGGATGATGGAGTAAACTTCGGAGAATGAGAGGTGTGGAGGCTAGGGCTCTTAGGGTTTAAGTGGCTTTGTAGCTTGAGGAGGTTTTATCATGAGAGTATGGTAACAGCTTAAAATCCCTTACCCACCCATGCTATTGAATTTGATAAAAGAATTATTTTTAGGAGAGAAAGGTTCCTTTGTGACTTTGAACTAGGGTTTCTACCTTAAATAACCAAAGAACCAAGATGATTTTTGCAAATTTTCTTGAGGGATCAAGAAGAAAAACTACTTACCACTTTCTTCAACTTTATTCAACTTTCTTCAATATTGGAAGCACCTCAAAGGATGAATTTAGGCATCAGGTAGTATTTTTTGCAATTTGACACCTTCCTAAACTTTTCGCAGCACTTGGAAGTCTTGCCCAGGCATTTGCGCAGCACTAGGCAGTCTTACCCATGGATTTTGCGCAATGCCAAAAAAAGGGTCAACTTGTAGGAAGGTTTTTATGACCTTCCCGAAGTCAAATTTGGGCCCGTGATAGCTAATTGGAAATATTGACTCGTATAATTTCCAAATATATAATTTTTTTTCTATTTGGAGCTGATTTTCCCAGTCAAAATTTTATTTTCCCAATACTGGTAAAATAACGTACTGAATGATGGTGCAGAAATGCAGAGTCCTGGTGAAGACCACTTTTGGATGCCTCACACAAATCCAAATTGAGCTCATGATAGAGAATTGGAAATATTGTCAAGTCTATTTATCTTTTGATTCATCAAGCAAGTCATTTGGACACTCCAGTTGTGATAAAACTTGATTTTCCCAAGGTCACTCCAGCAGTGCAGAAATTCTCCTGTGACACTTGTATTTTTGAGATTTCTCCCGAACCATGAGACCTGTGTAAAAACTGAAGGAGGTTTTTCTTATTTTCCCTATGATGGACAAAAACCTCTCTCATGTTTTCCAAATTCATCTCGGTTGGGCCAAAAACACATTTTTTTATCAAAACTGGCCCTAGGTGTGGCAAATGACTTGGTCCTTGGAATGAATTTTTGGAAAATGAGGGAGGCATGATGTTTATGAGCTGGTATGGAATTATAATTTCTGATATGATATATCAAATGGGTCCTTTGCTCCTATGCCTCTTTTCCATGGAAAACCATAGCTTAGTTGGAAGAGGAAATTAGGGTTTGGTGTAGGGGATTTAGGACTGCCTTACAGAGGGATGGGAATGAAGGGGTTAAGGGTTTTCTAAATTATTGGGGAAATTTTGGGGGAGAGGGATAGATGTTAGGGAGTAGGGAAAAGTGGAATTTCTAGAATTGAGTGAGGGGAAGGGGTAAAAAAGGTCAAAAGACAG
The DNA here is from genome assembly GCA_034641835.2 of Pinus albicaulis. Taxonomy (NCBI): domain Eukaryota; kingdom Viridiplantae; phylum Streptophyta; class Pinopsida; order Pinales; family Pinaceae; genus Pinus; species Pinus albicaulis. The sequence goes on from CM076583.1 coordinate 51,430,433, forward strand.
GCCTAGTCTCAAAAAGTGTCAAATTGTGGCAATAGACTAGGTTTTGTCAAAAAATGATGATTTTGAGGGATATGAGTGATGGGAAGTGTTTACGAAGGTATATTAAGGACAGGAGGAGGTGTAATAGAATCAGGATATAAGCCTTGTTGATTATTTAACCATGGAGGTCATGAAACCAAGAAAATTGCCTTTAAAAACCCTAGTTTTCTCTGAAAAATAGGCATGTTGCCTCTCCTTTGCTGCAGATGTCTTTAGTGATGAGTTGGCCTCTTACCTTACCTATTTTTATGCTGATAGACACCTTGATACCTTTGTATAAATGTCAAAATGGGTATTTTTCCTTTGCAGACTTTGTGTTTGGCCAAGGATTCCTTCCTTGGAAGATTTTCTGATCTTCTTTGGACAATCACTTTCTCATCTTCCTCCTCTTTGATTTTACTTTCCTGGCACATAAAAAACAGTGACTTAGATCATTCAAAAAACCCTACAACCTATGAAACCCTAAATGACCTAGTGGGAGGCCCTTTGGACTTGGCCTTTGTTTGAAAACTTGAGTTGGGATCCCTATGTGAAAAATGGTGACCTTAGGTAGTAGTGGAGGGGTTGGGCAACACAAGAACAGTGGGCTTGAGGCCAAAGGTGAACAGACATGGTGAAGATGAATAGCATGAGCCCATGATGGTTTTTTGAGAGTAATGAGCGGAACTTGACATGATATAATGATAAGATAGTGAAAAAAATATCCTAAGGATAATGAAGGCAGTGAGATTTCTAGAACTCACAATGTTCATGAATTTTGTTTCTAGAAATCTAGGATAGAAATTTAGTCATCTACAAAGGCAAAAAAATTACTGATGACTAACAGACCCCACCTAGTGTAGGTGCTTAATTTTCACTAGGATCATCATCTTGTTGAATCTCAACACTCCCTCTCAAAAATAAAGGGATTATCTTTCACCCCGATCCTGTCTCTATGGTATTCGAATTTGCTCCTGCTGATCACCTTCATCAGAATAGCTGCATCCTGATCTTCTGCAGGAATGTACTGAAGCAACATGATCTTCTGCTGCACACACTATTTGATATGATGATACTAAATATCTATATGCTTAGATCTATCATGAAACATATGATTAATCGAGAGTTTGATGCAACTCTGATTATCACAATGAATCATTGTAGGATCTAAATGAGAACCAAACAAACTAACCAGGATCTTCCTCATCTATATAGCCTCACATGCAGCTTGAATTTCTGCCATGTATTCTGCTTCCACTGACCTGAGTGCCACATATTTATATTTCCTGTTGTACCAAGAAACAAATGTAGATCTGATAGTGAAAACCCCTCTTGATGTGCTTTTTCTGTCCATTGGGTTGCCTGCCCAATCTGCATCCATGAAGCCATGTAAATTCACCTCATACATCTATCTGTACCATAAGCCATACTCAGATGTGCCCCTAAGATATCTCATGACATGTTTGCCCACCTTCCAAAGGAGCTTGGTAGGCTTAACCATCGCTTGACTAAGTTGGTTCACCGCATAACATATGTCTAGTCTTGTATTAACTAAATACATGAGTGGACCCACCAACTGTCGATAGACAGTACCATCCAATACCTCTCCATATGTAGCATCCTCTTTCCTCCAGATTCCAAGAAGAGGAGTACCCATGGGTTTACAGCCCTCCATGCGAAACTTACTGAGTATCTCCATTTCATACTTGTCTTGAGACACAAATAGTTCACCTTCTCACTGCCATATTTCCAATCCAAGGATATAGTGAAGGAGGCCCATATCCTTCATCTCAAACTCCTTTGCAAGGTCCTCCTTGCATGAGTGTATCAGATGCTCATCACCAGTCAGTATTAAATCATCAACATAAAGAAAAATGATTAAAAGCTTACCATCCACCACAATCTAGTATACGTTTGCATCCACCTCACTCTTGGTGAAGCCAAGTCTAGTGAAATAACTGTTGATCTGAGTGTACCAAGCATGGGTGGCTTTCTTCAGCCCATACAATGCTCTTTTGAGTATGCACACATGTGAATCGCTGCTAAAGATCTAAAATACTTTAGGCTTCTCAATGTACAGTTCTTCCTCAATGATCCCATTAAGGAACACAGTCTTCACATCCATCTGACGAATGTGCCAACCCATATGTGCTGAGAGAGCAAGGATGGTCCTTACGGAAGAATACCATGTGATAGGTGTAAAGGTTTCTTCATAATCAATCCCCTTGAACTGTGAGGAGCCTCGGGCCACAAATCTTACCTTATACTTCTCAACACTCCCATCAACAGCTTTCTTTACCTTGTAGATCCAGCTTGAACCTACCACTGATTTATCAACCAGCCTTTGAACAATTTCCCAAGCACTGTTTCTGACAATGGAGTCATACTCCTCCACCATTGCATCTACCCATGTGAGCTCATGCACTGCTTCCTGAAAGGAAGATGGCTTTGTCACAATACATTTTCTCAAGAGAGACATGTATCTAGTGAATCGATCAGGAGACTGTCTGTGTCTGCATTGTGAAGTAGGGACTCCTACATTATGTGCCTTATCAAGCTTTAGCCTCTTAGCTTCTGTGGTATGCCTTCTACTAGTTTTGATGTTTGGCTCTGCGTGAGTGGAATCCTTCACTCCATGAACCTACTCCTGTGGCTGATCCACATCTAGAAACTCATCTATGGGAACCAAAAGTTCCTCCTCTACATGCAAGTCTAGCTCCCTTTCAAGGGACCCTTCTTTATATATACAAAACCCTGTTTTATATATAAAGCCCGACCCTTAAAGGTTTTTTTTCCCCTCATCTTAAGCCCTCGCTCCTTACAAACACCCACATGACCCTAACCTTGCTTACTACATAAGCCCTCTACTCTAAATGTTTTAAGCCCCCTCCGCCTTTATCAAAAACCTTATAAAACCCTCACTTTACCTTATAAATTAAGTGCATCTGCTTAATTTATTAAAACCCGTGGGCACTATCAGTGCATGGGTTAACAGGGAGGGTGCCTCCGCAGTTGACCCTGTTGACTGCAGGGGTAACCCAGATGAACGGTCGAGATTCACTGCGGGGGCATAAGCGAAATAAATTATCCGTACCTCAAGGCATCCCGCAGTGATGTATGCGGCCACCACCACTGCACTTGTCCACCGCCTCTTGTCGTGCGATCACCGTCGATCTCCAATCCCGAGATTCGATGGTCCACGACACATATCACAAATAAAGTTGTGTGGGCATTAAAACTTCCCCAATCACGTGATATGGGTGGTTTTCCTTGCCACTCGGTGCTCGATGAATGGAATCGCATCTAATTTCCTAAAACCCTCTTACCGCCTTTTCTCTGCACGATAAACTGCTTACGATTTTCAAAACCACTTATCCCTCCGCACCCTTTTTCAAATCCTCCCACCTCCATTCAAACTCCTGCCTGGTTCCGCCTTTGGAACCCTATCTCCCACATCGTTTTCTCCTCTGCAAATGCTTCTGACCGATCCAAACCATAGAAAATGCAGTCATGTTTCCTCCCCACAGGTTTTTAATTAACAAATTGTGTTTATGTGCAAGTTTAATGGTGGAAGTGCATGGAATGCATTCCGATGGCCCATAAATTGTGGATGAAGCCCTGGGTGATGATCTAGGGGTTTAAATTGAATTAAAATATACCAGAGGCCCTGTATCAAGATCAATCATCGATGAAGCATGATCATCAATTGTTAATTAACCCACCAACACAGAAGAAATGCACACCTACGCATACAAATAGAACACAGTGAGAGGAAATACAGTCAAAGGACAGAGCTAAAGCGATGAAGATTTAAGAGCTAAAAGTGTAACAGAGAAAAACTATAAAGGGTTAGCCTAATAAAGCAAAGTTTAAAGACAATGAAGACAAACATTAGAGATCTAAGGATTAAAAAGTTGAGGTTTAAAGATCAAAAGGTTAATCGAAAGGATTAATAAAATAAAACAGAGATAAAGGCAAAATAAGAGAAAATATAGTGAAACAACTTATAAAGGTTAAATTAAAGTTTAAAGGCCTAATACAGAGTTTAAAGAGTAAACAGAGGCAAATCAACAGAGAGACCCATTCGAATGACTCGATCAAGGCATTTACTTCTTCAGAAAGGATGTTTTGCGACCTACAAAATATCTTCCTTCAAAAAGACATCAAATAGTTATTGCAAACTGTTAGAGATATTTTTCAACTGTCAACAGTTATTGTAAAGTTACTGATAAAAGCCTCAAAGTCAAACATTTCCAGAAATCAGCTCAAACAGTGAAATTTAGAGTTATTATTACAGATATATAGTCAGTCTTATCTTGCCTTGGGCATTGCATGGTCTCAAAGGTCAAGAGATAATTTACTTTGTAATAACTATAGTGAGAAGCCCTAGAATAGGATCACCTCCTGATTTTGCAGTTAAACAATGCTTGCATGATCCCTGTAAAGGGTTGGCATTAGATGGCTCTTTGAAGTAATATATAGTCTTTTGGAGGCTAAAAAGTAATTGATGTCTTGGAGCTTGTGAAGCCTTGATTTGTTTGTTGATGGAGGAGGCTTGCTTGCAGGATCCCTTAGCTTGGCTTATGGTGAAGTGCTTCTATTCTGTTATTGTTTTTTCTTGTTTCATTATGTTTCCATCTTTCTATGCTGCAATAGAACAAAGGATTTAGACTAAGAAATGTTTTTAAAGGCACCTTAGCTCTATTTTTTCTTCACTGTCTTTATGTTTTCCTCTGCTAGGAAATTTTAGAGAATTCTTAATTTCTCTCTAGACCCCCTAAGCTTGTTTATTTCATGAATGGTTTAATACTATAGGTATCAAACATTATTTATGGCTAGCCTTGCTTATTTGATGTCACTAAAACACTGTTTCTAAATTCTCTCTCTAAAGTACTATTAGTTAGGTCTGCCAAAGAGGTTTTGTTTCGATCATACCCTTTGTACTTGCTTAAATAATTATTTTGGAGATCTTCATAGCTATAATCAAATATGTTTAAGCATTCCCTCTTCTCTGATTAAAATTAAATGTGTGTCTTAAATTTTTTCTGTCCTTGAAGGTGAAATCACTAGAAGTTAAATGAATTTCTCGCCTTCTATATTTCATTGGAATGTTTGTCTTGACTAATTCTTAGCTTAAGTTGGATCAAAGAATTTACGGTTTTCCCTGTCTATTGATTGCCTCTTTATGGTTATGATATTTAATTCCCTTCTTGTTAAAAGGTACATGATAAAGGATTCTTAATTTCCCTTTGTCCTACTTTTATTATCACAATTGATGTCCATCTCATTGCCCTAAAAAACCTTGAAGATTGTTGAGATTCAACAAGATGTTGAGCTTAGTGAAAAGAGTCGCCTTCACTAAGTGGGCCCACAAGCTATTTTTGGCGCAAGTCTATTTTTAGACTACGTCTATTTTTAGACATGGTGATCATATTTCAAAAGTTGTAGGATGTTATTTGTGGATGGTTGATCAAGTTTGAAAAATAGATGAAATTCTATTTTTAGAATATTGGGTGAAGTCTATTTATAGATCGTCGATCTAAAAATAGATGCATTTCGATTATTATTAGCTCTTGATAATAATCAGACACTAAAAATCAACTTATTCTCTTGGAGAACTTTTTTTTAGTGCACGTATGTGGTAGATCAGTGGATTGAGGGAATTACGCAATTCCCAAGGGTTTACTAGAGTTCATGCATGGAGGATTCAGTTAGAACTCAAGTGGCAGAGTTATGACAGAGTTTGAAGAGTAGTTTATGGAGTTGTATTTAGTTTAACTCAGTTAGAATCCGTTGAGCTAGTTGTATCTAGTCTAACTGAATGATATGTTGATCAGTAGTTGTCATTGATGTCAACGCAAGCAGCACCAAGGGCTAACCCAATATTGCATGGGAATTTTGACCTACCAAATTAATATATTCTGGGTCAATAATTCTTTTGATGGTTTCTACTTTTCGAGATTTTTCCGTTGATATATGGCATGCCATGTAATTCTTCACGGTTTGAGAGATATTCATGTTTGAAGTTTGTACCCCCAGTTAGTGGGCTAAAACCCCATGGGGTTGGGGCATGGGTCATTGAAAATTCATAATTAATATTTTTAAGCTCCTAAAATCCCTCCCACGTTCAATTTTTGAAGCCCCTCTCAACTTAAGCATTCATATAAATTGTGATCTTCATTTCCTCCTTATGAAGGGGATTCAGCCATCTGAAATAGGTCATCGTGGCATTTTCACTCTAAATTTTTTTCTTTGAAGGATAAAAAGCTGAAATTTGTATGAGGCAAAGCTGAAATCCTGAGGAAGCTGCAATAAAAATTTCAAATAATGTTGCGTAATATTTTGGGAGATATGATCTGTGGAAGTAAGGGTTTTTGCAGGTTCTTGAAATTCATCTCAAAGAAGTGACCTTGGTAAAATCATCATAACTCTCTCTCTGAGTATCGGATTGGAATTATGTAAAAAGTGGTAGATAGTGCACATCTGTAGTTTTCATTCTATCAATTTCAGAGCCAAATGAAGAAACAGTGACACGTGGCATGCCGTACAAGTGCGCTCTACGGAAACAATCCATAATTAGGGAATTGTGAGAAATTGGGTATAACTCTCTCTTGAAGAATCCAAATTGGGTCAGACCTATGGCATTGGAAATATGACTCAGAGGACTACTACAGGACCAAAAATAAGATATTGAGGATCTGAAATAACAGAGATGCACCAGATTCAAAATCGAGCTCCTAGAAGGCAAGAAAAAGCTAGATCATATGTTGTCAAGGATTGCAAAGGACCAGAATTTCTATGGCAGAAAATAAAAGCAAGGTGTAGCAGAGGGTAGGATGACAAGAGCAGGAACCAAAGTGCATAAAAGCAACAATAATTTCATCATATGAAGTCTTCAAGTGGGCAGCACTGCATACAATCATTGTAAAGTATTTCCAACAATTGGTATGAGAGCTTGGTTCCTTCAATAACAGTTTAACAACTGGAAGGAGGTCATGTAGCATACCAAGAATGGTGTACCTCTATTCAATGAAAATAATTATGCACTTTGGAAGGGAATAATGGAGGTGTATATCTTGGCACAAGGTTACGAAGTATGGGACACTGTTCAAAATGGATTTACATCAACCGCGGATGAACAAGGTAAGAATAATTTGGCAAATGATGCAAAAGCAAAGAATATTATTATTAGTGGACTTATTGAATTTTCTTATCATAAGGTGTTGGGTTGTAAAACCGCCAAAAATGTATGGGACAAGCTTGAGAATATATATGCAGGTGACTCAAATGTCAAAGAAGCAAAGCTTCAAACCTATAGAGAAAAATTTGAGCAACTCAGAATGAAAGAAGATTGCAACATTGCTGCATACTTTCAATACATTGATAAAATAACCAATACTCTGAAAGGATTGGGAGAGTTAGTTGACGAGAAGACTACTATACAGAAGATTCTTAGAACGTTACCAGGGAGATTCAACCCAAAGGTATTAGTCTTAGAATACAGTGCAAATATGGACAAACTCAGCAAAGAGGAATTACATGGAGTTCTCATAGCATATGAAATGAGACTTGATGAAGAAGAGGGTACTTCACATCTAGAAACTGCGTTCGTTGCATCTAAGAAAACCAATAAGGATAAAAAACTTTCAATTGAAAATACATGCAGCTGCAAGTGTGAAGAAAAGGGAGATGATGAAGGTCTTTTAGATGAAGAATATGCTTACTTCACGAGAAAACTACAAATTGGTAAGGGAAAATTCAAAGGTAAAATTCCATTGATATGTTTCAGCTGTAATGAGGTTGGGAATTTTGCAGCAAAATGTCCAAACAAAAGTAATGGAAACTCAAAAAGAAATAAAGGCTTTAAGAAATTCAACAAGCAAGGATCCAAAAGTAACTTTCTCTCTAAAGAAGGTAGCTCATCATCCGATGAAGACAATGATAGTGAAGAAGAAGCCAATGAGAGAGTATTGTTTATGGCCAAGCACAATAAACCCAAGCACAATAAGCAAGAGGTATCAAACAACGAAGAAGAAGGATGGACCATAGACGAATTTTATGAGGAAACAATCAAGCTTATAAAAGATCTCAAGGCAGAGAAGATCCGTTCCAAAACTCTTGAAGAACAAGTTCAATGTCTCAAATTGAAGTTGAAGAACACAAATGCATTGAAGAGTCACTTCGAAATAAGTTGGAATAAATAAACCAAGAAAGGGAAAAATTAGAAGCCAAAGTTGTCTCGCTGCGTGAGGAAGTGAAGAAAGGAAAAAATATCCAAAACTATGCCAACAACTCAAGGGCATTGGAAGAACTCATCAACAGTCAACGATCTTACAACAAAACTGGCATCGATTTTACAAAGAAAGACGGGACCTTCTACAACAAAATACATTAGACCTATGAAGACCATTGTACTGTATAACCTGGCTGGGACAAGTTTGCAAGAATAGCCTTGGAAGACAAGTTCATAATAAAAATTTCATATAGGTACCAACACTATTTTTTTGGCTACTATGTATTCCATGTGGAAAATTTGGTCATAAAGCTGTAGACTATTGCATGTTAAACACCATCGTAAGCACACATGGTGTATGGGAAGATGAACACACACCGAGGCTCAACACAATGAAGGATAACGTAAGAGACTTTCTTATTTTCCATTATGCAAAGATGTACATTTATGGTACAATGGTGTGACTCTTGGTTTCATCTTCCAAGGTCACTTGGACTCCATTGTGACTTTTCGCATTCCACACCTACCCATGTAGGATTAGGTGTTCCAACATCCCCCCTTAATCCGAAGGGGTATGTGTGAGTCCAAGAAAAGAGTTGTAATACAAATCTGCAAAGTATGCATGGCAGCACTTGACTGAATCAACTCTCTGAAATGTTGGAAAAAAAAGGTGGTTTTAGGATGACCACAAACACTGGAACGCAATACATGTTGCAGTTCCTGGAACTCTTCCAAAACTGGCAAGAAGCTGAAGGCTTCTGCTAGAGGAATTGTCCCTCATAAAAAAGGGAGACCTTCAACCTAAAAGAAGGGAGGTCTACTACCTGTGATGGTTTTAGGATTACCAACAACTCTGGAATGCTTGAAGCATTTGCTGGAACTCAACCAAAGCTGGCAAGAAGCTGAAGGCTTCTGCTAGAGGAAGTGTTCCTCGTATATGAAAGGGAGACCTTCGACCTAAAAGAAGGGAGGTCATGATGGTTTTAAGATTTATACATAATAAATATGATGGTTTTAGTTATCACAGCGAAAGTATGCTCATGGTACTGTGCTCTTTGTCTACATCTAAGATAGAGACAAAAAATTGTGGCTCGAGCTGTGAACTACGGCCACAACTTTGAATGGAATGAGAATTTGCTGGCTCAAAAGCTCGCCAGTATTTGACGACCGAAGCGCCTTACATGGTGACCACCATTTTCCCCCCTGTCAGGGACAAGGTGAGATGATGGTGAGGGAGGGAGGCATATTTGGGAGGGCGTGGTTGAGAGTGTAAGTGAGGTGAGGGGTGGGAGAGTAGGTGGAGGGGCGTCGAACATTGTGTAGGAGCGATGATTGGAGGGTCGGAGACCACTGTGGGGAATTGTGAGCTGTAGATTGGCGTTGACACAGAGAGCTGGGCGGAGTGAGGTAGGGTGAATGCAGATAGAGAGAGCGCAGCTAGCAGAGAGAGGTGGTTTAGGCATGAGGCGAAGCGTAATCGAGGGGTAATGGGCTCGGATGGAGATGCAAGCGATGGTTGCTAGCAAGGGAGGGGGTCGTCGAGAGATAGGGCCGAGTAGGGAGTAGTGTAAAGATTGGAGTGGGAGATTTACCGTAGGCGAGGTCGAGAGCCATAGAAGGGAGTCACTATGAAGAGTTAAGTGTAGCAGATAGGCATAGAGAATGGTAGGATGCGTGAGGAGTTAATGGCATAGGGAATAGTGCAAGGGAGGAGGTTCGAATGTGAGCTGGGAGGGTCTATCGGGTAGAGCGAGCAGGAGTCGAGGTATGGGTATGCGTGTTGAGGCGGGTGGACGGTCATATAATGGAGCTGGAAGGGTTTGGGAATGAGGGCCGAAAGGCCAGTTGGGTTGTGTATCGCAGGGAGGCTGCCGAGAGTGTGAGCGTGAATGCTCAGGTAGCAGGTAGGGTAGATGTGATGTAGAGCATTGAGCGGTGTATGGTGAGGGACGTGGGTGAGGGAGAGTTGTATTGTAGGTAGGGAGTAGTGTAATGTGTAGGGGGAATGGGAGTGTGGCGGAAAGGGTATTAAAGAGGGCGCGAGGAGTGAGGAGGAGGAGCGCAAGAGCAGATATGGCACTGTAGGGAGAGGGGAGAGGTAAGAGCATGGGTTAAACAACGTAGAGTGAATGGAGCGACCGTGAGGTGATAGCGCAGCGCGCCAAGATGTGAGGAAGTTTAGGTGGGGCGAAATTCTATTTTTTATTTTTATTTTATTTTATTTTATTTTTAAAAACAGTAGAGTAGAGATAGGAAATTCACTTAAAAACAGCAACAGAGGAATGCAGTCTAGAAGCTCAAAAATTTTCACAGAATTTTTCAGAATATTATAACAACAAAAAATCCAGTAGAAACTCAAAATTCTTTTGCAGTAAAACCAAAAAATTCTTCAAAACCCCACTTTGAACAATATTCCAGCAGGTCTTCAAAAGCAGAATTAAAGGCGGAAAATGCAGAGAAAAGATCAGAATTTAGAAAACCTTCAGATGCACTTCTTCAACACCACTGCTGCTCTTGTTCAAAGTCAATTTCTGAATGCTGCCACGGATTTTGAATGCTCCAAGATGAAATTTCTGAATGCTTCAGATGGGAAGTGCTGCCTTCTCTTCAAAACCACTACTGCTCTTCTTCAAAACAAATTTTGAATGTGGCAAAAAATTGCTACAAAAACTCTGAGTGCTGAAAAAATGTCAAGAATTTTTGCAGATATGCATAGGCCATAAACACAAATGGCTCACTCAAATTGAAGCAGGGCCAGCAATCGCTCGCTCTGATACCATGTTAAACACCATGTTAAGCACACACATGGTGTATGAGGAAGGTGAACACACACACAAGAGACTCAACAAAATGAAGGATAAGCGTGAGGCTTTCTTCTTTTCCATTATACAAAGATGTACATTTATAGTACAATGGTGTGACTCTTGGTTTCATATTCCAAGGTCACTTGGACTCCATTGTGAATTTTCGCATTCCACACCTACCCATGTAGGATTAGGTGTTCCAACATCACGTACCCTCGGAACGAATACAATTCCAGGAGATTTGTCAAATATGAACCTCCCAGGGCTCAGCGAAACATCATTAGATTTGAACATTTAAGAAATAATATTGAATGTTACAAATGTGAGAAACTTTTAAGACACCATAGCGAAGCTGCAGGACTTAAAAGAATCATACGGAAAGTCTTAAATACAGAATGAATGAACATGGAGAGAAGAAGAAGAAGAATAATGCTTCCATGCTACTACGCTTTCAAGGCTCAAAAGAATAAAGATGTGTGGTATGTTGATAGTGGTGGCTCAACGCATATGACTGGAGATAGAAATAAATTTGTATCTCTTAAAGAGAAGAAGGATGGAACCGTGTCCTTTGGAAATGATGGATCTTCAAATATTATAAGATGAGGTACTGTCACTCTCGGATGCAAAGATTCTCTACCCAATAATGTTCTATTGGTTGAAAACATGAATCACAATCTGCTCAGTGTTGGAAAAATGTGTGATCAAGGACACACAATACTATTCAACTCCACGAAATGTGAAATCAGGAAAGGCGCGTATGGTGAAATTGTGGCTACAGCAAGTCAAGCTCCAAATGACATATATGTTCTCGATGAAGCAACTAATTCATGTCTAATAGCTAAAGAGGATAATACAATAATTGGTAGCAATGACGATCGACTAAGTAAGAGGTTTGCTACAAAGGTGCAAAGTGATTTCGAGATGTCTTCAATTGGTGAGCTGACATACATCTTAGGGCTTCAAATATCTCAGCAATAGAAAGGAATATTTATATGTCAAGCCAAGTACATCAAGGAAATGCTCAAGAAATTTAAAATGGAATATTGCAAACCCATCCTTACTCCAATGGTAACAGGTTGAAAATTGAGCATAGACGACTCATCTAAGGATGTGGATCAAAGGTTGTACAAATCTATGATTAGTAGTCTTCTATATGTAACAGCTTCCCAACCAAATGTTATGTAAGCAGTTGGACAAGTAGCAAGATTCCAAGTAGCACCAAAAGAAATCATATTAAATATTCCTCAACATTGGAATATCTTCGCCAAAAGCTTTGGATTATCCCAATTTCTCATTATATTTTCCGTTTTTCAGAATATAAAGGGGGAGTGGAAGTTTGTACAGGTCCGCAGGATGGTTTTGTTTCAGGGGGAGCTACCCTTTTCCATTGATGTCAAAGGGGGAGAGAATGTTGTAGGAAGAGGTGTCATGATCGCAGGGGGAGTACTTGTGTTGCCATCAAAGCCAAAGGCGGAGATTGTTGATAAGCAGTTGTCATTGATTTCAACCCAAGCAGCACTAGGGGCTAACCAAATATTGCATGGGAATTTTTACCTACCAAATTAATATATTCTGGGTAAATAATGCTTTTTATGGTTTCTACTTGTCGATATGTTTCCATTGATATATGGCACGCCATGTAATTCTTCACGGTTTGAGAGATATTCATGTTTGAAGTTTGTACCCCCAGTTAGTGGGATAAAACCCCATGGGATTGGGGCATGGGTCATTGAAAAGTCATAATTAGTATTTTTTAAGCTCCTAAAATCCCTCCCACGTTCACTTGTTGAATCCCCTCTCAACTTAAACATTCATATAAATTGTGATCTTCATTTCCTCCTTATGAAGGGGATTTGGCCATCTGAAACAGGTCATCGTGAATTTTCGCTCTAACTTTCTTTTTATGAAGGATAAGAAGCTAAAATTTTTATGAGGTGAAGCTGAAATCCTGAGGAAGATTCAGTAAAAATTTCAGATCAAGTTGCACAACATTTTTGGAGATATGATCTGTGGAAGTAAGGGTTTTTGCAGGCACCTAAAATTCATCTCAAAGAAGTGACCTTGGTAAAATCATCATAACTCTCTCTCTGAGTATCGGATTGGAATTCTGTAAAAATAGGTAGATATTAAATAGTCTATAGCTTTCACTCTATCAATTTCAGAACCAAATGAAGAAAAATGACACGTGGCATGCCGTACAAGTGCGCTCTACTGAAATAGTCCATAATTAGGGCATTGTGAGAAATTGGGTATAACTCTCTCTTGAAGAATCCAAATTGGGTCAGACCTGTGGCATTGGAAAGAAGATTCAGAGGACTATTACAGGACCAAAAATCAAATATTTAGGATCTTAAAGAACATAGATACACCAGATTCAAAATCGAGCTCCTAGAAGGCAAGAAAAAGCTAGATCATGTGTTGTCAAGGATTGCAAAGGACCAGAACTTATACAGTAGAAAAGCAAAGCAAGGTGCAGCAGAGGGTAGCATGACAATATCGACAACCAAGGTGCATAACAATAGCAAGAATTTCATCACAGTAAGTCTTCAAGTCGGCAGCACTGCATACAATCATTGTAAAGTATTTCCAACATCGTACACTAGTGAGAGTGGAGTGAATTAATTAGTTAATTAATTCAAAAATAATAACTCATTAATCAACTGAACAGTACAGAAGTTAACTATAGTGCATGTCAGTTTCAGTGGAGACCTAGTGGAGACATAGGTGAAAGGGCAAGATGGACTATCTGTTGTGAATATAGTGATGCACTGATTGCATCACACACACATTGGAGTTTCCAATGAGGATTGCGTAGTCAAGGCAAGAGTAATTAAAATTCATTTAGAGATATTCTTCAGTATGGATTGCGTAGTGGAGGCAGGCTAGCAGGGGGTAGAGATAGGTGCATGGATTTGCAAGATTGTTCCTGATTAGTGTATGACGATTGTACTATACTGAGAGCTTGATAAGCTTTGTATGAGAATTGTAATATGATTCCATGATACATAATATATAGTTGGGGTTTTCAACTTCAAGCTTTCTCTATTAAAAAGAACTGTGTTATGTGCGATTGATTTTATTTATGCTTCACATGTGTGTGCAATTAATTTTCCATAATAGATTAACAGTGGAATGATTCTGTATCTTGCAACAAGTTAAATATTGTGAGATCAGGGGAATCTAGGACATATGCATGCTTAATGTATATAATTTCTACAAAGATCCATTGACCAAGTTAGATTTTCCTTGTGATGCTCCCTAATCTATTGATAAACCTTTCACAACTTTTATAGAATCCATTTCCCAATGAATGTGAATATTTCCCCATTCTATCTATTCTGTTAGATCATATTACCCAACCAAAACAAACAACAAACCCTGTACTTAATAACTAGCCTAAAATCAACCATATAAAGCAAACAAGTTCATATCCTTTGCATACAATAGAGAGAGCCCTCTCTGAGTCCAGGAAGGCTAGGTCCTAGGACTCCAAAGACTGGTTTCATGTTACCCTGTTCATTTGGTCTACTAGTATGCTAAATCACAGGACCCTAACATCCTAGCGATCACAGTGGGACCTTTGAACTTGACTAATGATAAACCAAAACTATTTTTTGGTCCTGAAGTAGAAGGAAAATACCAAGAAGGAGCTATCCCTCCATTCTTTGTTAGTCTGAATATACATGATAAAATCTTGCACAATGCCATGCTAGAATCTGGTGCCTCTCACAACCTCATGCTAAAAGTGGTGATGGAGAGATTAGTCCTAGAAATTACTAAACCTTATAAAGACATGTATTCTTTTGATTTAAGCAAATTCAAATGTTTGGGTCTAATCAAGGATTTGTGTGTCAATATGGCACAAATCCCTACTAAGGGTCTAGTCATGGACATAATAGTTTTTGATATTCCCCCAAATTATGGCATGCTTCTATCTAGATCATGGGGAGCCAAACTTCAAGGGAGCCTTCAAATGGAAATGTATTATGCTACCATCCCAGTCTTTAACCAAACAAGGCGATTGTACCAGGAATATCATATGAAATATATGGTAAACAGCCTATATAGGCCAACCAACACTCCTGTTTATTCCATTCATTTAGATCTTGATTCATTCATCTTGTTCAATGAATATGAAATCAGAAAACAAGAAAATGAAAATGAGAAAGAGTTAAGCCCACTAGAACAACCAAATATGTCTTCAAAAGAAGAACATAATAGCTCAAACTTTAGCATACTTGAATAGCAACATGACAGTGAATATGAGACAGAAACACTATGGAACATGAGCTTTGATAGCTCTTGTGGCAAAGCTGGTTCTAGAGCCAGTGTATGGATACATAATACAAACAAAGGACATTCCTACAAACTTGATTTCTAGTGCACTAATAACATTGCAGAATATGAAGCTCTCCTCCTTGGCTTACATTTTCTTAAAATCATAGGAGCTAATAAAATATTATTCCAAGGAGATTCAGAGCTAATCATTAGGCAAATAAAAGGGGTGTATTTAGCCAAAAACCCAAGATTGAGAGAATATAGGAATGCTGCCCTAGATCTCCTGAAAACCTTTGAGAAATATGAACTCACTTTCATCCCTATAGCTCAGAATAACCTTGCAAATGAGCTTGCCTTTGCTTCTAGCAATTGCCAAATACCCCATGTAAATGAACAATTCACTATCAAAGTAAAAAATTGGCATACAGTACCTAACAATGAAAACTATTGGCAAGTGTTTGAGGGTGATAAACATATTCGGAATTTTCCGCAATCTGAAAATGATTTTGTTGTACCAACACCTAACTCAAGCCATGAAGAAGATTGTTTTGCTGAAAAACAAGCCCAAAAAACAGAGTTGTCCTCTACTGCTGATATAAACCAATTTGAACATCTTTATAAAGCAGAATTACTTGAAAATCTAGAACAAAAGGACCTTGAGGTTTTACAATGAAAATATTATACAATACCAAGGGTCCTTACACCATTAGAGGAGCTTTTTGATTTCAATGATGTAGCTAAGAAACCAAAGATGGATCCTACAGAAACTAATGTAGAAGAATATAACATAGGAAGCATGATGGAACCCAAAATGATCAAGCTATCTAACACTCTTCCTCCTCACATAAAACATGAATATATTGAGCTTTTCAAAGATTTTGGAGATGTGTTTTCATGAGGGTAAAAAGATATGAAATCATATGATACCAGCATTATTCAACATAAAATTCCTCTTAAGGAAAATCAGAAACCTTTCAAACAAAAACTAAGAAGGATAAACCCTGTTTTATTACCTTTAGTTGAGAAAGAGATAAAAAATATGTATGTTGCTGGGATCATAGTTCCCCTTAGATACTCAGAGTGGGTTTCAAACCTTGTGTCAATTAGGAAGAAGATCAGGGAGGTTAGACTTTGCATTGACTTTAGAAATCTGAACAAGGCCTCCCTAAAAGATAATTATCCCTTGCCTAAAATGGATCACATACTTAAAAAGGTGGTTGGATCCAAAAGAATGTCACTGTTGGATGGAATTTCAGGCTACAACCAAGTGCTAGTAATCCCAAGTGATCGACACAAAACTGCCTTCACCACACCTTGGGGTACATTCATGTATGTTAAAATGCCATTTGGTTTGATGAATGCAGGGTCCACATTCAAAAAGGCCATGGACATATATTTTTCAGAAGACATAGGATAATTTATAATTATTTACCTTGATGACATCACTTTTTACTCTAAAACTGATAAAGAGCACTTAGTCCATTTGAGAAAAGTTTTTAAAAAATGTAGGAAATATGCCCTATCTTTGAATCCCAAGAAAACACTCTTTGGTCTCCAGGAAGGAAAACTCCTAGGCCACATAATCTCTGAAGAAGAAATCAAATTAGACCCCAAAAGAATTCAAGGCATATTGCAAATCAGCCATCCTAGAAATATCAAGGAGTTACAATCTTTCATTGGGGATATTAACTTTTTGAGAAGATTCATCCCCAACCTTGCTGAAATTTTGAGAAATATTACAAACATTCTCAAAAAGGAGATGGGAGTGAAATGGAATTTAAAAGCCAAACACTCATTTGAACTAGTGAAACAAGCTCTCACTCAAACACCAGTTCTCATCAGTCTTGATTTCACCAAGGATTTCTACATTTTTTTATTTGCATCTGAACACACCATTGCTGCAGTGTTGTTGCAAAAGAATAACATGGGCCAAGAACAACCAATAGCGTTTTTCAGTAAATCATTAAGATATGCTCCACTCAAGTATAACATCATGGAGAAAGAATCCTTAGCCTTGATAAAAGCACTGAAATATTTCTGAGTCTACATTTTTCACTCTCATATCGTTGCTTTTGTCCCACATACAGTTGTCAAGGATATTCTAAATCAAGACCCTGATGGTAAAAGGGGAAAATGGATTGCTATTATCTTGGAGTATGATTTAGAAATCACACCCACCAAGCTGGTTAAAGGACAAGGATTAGCAAAACTCATGGCTGAATCAAATTTCCAAGCATTGGATATGAATATGGTTGATGTTTTAGAAGAACAAGAAGAACTCACTGCTCCATACATTGAAGAAATCATGTGTTGCAAATTATTGAGATCATCACTTCAAATAAATATCAGCAAAAGAAAAGAAGGAAAAATCTGCCCAATGAAAAAGGCACTGGTCTTCATAAACTCAGAGATTTGATATTTGAAAGTTCTGGGTACCTCCAGTAAGGGAGTTGCCCTCCCCATGTGGAGCCACTGTTAGTCATCAGTAATTTTTTGTTGTTCTGGAGATGACTAAGTAATGTTCATAGATTTAAAAAAAAACAAATGTGAAATATTGTGAGTTTTAGAAATATCACTGCCTTCATTATCCTAAATCAAACTGTTTCACTATTTTTTTCCCTCTCTGCCTTCTAAATTTCACCTCACTGCTCCAAAACGACTTCATTTCTAGGCCTATTAATCTCATTTTTCACTCCCCTACCCATACTCTCATTCTCCCTCTAAAAACCCATTTCCCCCTTCTAAAAGCCCCTCAAAACCCTTTTCTTCATCTTTTTCCTTCATATCATCAAAAAAATGTAAAAAATGCATTTTTTACATTGTTTTAAACCAAAGTATTAAGGCTATTGGGACCCTTATTTATATATACAAAACCTTGTTTTATATATAAAACCCAACCCTAAAAGATTTTTTAGCCCCTCACCTTAAGCCCTCGCTCCCTAGAAACACCCACATGACCCTAACCCTGCCTATTCCATAAGCCCTCTGTTTTAAATGTTTTAACCCCCCTCTGCCTTTATCAAAAACCTTAAAAAACCCTCCCTTTACCTTATAAATTAAGTGCATCCGCTTAATTTATTAAAACCCATGGGCACTATCAACACGTGGGTTAACACGGAGGGTGCCTCTGCAGTTGACCCTGTTGACTGCAGGGGTAACCCAGATGAACGGTTGAGATTCACTGTGGGGGCATAAGCCAAATACATTATCCGTACCTCAAGGCCTCTCGTAGTGATGTATGCGGCCAAGTTGGTGATGCACCTGGAACCCACCACCACACCTGTCCACCGCCCCCTGTCGTGTGATCGTCGTCGATCTCCAAACCCGAGATCTGACGGTCCATGACACATATCAAAAATAAAGTTGTGCGGGCATTAAAAATTCCCCAACCACATGATATGGGTGGTTTTTCCCTGCCACGCAACACTTGATGAATGGAATCGCATCTGATTCCATAACAAACCGCTTACCGCCTTTTCTTTGTGCGATAAATTGCTTCTAGTTTTCAAAACCACTTATCCCTCCGCACCCTTTTTCAAATCCTCCCACCTCCATTCAAATTCCTGCCTGGTTCTTCCTTCGGAACCCTACCTCCCACATCGGTTTCTCCTCTACAAACCCTTCCGACAGATCCAAACCGCAAAAAATGCAATCATGTGCCCTCCCCACGGGTTTTTAATTAACAAATTGTGTTTACGTGTAGGTTTAATGGTGGAAGTGCATGGAATGCATTCCAATGGCCCATAAATGATGGATGAAGCCCTGGGTGATGATCCAAGGGTTTAAGTTGAATTAAAATAGACCAGAGGCCCTGTATCAAGATCAAGCATTGATGAATCATGATCATCAATAGTTAATTAACCCACCAACACATAATAAATTCACACCTACGCATACAAACAAAACACACTGAGAGGAAATACAGTCAAAGGACTGAGCTAAAGCGATGAAGATTTAATAGATAAATGTGTAATAGAGACAAACTATGAATGGTTGGCCTAATAAAGTAGAGTTTAAACACAATGAAGATAGAAAACAGAGATCTAAGGATTAAAAAGTTGAGGTTTAAAGATCAAAAGGTTAATCGAAATGATTAATAAAACAAAATAGAGATAAAGGAAAAATAAGAGAAAAGAGAGTGAAACAACTTATAAAGGTCAAATTAAAGTTGAAAGGCCTAATACAGAGTTTAAAGATTAAACAGAGGCAAATCAACAGAGAAACCCATTCGAATGACTCGATCAAGGCATTTACTTCTTCAGAAAGGATGTTTTTCCACCTATAGCATGTCTTCCTTTAAAAATACATCAAATAGTTATTGCAAACTGTCAGAGATATTTTTCATCTATCCGCAGTTATTGTAAAGTTACTAATAAAAGCCTCAAAGTCAAACATTTCCAGAAATCAGCTCAAACAGTGAAATTTAGAGTTATTATTACAGATAGATAGTCAGTCTTATCTTGCCTTAGGCCTTGCATGGTCTCAAAGGTCAAGAGATCATTTACTCTATAATAACTATAGTTAGAAGCCCTAGAATAGGATCACCTCCTCAATCTGCAGTTAAATACTGCTTGTATGTTCCATTGTAAAGGGTTGGCATTTTATGACTCTTTGAAGTAATATATAGTCTTTTGGAGGTTAAAAACAAATTAATGTCTTGGAGCTTGTGAAGCCTTGATTTGTTTTTTGATGGAGGAGGCTTGCTTGCAGGATCCCTAAGCTTGGTTTATGGTGAAGTGCTTCTATTATGTTATTGTTTTTTCCTGTTTCATTATGTTTCCATCTTTCTATACTATAGTATAACAAAGGATTTAGACTAAGAAATGTTTTTAAAGGCACCTTAGCTCTGTTTTCCCTATATTTATGTTTTCCTCTGCTAGGACATTTTAGAGAATTCTTAATTGCTCTTTAGACCCCCTAAGCTTGTTTATTTCATGAATGGTTTAATACTATAGGTATCAAACATGATTTATGGCTAGCCCTACTTATTTGATGTCACTAAAACATTGTTTCTGAAGTATCTCTCTAAAGTACTATTAGTTAGGTCTGCCAAAGAGGTTTTGTTTTGATCATACCCTTTGTACTTGCTTAAATAATTATTTTGAAGATCTTCATAGGTACAATCAAAGATGTGTAGGCATTACCTCTTCTCTGATTATAGTTATATGTGTGTCTTAAATGGTTTCTGTCCTTGAAGGTGAAATCACTAGAAGTTAAATGAGTTTCTCGCCTTCTATATTTTATTAGAATGTTTGTCTTGAATAATTATCAGCTTAAGTTGGATCAAATAATTTATGGTTTGCACTATCTATTGATTGCCTCTTTATGCTTATGATATTTAAGTCGCTTCTTGTTAAAAGTTACATGATAAAGGATTCTTAATTGCCCTTTTTCCTCATTTTATTGTCACAATTGATGTCCATCTCATTGCCATAAAAAACCTTTAAGATCCATTGACCAAGTTAGATTTTCCCTGTGATGCTCCCCGATCTATTGATGAACCTTTCACAACTTTTATAGACTCCATTTCCCAATGAATGTGAATATTTCCTCATTCTATCTATTTTGTTAGATCATCTTACACAACCAAAACAAACAAAAAACCTTGTACTTAATAACTAGCCTAAAATCAGCGATCTAAAGTAAAAAAGTTCACATCCTTTGCATACAATAGAGAGAGCCCTCTCTGAGTCCAGGAAGGCTGGGTCCTAGGACTCCAAAGAAAAGTTTCATGTTACCCTGTGCATTTGGTCTACCAATTTGCTAAATCACGGGACCCTTATAGTACATCCCTTGCACTGGTCTATCTGCATAAGTGTACCCTTAGGAAGTCTAGTAGAAATCTATTGCAAAATCTTCAGGGCGCCATGGTGAAGATGGCCCAATTTCCTGTGCCATAATTCGCCCTCATCCCGACTCACCACTTCTTCTTATTTGGCCACCATTGCAGTACAACCATCTACCTCCAGCTTGTAGAGATTCTTGACTCAAATCCCTATCGTCTTGATTTGACCCATTTTTTTATGTTGCAGGAACTTTTTTCCATCGCTGAAAAAAATGTCATAACCTCTGTCCTCCAACATAGTGACTGAGACCAAGTTATTCTTCAGACCTTGAACATGCATAAAATATTTCAACATAAATGGTTTACCTGACACCCTTTCAAAGGTTATGGTACCAATGTTGGTCACACTGTGTCGTCTATTAGTGTCTCGTGATTTGGCAGATTAGTAGACCAAATAACAGGGTAACATCAGACCAATATTTGGAGTCCTAGGACCTAGCCTTCCTGGACTCAGAGAGGGCTCTCTCTATGGTGCGAAGGATGTGAACTTGTTCGCTTTGTATGTTAGATTTTAGGCTAGTTGTTAAGTATGTTTTTGTTTGTTTTGGGTTTGAGGTAAATTGATCAAGTAAGACAAATGGAAAGAGAAACTTATCAAATCAATCAGGGCTATGGGGTCAGATGAAGCCAAGGATGTCTAAATGATGGACAAGGTGTATTCCAGGGCTAATTTAGCAAGGTTAATGGATCCTTTGGGTGATATGTGAGGTGAAATGAACATTAAGTTTGTGAAAAATGAAGAAGTCTTAAACATATATAGTTTGAAATAAAATACTCATGAGGTAGGGCAAACAATAAATCTCTATGAATAATACTCAAACTGTTAAACATGAAAGATAAACATTCAGGTGAGAAATAGAAGCATAAGAACTCCTAACTCTGGAAATTAACATTCAGCTATTGGGAAAACATATAAGAAAAAAAAATAACTAAATATATGGAGAGGGAACTCCTAAACAACATATATCAAACTATCGGGAACTCTGAAACAAGCTGTTAAGCATGGACAAAGGGCAAGATCGAATGAGATCTCTTTGAGTTAACTTAATCCATCATTATTTCATAGAAAGGTTTCAGAACTAGAGTTTTGAGAACTTCAAACAAGCAGGGCATACCTCGAATCATATTTGATAGCTAACATACTGACCATTAATGAAAAAAATAACAAATTCTTGGTAGACCTAAGGAGCAGTTAAGAATTCCTTATAATGACCAAGAAGAAGAAAACATCAAAGCTATAATAAATAAGAGGTTTGAGGTGTTTCCATGAGCATGTCTCAACCTATACCTTTCTGATCTACAGAAAACAAGAAACATGAAACATTAATGAAAACAAGAAGACATAAACAAATCTTGGAAACATCACCATTCACCAAGCTATGGAATCCTGCACACAATGCCAAGCAAGCCATTCATCTACTTCATAAAAACAATATTTTCTCCAAGCTCATAAAATTATTTATTGCTCTCAACATGTCAAGTTCTCCCTTTTTTTTACAATTAGTCCTCATGGTTTATATAAGCCAAAGAGGAGAAAACCTCACTAGAGCAACTAGAAGGCCCTTGGCCAAAGAAAAATATCTAAAACTGTCCTTGAGGCCTTACAAGGTCCAAGGCACAAAATATCTCTTCAAAATATCATTTTCAGACCAAAATAGAAAAAAAAATTCATTTTTAGGCTCTGAGATACATGATAGAACTTGCCTAACTCACATTTTCTTTTCCCTCACACAGGAATGTAGAAATTTGTCTCTAATTTTGCAAATTTTCCACGCGCACAGCACCAAAAAAGGCATTTTTGCAGCAAGGTTTTAGAGGCCTTCCCGATGTCGAAAATGGCTCCGTGATGGCTCGTTGGAAATATATGGATGTCTACTTTCCAAATATACTTTTGTTTGCTCAATAGTATCTCTAGAGGTTTCTCAAAAAGTAGAAAAGGCACCGGCTCAGAAACAATAGTAGAAAGGTGAAAAAATGGTTGTTTTTGGAGCTTTTGAGGGACCAAAACAACTCCAATGAGCTGAAATTTTGTGATCATGCTCCTCTAGTGCCAAGGAATCAAAAAATATAAAATTTTCCTGCTGAATATTCTCTGAGAAAAAGCGCAGCATCCGAGGTGTTGCGCTCCTAGGCTTAAAAATTCACAAAAAAACAAAAAGTGTTCAATTTTGCTCAAAATTGGTGAGTGAATCCCTCAAGGGTCCCTAGAGACCTGTAGTGAATATTGAGCCAAAATTACAAGCTTGGCTTGGTCATTTTCATCAATTGGCGCCGGGCCCCTCCTTTGGGCAATTTTGAGCTTCTTCCTAGCAAACTGATTTCTCTTTTTGTAATGTTCAATCATCCTTTTCTGTAAGCCTATATCTGTGTTTTCCTTCTCTAACTTAGCCTCCAAATTTAGATTTTCCCTTTCCAGCCATGATTCTTTGTCACACTAAATTTCCAAGGCGAGAAGCTTAGTGAGAGATAATTGATGTGCTTGGGTTGATTCTTCCTCTCTCTGTTTTTCCAATGCTTTCCTAAGACCCATAGTCCTAGGCCTCTTCCTAGCTTCCACCTCTTCCTTATTATATTCTTCATAGGTGCCCATGTATTCCTCTAGCTGTACTTCTGATTTTTGAGCTTCTCTTTTGTATTTGAGCACCCGGGCTTCAAAAATGGCAAGTTGGCCACTGATTTGCATGTTTTGTGTTTGTAGGAAATGAATGATATATTTTGATCTTTCCATCTCAACCTCTAAATCTTTGATTTGTCCACTCCGGTCCCGCAGGAGGGAATTTAGTATCCTAGTTTCATTGTCCTCATCAATGTCAATGTGGATGAGTTCAAATTCCCTCTCTTCTTTATGGCTGCTTTCTTGTTCTTTCATTGTCTTTTTTCCTTTATCTTTCATGGGCTTCTTACCCTTGTCTTTCTTTGGCAGTTTACCCTTGCTCCTCAATGATCTGGTGACTTTGATTTTCACTGTTTGAGTGACCTTTCCTTTCACAGTTTTGGTGATTTTGTCTTTTATTGGTTTTGAGGAGGATTCCATGGCCCCTTGTCTTTTGGAGGCAACAAACACATGCCTCCTACCTCTCTGATAAGGGATGATGTGAGGTGTTACAAACTGGGCTTGCACAATTTTATCTTTTACAACCCTAGGACTATTGTTTTCTTCAAGAATGTTTGTTGTGCATATCTCCTTGTCACTTTTCTGTTGGCAATCCTTTTGATTATTAATTTCAAAATTTTTTATGTCTTCATCACCAGGAGGACCTTCAAAAGTGTCATACTCTGTTTCTGCATTGTGGGAGGCACCTAGGTCTGATACATTTTCATCTTCATGACTGCCCATTTCTTCACCTTTTTTACATTTTCTTTGACTGTCAACATCCCTTGGATCCTTGCCATCACTTCCTTGTTTATTCAAGACAACTATGAAAAGTGTTTCTGGGCTATCTTCATTAATCTCGTCATTGTTATGACTAATTTCCTCTCCTTTTGCATTGTCTACTGTAAAGATTTTAGTCTCTTTTTCTTCACTATGAGACCCAACATCTTGTCCTCCTTTCTCACCATTGGTATCACTGCTTGAATCTTTTTTTTCTTCTTGGCTTGTGTCTTTACCTGTGCTGCTGTTTTGACTGTCTACCTTTTGGATATCTTCTTTTTTGTTGTTGTTTTTACGGTCTTCTCCTTGGCTATCTTCATATTCTCCATGGCTATCTTCATCTTCTCCATTTCCCTCTTCTTCTTCAGCTTCTCCCTTATCCTCATCATTTTCCCCTTCACTTCCTTCATTATGATTAGTACTACTTTCTTCAGGATCAATAGTGCTTCTTTTAAGGCTACCACTGCTTTCTTCAGGGCCAACAGTACTTTCCTCAAGATCATATTTGGTTTCTTCATCATCACTTTTCTTAGGGGAATGTGTTTGAAGAATGTTTGCTTGGGAGAGTGATTCATGGGAGGAAGGTGAATCATGGTCAGTGGAGGGCGATGAAGCAGTATGAGGAAGATTTTGAGAGGAGGATGGCACATTTTGCAGTGGGATGGAGGATGAAGTGGTGAAGTCCTTATGGGTAATAAAGGCTTCCCAAGGAATACCTTGTTGCCCCATTTGGTGAGTTACAATGACTTTGACAAGAGAGTGATGAAATAGGCTTGCCATTTGCTGGGCTGGATGCTTCTTTTTCATGATGGTAGACATTTTTTCAATGCTTTTGTAGAGGAAATAAGGCATGTTCAGTAGCTTGGTCTTGGTGAAGTGCATGAGGAGTCTAATATGATAGAAGTATATTCAGGAGAACCTACCCTCACAGGTAAAGTATTTCATGATAATATTCATGAGGAGGGCATACTTGTCCAGTAGATGTGAAAAAGGAAAAATGGCTTTACACTCAGCTTGACAACTAGGTTTTAGAAATGGTTGATAATGGATCAAGTCAAGATGTTTCTTTTTAAACCACCTTTCTCCTATGCAAGGCATACCAGTAGCTTTAGAGATAGATTTAGGGGTCAACTCAAACCTTACCCCTGCTAGATGAACTTTATGCCTGTGAAGCCTTAGGGAAAATAACTCTGTCAATTGAGGATGGCTTTTGATTTCTTGTACCTTGTTTCAAAACTCAAAACATCCTAATTCTTGGAAATAAGATAAGACAGAAGGGGAGGCTATCAGCTCTTTGGTGTCCATAGGCTCAAACCTATTGGGTTTCCCTCCTTTCTTAGACTGTCTTCTTGGTCTTTGAGGCTCATCACTTTCCTCTTGAGGCCTAGTGATTACTGTACCCTTTCCTTAAAAATTTTAAAACACAAGGCTCTTTTGCTGATGACTTGATGAGGAGAGAGGTTTTAGGAGATGTTGGACCTCTAAACAGGCTTATATTATTAACATAGAAACATGTTTCATTTCTATTCAAAATTTTCCCTCAAGCTTTCTTTGACACCAACCTTAGCCCTAATTGGCACTTTTACAACTTAAAAACATGAGGATGGGATGCTAATTTATGGAGAATACCTCTTGAAATGTTTTTTCATGGCAAAAAGCAGCTTCTGGAAAATTTTGGCTATTTTTGGCACTTTTTGTAGCTTTCTGGGCAGTTCTACGCTTTTCCTTCAGACGCGCAGTGTCGGCCCAGGCGCTGTCTGCACGAGACTATGTTGCGGTAGGCACAGTGGTGTGTGCACAGCATCGTCGGCCTAGGAAATCTCTGCACACAGAGTGTGTGATGAAAAAAGTGGTGGGCACAGAGCGCCTTCAGGCCCGGGCGGCCTCTGCACACAGATTTAGGCGCTGTCGGGCGGCAGTTCCTGCACACCGGGTGGGGAGAAAAATGCACAACATCGTTCTTTAGGCATGTTGCGTTTAGTAATAGAATGCACTGGGCATACCTATAGGTGCATAGCACCTGTTTACAGGCGCGCAGCGTCCGCGAAATTCTGCCCGCGGGTGCCTGTTGAAGCCGAGTTCTCTGCACTATGCTTTGCCGAAGTTGAAAATTAAAGGGGGCGAAGACTGCTGAAGTCATTTATATTCTTTTTCGAAATGTTTAAGAATAAAAAACCCACTTCTCTAAAGTTTTAACTTCACCTTTCCATTTTTTTCTTTTGACTGTCTTTTCAGTGCAAAAAGCCTTTTTGGAGCTAGCCTTCTTTTTTATTTCTAAACCACTGATTTATGGTAAAAGCTACTGTGCCTCCATATTCCTTGAAACAAGTGTGTGATTGTCTTTTTGTGTGACAGTTTAACTAACAAACTTTGATTGTTACTCTTTTAGTGCAAATGGCACCTAGAGCCTTTAAAAAATAGATTTTCTCACCTTTTGGATTTCAAAATCACATATTTTATTTAGTGGATTTTTGTACTCTTTCACTTATCTTTAGAAGATAACTCAGCGAAACTTTTACACCCTCTGCTATTGATGAAGGAGGTGTTTACTTTGACTTGTCATGCCTACTTGCTCATTTTCCCAATTTTCTGAAACTGTTTCCAAATATCTTCCACTGTGGGTTAAGAAATCAGATATTGGCTTTCACACAAATCATACCATGCTCCTTTTCTTCTTTATAGTGGTCTTAGTCTCTTCTTTTGTTGGCGCATCTGATGGTTTTTGTCTTGTTTGCAGGGGTGTGGAAAAGGGCAGCTGGCCCTCTCCCATTTAAGCTTTGAGGCCCAAAAACCGTCCTGATGATACTTTTGCAAAAATGCACCATGTTTTTCATATATTACTGACTTTTCTGAGTTTTTTCATAGAGGCTTGTATGGGCAGAAATTTACCTCTTATAATTACATCAAGACCTTTGTAGTAGCATTTAGATTGTTGTGCCTTCTAACCACTGTTGATGACCTTTTGAAACCCTTTTAGGTATCCCTGATTTGCAGAGAAGGTCATCATTTTCCCTGTGACCTTCAGCTCACTATACCTTTTATTCAAACAACCAACTAACTTGACTGAACCTTCTCTTTGGTGCCTCTCCTTGGCTCTGTTTTGCTTTAGAATAAACATCAAGATATCCCTGCAGAGATGCACTTGATGTGATGGTTTATTCTTGGCAGATTTCATTTTTGGACCAGGAAGGCCATCTTGGAGATTGTTTGAGTGCTTTTTAGACATATGACAACCTCAAATCTGCTTCTCTTGGTTTTACCTTTGATTTTCTGCAAAACAGAAGTGCATGAAAAATGATGGTGCATGACATAGGGAAACCTAATTGATTTGTTTGGCAAGGTTTTTAGGAAAGGGCTTTTGACTGATGGTTAAAAAATAGAGTTTTTAGATATTCTACTTATGCACCATCACCTATAAACCTAGACACCTTTACATTACTTTGAAGGGCTTTATAGACAGACTTTTGATATCAATAGTGACTTGGGCAGTCGGAGAGTAAGAGGGAAAACTTGGCTTAACTTGGCCAGAAAAATTTTGTGAAATAGGAGGGCTTAGCCATTTGAGGTAAAATGCTAGAGACAAAGGTAACCATCATGGATAGAGTAAGGCTTACTAGTCTTGGATGGGATCTTGACAGGATGACCAATCTAATCATAGCAGACAAGAGAGGAGGGAGAGTGAAAAAAATTTCTCTGAGGGGATTTCTAGAAGACATGAAGATTCTTTGAATTTGGTTTCTAGAAAACCTGGACAAAGCATATAGTCATCTAAACAAGTGAAAATTACTTATGACTAACAGTGGCTCCATTTAGGGAGGGCAGCTCCTTTTAGGGAGGTGTCCAGAATTTCAGATTTCTGGCTTGTGAAGACCATTGCGTCATCCATTGGGGGAATTTTCTCTCTTTGATTGCTGCTTTCCTAAAATGGTGATCTGAAAACCTGAAAGCATGATTAGCTCAACTTCATATTTACCTACCCAACCTACTTTGCGTAACATTTTTACTTCCTTGGGTGCACTTGAACTGGCAAACCCCTTGACATCATATTTTTGAAAGAGAAAACAAACTATCTATTTCTACACTTATATCCTTCGGGAATTAAGATTAATCTAATGAACTCCTTTGATTCTCTACCTATACTATTCAAATATCAAGGTTAAGTTGTTTGATAGGATTTCATTCACTAGACTAAAAACATGAAATTGAAAACATGACCAAATCAGGATTAGACAGTCTGATTTGTCATGTGTTTGTGGCATAACAACAAGCTGCACAAAAATGTTATTTTTGTACAGAATGAGATTTAGAAAAATCAGGGCTAGGATACATAGTTTTCTTTTCATCCCTATTTTCCTCTTTGGTTCTATTTTGAGTGTGTGGAACTAGTATCTTTCTTTCCTAATCTACTTTCTTTGAAAAGTCAAGATTTCATAATTTGACTATCATTATTTTCACTAACTTATCAACAATCAATTTAAAACATGCTCAGCTATGATTAGGCTAGATAACTGAACAAGACATGTTTTTGGCACTAGTAGTGGCACTTAGACTTGCGCACTTTCAGTATGACTATTTTTTGGGTATGGGGTTGTACCATTTCTTTAGAATCTACCCTCTTTTCTACTTTTCCTGTTGTTTTTTTATTTTCTGCTTTTTGAACTTTTCTTCAAACAATGATATGTACAATGAGAGAAAATTTAAAAACTAGGAATCTTAACAGCAGTGGTATTTGAGCATCCTATCTTCAAAAGGATCTCCTAATACTCTTGGTCTATTTAGTTCTTGGGAAAAAATATCAGGGTTATTCTCACTTGCAAACATGGCACAATGATTTTTCCAGGGATCTTTAAATAACTCATGTTCTGCTTGATGTTTTTCCTTATACTCTTGATCTCTATTCCTGCTTCTGTTACACATCTTCTTTAGGTAGAACAGGTATTATTTGTCATTTTTAAAACAAATGATAATATCATCAAGGTATACCATAGTAAAGAAATTTAGAACTGGAAACATAGTTCTCTAGAAGGTGTCTCTGGTGTCCTTCAGATTGGAAAAAAATGGTTTGAACTTGAAACTGCTTCCTACAAACTTGAAAAAATATTTGAGCTGATTGTTTTGTAGTGGTATTATCTGATGGTAACCTGAAATACTATCATGCAAGGACACATGGTTAAAGACCCCTAGCTTTTGTGTAGTATGATCTATTTTTGGAAGGAGGTGAGTGTTGTTTAGGGAAGGTTTATCTAGATTTCTAAAATCTAAACACATCCTATGTACATCCTTTTTCTTTTTAAGTGATAATGCTTGATCAAAGTTTTTGTGTTATTTTTTGAAAGGGTGGTTTCTTGGAATGATGGTGTTGTCATGGTGTTTGAAACTAGTTTCTTGACATATACTAGTGCTCTGGAAAATCTTGCAAAGCCTTGCACTTCTTAATTTCTTGTGCAAAGACAATATTTTAGACAATTCAATCAGCTTGGGTATCTCAAGATTGTTTTCATCAAATCCCTCAATATCAAATTTACCAGACACCTTTTTAGGATCTACAGAATTGCTCGCAATAGTTAAATTTTCATTTGTAGGAGTAGAGTCTTTGAATGGCGAGGTTCTTAGGTAAGGTAAAAACATGAGGCTTTCCTGACGCTAATTTCCAAAGATTTTTGTCCCATGCAGGGTTTTTAGTGCTTCTGTATTGGAAAGAAGGGGTGTTTGCACTTTTGAGATTTGTCCTTGGTTTGACCAACTTGCTTGAGATTTTGAACTGTTTTCTATTTTTGAAGTTTTATTTTCCAGTTTTTTAAGATCAAGTTTTGTTTCATCAAGATGCAAATGTTCTGGGTCATGATAATTCTGAGTGTCAAGCTCATCATAGAGAAGCTGATTTGACTGTTGTAATGTATCCAGATTAGTTTCAAATTCATTAGATTGTTCATCAGTATCTTCTTCGGTATGTAAAATGAAGGAATCAAGGTTTGAATGTACAGAATAAAGAGGTATGTTTTATGGCCTTTCTTGACTACTAATCATATACTTCATGTGTGATTCTCGGTATAATCTTATTGTCTGATTAAAAATAGGGATGGTAGCATAAGACATGTCCAGCTGAATATTTCCTTGGATCTTGGCTCCTCAAGACCTGTATAAAATAATTCCATACTTGGGGGGAATGTCTGCCACTACTATATCCATGACTAGGTTTTTAGTCGGTACTTGTGCTAGATTGACGTAAAGATATTTTATTAGGCCTAAACATTTGACTCTACTTGAGTCAAATGAGTACAAATCTTTGTAAGGTTTAGTTATTTCTAGGCCTAGTCTTTCCATCACTACCTTTGACATGAGATTGTGAGAGGCACCAAAATCCAGCATGGCATTATGTAAGATTTGGTTGTGTACATTCAGGCTGATGTAAAAAGGAGGAGTGGTTCCTTCTTGATAATTTCCTTCTATTTTTGGTCCAAGAAATAACTCGGGAGTGTCATCAGCCAAGTGTAAAGTGTCTGCATCATTTCCTATGTTTAGTACTTTCAGAACTTGAGATTTGTACGAGCTTTGGGAAATTAGTTCGGTGAGAGGCATTGTGATCTTAATTTTGGAAATTTCCCCTTCAAAACTGAAAGGTACTTGTATTTTAGATACATTTGCATCAGTTTTCTCAGCCATCACCTTTTCTATTAGTTTATCTTGCTGATTTTGATTTTGGGCTTTGTTCACCAAAGTTTTTTCAGGGATCTTGGTAGAAGTACTAGGACAGCTTAGGTCAATGTTTGTTTGGCTAGTTTTGTCTTTGTTCGGATCAGTCTTCTTCGCCATGACATTGTTACTATCCATTGTTCTTTTAAAATTGGTTTCAAGAGCTTTCTTAACGGTAGAATCTGAGTTGATTTTCCTAGAGTTGTCTTGGTTTTTCTTGCTGCTTAGATCACATTGCCTATGGACTTCCATTATGGAATTTTGTAAACCAATTTCTTGATCTTCGGAATCTTCATAATTTGTTTCATCTTGGTTCGAGGAGAAGAAAGCTTGTTCTTCATCTATGAGAAAAACCTCACCCTCGCTATCGGAGCCTATCAAGTTTAGAGGATTTTCATCGGGATTTTCAATATCTCTTTCCCCTTCATCAACATAGTTATCTTGGAAGGGTGGTATGATTTGTTGATCATTTTCTCTTGGTTTGATTTGGGGCGGGTCTCTTCTGAAGTTCTAATTCTGGTTTTTGTTTTGGGGGTTTGGCTGGTTGTCCCTAGGAGGTGTTCTCTCGCTTGTATTTATCCTTTCCATCATTCTCTCCATGGTCTTAACCAGGTTATATATTTTGGAATCTGAAGAGGAAGTGGAAGGCATGGTCTCATCTCGGTAAGTGACCTTCTTTTCCGATCTCATCCTAGCCCTCTTTTCAGTGAGGTTGGCTTCAGCACTAATAGCTCCCCTTTTCATTTATTCTAAAGTTGAGGGGTGTCTTTCTCTTTACTGATATGTCATGTCTGGATCGAAACCTTCCGGAAATTTTACTAGTGCTAGGCCGGGTGGAGGTTTCATGTGAGGCGAGAGGGAATTATAGACATTGTTGAACCTAGTGCAATAGTCTTGAACACTTTCCCCTGTGTTCCTTTTAAGATTTTTATATTCAGAAAGAAGTTGAAGGGGGTTTTTCTTGATTTCCCATCTGTTTACGAAAGTTTGATAAAGTGATGGGAGATCATGTATACTATTAAGAGCCAAGTTTTTAAACCATTTTTTGGCTTCTCCTACTAGGCTTTGGGCAAACATCCTCATATTCATGGTTTCCTCATCTAGTTCCATGTAATCAAAGGCATCATTCATTCTATCTACATGTTGTTTGGCAGTGGTGGATTCAACCCCGGTGAAGTGCGATATTATGGATTGGTAATCATTTGGCAAAGGTACCAAAGGCTGCAGTAACACTAAGGGTGCATACCATGCTGCCATGATGGGTGTTGATGGTAAGTTTACAAGTGGAAGAGTTGTGATATGAGATGAAGTGATTTGCATAGTGGTGGTGTGGGTGGGTGTGTTAGAAGTACTTGGACCGGAAAACTGATTCTGAGTAGACTTGGGGTGAAAAGACCCAAAGTGGTGGAGAAGCTGGAAATCAGGTGGTGTAGTGGGAGAGGCTTCTCTGCTAGAACTCTGCTGCAAGTCTATGGGCTCAAGATCGGTATGGTCAATGCTAGTTTGTGACTTGGTTCTAAAAAGGTTTTTTGTATGGCGCAAGTCAAAATGGGGATCTTGCAAGGATGTAAGATGTTCAGATACAGAGCTTGCTTTATGCATACTCCTATTGGTAGTTAAATTTCCAGTTTCATAAGTTTGCCACAAAATATTTTCTGGGTCATCAACTATGGTAGGAGGATTAGGGTCTAGGTGAGATCTGGTATTAATTTTTCGTGAAGCCAGATTTCAAATTTGAAAGGTAGAGAGGCTGAAGGTTGCGATTTTTTTCAAAAGGTTGTCCTCTCTAGGAGTTATCAACTCGCACAGTGTATGACTAAGCTCTTAGACTTCTCAGGGCTGATTTTCATGCAGTCCTATAGGAGTCTATGAATGCTAGTAAAGCTAGAAGGCCTACTGGAGGTTAGTGGAGTCGCCAGGTGGATATTTTTGGTTTGTTTTTGAAGATACGTTATCTATTTTCCACCACTAATACTGACACAAAAAGGCAATTGAAAAATGTTTTTGGGGTTTTTTTGAGTTTTTATATGTAGCCTGATTTGTAAGAGTGTCCTATCATCACTTAGCTAAGGTGGTGAAACAAAGAGAGTCTACTCTATGGCTTTATCAGCTATTTTTCTGATTTAATTTGATGGAAAAATGAGTCTACAAGAGTTTTTTAGGCTATCATGTACTCAGTGTCCCACCGTGATCGCCATTATGTTAGTGTGCCGTGATTTGGAAGATTGGTAGACCAAAGAACAGGGTAACATCAGACAAATATTTGGAGTCCTAGGACCTAGCCTTCCTGGACTCAAAGAGGGATCTCTCTATGGTGCGAAGGATGTGAACTTGTTCGCTTTGTATGTTAGATTTTAGGCTAGTTGCTAAGTATGTTTTTGTTTGTTTTGGGTTTGAGGTAAACTGATATAGTAAGACAAATGGAAAGATAAAATTATCAAATCAATCAGGGCTATGGGGTCAGATGAAGCCAAGGATGTCTAAATGATGGACAAGGTGTATTGTAGGGCCGATTTAGCAAGGTCAATGGATCCTTTGGGTGATGTGTGAGGTGAAATGAACATTAAGTTTGTGAAAAACAAAGAAGTCTTAAACATATATAGTTTGAAAGAAAATACTCATGAGGTAGGGCAAACCATAAATCTCTATGAATAATACTCAAACTGATAAACATGAAAGATAAACATTCAGGTGAGACATAGAAGAATAAGAACTCCTAACTCTGGAAATTCACCTTCAGCTGTTGGGAAAACATAAAAGACAAACAAAGAACTTAATGTATGGATAGGGAACTCATAAAAAATATATATAAAACTATCAGGAACTCTGAAATAAGCTGGTAAGCATGGACAAAGGGCAAGATCGAACGAGACCTCTTTGACTTAACTTAATCCATCAATATTTCATAGAAAGGTTTCAGAAAAGAGTTTTGAGAACTTCAAACAAGTAGGGCATACCTTGAATCATATTTGATAGCTAACATACTGACCATTGATGAAACAAATAACAAATTCTTGGTAAACCTAAGGAGAAGTTAAAAATTCCTTATGATGACCAATAAGAAGAAAATATCAAAGCTGTAATAAATAGGAGGCTTGAGGTGCTTCCATGAGCATATCTCAACCTATACCTTTCTGATCTACAACAAACAAGAAGCACGAAACATTAATGAAAACAAGAATACAAAAAAAAATCAGGGAAACATCACCATTCACCAAGCTATGGAATCCTGCACACAATGCTCCTCCACCATCAAGCCAAGCAAGCCATTCATCTACTTCATAAAATCAATATT
The DNA here is from genome assembly GCA_034641835.2 of Pinus albicaulis. Taxonomy (NCBI): domain Eukaryota; kingdom Viridiplantae; phylum Streptophyta; class Pinopsida; order Pinales; family Pinaceae; genus Pinus; species Pinus albicaulis. The sequence continues at coordinate 51,464,972 of CM076583.1, forward strand.
TTCTCCAAGCTCATAAAACTATGTATTGCTCTCAACATGTCAAGTTATCCATTTTTTTTCAATAAATCCTCATGGTTTATATAATCCAAAGAGGAGAAAACCTCACTAGAGCAACTAGAAGGCCATTGGCCAAAGAAAAATATCTAAAACTATCCTTGAGGCCTTACAAGGTCCAAGGCACAAAATATCTCTTCAAAATATCCTTTTCGGACCAAAATAGCAAAAAAAAATTCATTTTTAGGCTCTAACATACATGATAGAACTTTCCTAACGCACATTTTATTTGTCCTCACACAGGAATGCAGAAATTTGTCTCTGATTTTGCAAATTTTCCAGGCGCGCAACACCAAAAAAGGCCTTTTTGCAGCAAGGTTTTGGAGGCCTTCCCGATGTCGAAAAAGGCTCTGTGATGGCTCGTTGGAAAGATATGGATGTATAATTTCCAAATAAACTTGGATGTTTTCAATATGATCTCTAGAAGTGTCCCAAAATTTATAAAGGTGCAGATTCCAGGGGGCGCAACACCTGCGTAGAAATAGTGGCAGAAAGGTGAAAAAATGGTTGTTTTTGGACCTTCTGAGGGACCAAAACAACTCCGAATGAGCTGAAATTTTGTGAGCATGCTCCTATAGTTCCAAGGAATCCAAAAATGTAAACTTTTCCTGGTGAATATTCTTTGAGAAAAAGCGCAGCGTCCGGGGTGCTGCGCTCCTAGGCTTAAAAATTCACAAAAAACCAAAAAGTGTTAAATTTTGCTCAAAATTGGTGAGTGAATCCCTCAAGGGTCCCTAGAGACCTGTAGTGAAGATTGAGCCAAAATTCCTATCTTGGCTTGGTAATTTTCATGAATTGGCACCGGGCCCCTCCTCTGGGTAGTTTTCAGCTTCATCCTAGCAAAATGATTTCTCTTTTTGTAATGTTCTGTCATCCTTCTCTGTAAACCTAGATCTTTGTTTACCTTCTCTAACTTAGCCTCCAAATGTAGATTTTCCCTTTCAATCCATGATTATTTTTCACGCTCAATTTCCAAGGTGAGGATCTTAGTGAGAGGGACTTGTTGTGCTTGTGTTGATTCTTCCTCTCTCTATTTTTCCAATGCTTTCCTAAGACCCATAGTCCTAGGCCTCTTCCTATCTTGCACCTCTTCCTCATTATCTTCTTCATAGGCACCTATGTATTCCTCTAGCTATACTTGTGATTTCTGAGCTTCTCTTTTTTATTTGAGAGCTCGGGCTTCATAAATGGAAAGTTGGCCACTCATTTGCATATTTTGTGTTTGTAGGAAATGGATGAGATATTTTGATCTTTCCAACTCAACCTCTAAATATCTGATTTGTGCACTTCGGTCCTGCAGGAGGGAATTCAGTATCCTGGTTTCATTTTCCTCATCACTGTCAATGTGGATGAGTTCAAATTCCCTCTGTTCTTCACGGCTACTTTCTTGTTCTTTCATTGCCTTTTTTCCTTTATCCTTCATGGGCTTATTACCCTTGTCTTTCCTTAGCAGTTTACCCTTGCTCCTCAATGATCTGGTGACTTTTCTTTTCACTGTTTGAGTGACCTTGCCTTTCACAGTTTTGGTGATTTGGTATTTTATTGGTTTTGATGAGGAGTGCATGGCCCCTTGTATTTTGGAGGCAGAAAACACATGCCTCCTACCTCTCTGAAAAGGGATGATGAGAGGTGTTACAAACTGGGCTTGCACAATTTGATCTTTTACAGCCCTAGGACTGTCTTTTTATTCAATAATGTTTGTTGTGCATATCTCCTTGTCACTTTGTTGTTGGCAGTCCTTTTGATTATTAATTTCAAAATTTTTTATTTTTTCATCACCAAGAGGACCTTTAGAAGTGTCATACTCTGTTTCTGCATTATGGGAGGTGCCTAGGTCTGACACATTTTCATCTTCGTCCATTTGTTTACCTTTTTTACTATTGTTTTGACTGTCAACATCCCTTGGATCCTTGCCATCACTTCCTTCTTTATTCAATACAACTCTGAAAACTGTTTCTGGGCTATCTTCATTAATCTGGTCATTGTTATGACTACTTTCCTCTCCTTTGGCACTGTCTGTTGTAAGGCTTTTAGTGTCTTTTTCTTCACTATGAGAGCCAGCATCTTGTCCTCCTTTTTCACTGTTAGTATGAATCCTTTGTCGAAGTGTACGAAAAAGGACCACTTTAGCTACGCATAACTAATAGCCCTAACAACAAAAGTGGCTGCCAATATCTTCAGATCTGCGATTAGTTAGACAAGAAAATAGCTGCAAAACACCAGATCTATGTATGGAAATACATTAAGCAGTAAAATAAAGGGTTTGCTCCATGCATCCAACAGACAAGACAAGAACACAATATTTTGAAAGAATTTTTTGTATTACAGGGCACCTAGGAGGAAAACAAGAAGGTGTATCCAACTCTCCTCAATGGGATGGGTTCTTTGTAGTCCTCAGAACTTCAGATCTAAGCTTTCTCTCTCATGTAGGTGTAGAAAACCCAATGCAAAAATGAAGCTCAATTGGAGAAAAATGGCAGAAAATGATGACCAAGTGTATAGATCCAGAGTGATCTAGTAGGCAAAAAAAGGTGAAGAATGATGGGGAAAACCCTCCTATTTATAACAAAATATTGGGTCATTCTAGATCTTGGTGCATGATTAAAATAATGTTAACCAAATATAGATCCACCTTTTATGGAATACTTTATTATATTTGTTGGAGGGAAAGGGTCTTTGACTTGGGTCAAATCCCTTGATTAGTCAAAAATAAATAAATAAATGATTTATTTATCTTTTTAAGGAAGTGGTTGGAAGATAATCAAATAAATAATGATTTATTTAATTATTTGTGGGTGATTTGTTCATATTTAACAAGGAATATTATCTAAATAAGATTTAAATAATTATTCCTAGAAAATAATAAGATAAATAAAGGTTTATCTAATTAATTTCTTTGTTTTTGGGTTAAACATGACGGGGAATAATAATTAAATTATGGTTTAATTAATTATTCCATGAGGAAAATCAAACAAATATAGGTTTGTTTAATATTTCCTTTTGGGGTTTCCTGTTTTAACATAGTGAAAGCAGTTTTACTTAGGGTAAAACTGGTCTTACATAGTGTACTTGGGTCCATCTAATGATAATAGGTTAGATGACCAAAAAATGGTGTAACAGATTGCCCCCCAGCGTGCGAGTGTCAGGAGAAAATCGTATGACCGAAGTACGTTGTAAGAACACAATCACTAGACAACAAAAGGGGTGTCAGAGAGAGAAATGTGAGGTAGATAGTGTGCTGAAGGACTAGACCCTGAGGAGACGAGACTCGCAGGTGAAACAAGTCTCTTTTTATGAGAGGGTACCTGTGCTGAAGGCGGCGGGGGAGGCATACCTATGCCCGCCGAGACAAAGTACAAAAGAATAGTGTGTCCGGTAAACAAGGGACCGAACCATAAAGTATAGCTGGCATAATCAGGAGCCAGATAAAAATACAATGAGGAATCCCACATACATGTTGTTCCTGGGATAACAGCCAGGACTTGTACAATAATATCGGAGTACATGAGATACAAATACAACCCAAATGCCCCTTGTAAATGGGGAAGGGCTCACAAAATCTGACTGATACATGCAAGTCGAAGAGGCGCTGCAAGTGGCTACGGCCAACATCATCAAATATCTGGAGCTGCATCGAAGGCTGCAATGAAGAGGTCATCCGGGCATGTGGGGGGCTACCTGCAGGGCCACCCCCTCACGAGGGTTGAGACATATCACACACACCCGGGGAATCATCAAGAGTTGTTGCTGGATCACTAGAACATCAAGTATACGGATCTCGATCATGCTGAAAGGAGCTAGAGAAACAATCAAGCCAAAGGGAAAGGAGATATCCCTTTGCCTGATCCGAGGCACCGAACAAGAGTGGAAGTTGGAACCAAGGTACACCGCCCTCTAGACCTGGCTTCTGGAATGAATGAGCTGATGTCGACAGAAGGAGGTCCGCCATAGTTGAGGCAATGAGAGACCCTCAACTAAGGCACGAGAGAAAAGAGTATAGCGACGGACAGACTGACACTAATGATGATAGTGAAGTGGAAAGGACTGAGTAGCTAATGGACGACTTCCCTTGCTAGAGCATAAAGGACATGAATGACATGGCAGCGACTGACACAACATCATCAGGGATGGGGGACAGTGAAACTGAAGGTCATAATGTGCGACACAAGAGAGAGACCAATCAATGATGGATGGAGGGCTATAGTGGGGTACAAAGGGACGTGGTATAGGCTCCGTGGAGGGAATGATGACTCAACTTGGATGCTCTAAACAAGGGCGACTCGATGGTGCTGCCACACAGTAAAGGCCCCAATGGGGGACCGTGGAAACATGAGTACGTGATGGGCACTCATGACGAAAATCAACACGAACGAAGACAAGTAAGGGGGCAAGATGGTGCCCCAAGTACACGTGTCGTAAGTGAGGAAATTCGATTTTAAGGAAGGGTGAAGTGACCCTTCTTGGACAAAATGTGTCCTGGTGGAGTGTCAGACCTCAAAAAACTAACAGATACCCATTTGAGGGCTCGGTGAGAGCTTTCCAACGGTGCAGACGGTTCGTCGAACAGGGCTACGGTGTGGTCACGGCAGTCGAAAGAAGAAACAGGGGTTCTCTTTTAATAAGGCGGTTTTCCCTCCAAAATCATTCATTTTCTATTGTTGCTGTGGTGAATGTGGAGAGGAGAGAAGGCCCTAAATCTTGCGGCGAACGTAGCGGACAAACCGACCGTTGGAATTGCGATCCGTCAGTTGCAGGTAGGAGGTCTAACTTTTCTCTTGCATTTTGATGGATTACTTTTTCAGTTTAGGGCCCAGAAATCTAGAAACAGTCCCTGCTTCATCTCTACGGCCGGGTCGCACTTTTTGGGGCAAAAAGTGCGACCTAGGACGCAGGTATCAGGGCAAAAAGTGCGACCTGGTCCAGAAAAGAGCAGAAAACTGCGACCTGGGAGATGAGGGGGTTGTGGTGCTATTTTATGGCTGGAAGTTGGGTTTTGGTGTTTGGTTATGGTTTTCCCGATCTGTACACTGACAAAAATGATGTGTTTGTGCAGGTATGGCAGAGTTACGGGTCAACTGGAGAGAGAGAGATCTGGGGACACTACGGACAGAGATCCAGGCGGATCAGGGCGTTCGCCGTGTATTGGCCAGATTTGGGGTTCTCAAGTTCTTGGAGAACCCTTTGATGAGAGCAGGGGAACCGTTACTGGCCCGGATTATCAGTTATTGGGATCCAGATCAGGAGATCTTTGTAGTGCAGGGGCACAGGATCGAGCTGACGGTCCAGGACGTGTACTTCTTGACTGGTGTCCTGCCACTTGGGATGGCGGGGAACACACAGCCAGTGTTGCCGTGGGGGCGGCATATCATGGAGTTCGTGGAATGCCATTGTCGACCGGGTCTCCAAGTCAAGGGGACTCGAATACCGGTCGGGGATCTAGAGAGGCTAGAAACCCGTGTAGTGGCCGCAGCTGTGCTGCGAATCCTGGGCATCCAGGCGTTCCATCACATCACTGGGGGGCAGATGATGATAGTGGAAAGTGTGTTGGGAGGGACCTACTATGGGTGGGCCCAGATGTTGTTGGTGTCGCTAAAGCGACAGTTGTCACTATGCAGGCGGCAGGTGAACCATGACTGCTCATATGGGACTTTGTTGTGCGCCTTCTTCTTTGAGAAGATCCCGACCTTGAGGCCTCATGTACAGCTTCCAGATGGGGGCCCGAGGGAGCCTAGGATGCGCCGTTGGGGACAGCTACTGTGCAGAGGAGGAGGAGGGGCGGTCGGGCGGGTGTTTCGACCGGAGTTTTTTGCCCATTGGGATCAGATGCCGCTGTACATAGACGACTACCCCTATAGTGGGATGAGCTACTGTGGGGATCCGGATCTGCCACTTCTGCCTGGTCGAGTCTGGGGGCCCGATGGTAAGTGACAAATTGCTATTCTAATTTGGGCATGTTAAAGTTTTTGAATAGTAATTGATGATACTGATTCATGTACTTTTGGTATGCAGATATAGCACCGGTAAAACTGGCCGGATATATGGGACGACCGGCAGCATTTGGAGCTACAGGTCCAAGTGGGTCGAGAGCGGCGCAGAATGAGGATGCAGCCGCCCTGCTGTAGGACATCTGCCGTAGATGCGAAAGGTTGTTGACCGGAGTATCAGAGCGCGGGTGGCAGGACTTAGACGACCAGTACATAGAACCATGTGTGGGTCTCCCCTCGGAGTGGCGAGGTGTCATGCGGCGCATGGCGATGGCCGGTCAGGCTATGCGTGATCTACATGCTACAGGGGCAGAGCCATTGGCCCGGGAGCCTCCGGATAGTGAGTAGGGGTAGGGGCATGTGGTGCCCCCTATGATGTATGTAGGGGCAGGTGGTGCCCCCAGTTTTGGGTTTTTGTTGGTAACATGCTATGGGCATGTCGTATGTATCAGAGTGGATGGACTCTAAACATATGTTTTGCGACACATATTATGGATATGCATCGTCTTTTGATGGTTGATTTAATGTTATTGTCTTGTATGAAATGTGTGTGATAAATGCCAATCTAGAACTTGGTTTGCAATACTATCTACATAGTGATTCTGTTCTCGAGGTACATGGTTGAAAGTTATGGTTTCAAACGCACGTATTAAGATTTTCACTCGTAAATAGCGTCTAAACGGCACAGGGTTATGCACACGATAAACACCATTTAGTTGCATTACAAGAAGCAGGGAATCCAAACGAACGTGCAGATGGAGGATGCGATGAAAGAGGGCATCGGCTAACAGACCACGCACTGCATCATATTCGGCCTGATTGTTGGTGGCAGAACCAATGCATACCCCGTTAGAAAGAATAAGGGCATGCAAGGGGGTGAAGATGGCCCAACCTACCGAGGCTAGATTCCTGGAGTAGCGACTTGCACCATCGGCGTAGCCGATAAAGGGTGTGGACGGGGGGTCCTGCAGAATGGTGTGACAAGACAATAAATGAGGGGATGAAAGGAAATGACGACAGCGTGAGTGTACAGAAGTCATCGGGCGACAACCGCAGGAGGGAGTGTAAGGGGCGGGATGACCAAGACTCAGACAAGGTGGTGTATGAGGACTATCGGAAACATGGTGAGGACTCGGGCTGCGGAGGTCAACAGAGACACAAGTGGAGTGATCTCGAGTATGAGGAGGAACAGGGTGATCAAGGGACACAACAGGGGAGGATGCAGACGAGCTAGGCTCCGAGTGTCTCGCAGAGGAAGATAGGTAAAGGATGGTTACAGTAGACTCCGTCATCTGAACATCAGGGGGGGGAATGTCGATGGGAGTGGGGGGATCCTCAGGTTGACCTGAAGCGTACTGCGCGAGGATAGGAGAGGCAGATTGATTTTGTTCAACCTCATACTCTCGGATTACCTCTAAAGAGGCACGGTAATGCATCAGGTGAGGAAAATGGTGGGAGTAATGGCCATGGATGCCGCACAAAGCACAGGGTTTGTTGGTGCGGAGAGTCTTGGGGTTCTTGGTTACGGACGAAGCAGGAGTGGAGGCTTCAGGGATCGTAGACTCGGGGAACGCGACTTTCACCATGGGCTGAATACGGGGTAACTCAGGACAAGCATGGGTGGCATGACCGGTGACATCACATAAAGCACAAGGCTTCGCAGGCGGAGGAGGAGCTGGGTTAGTCGTGGTGGTCTTGTCTTTGGGTGCTTCCTTGCGGGCTTTGCCTTTTTTCCCGGGAGACGTCACAACAGGAGAAGGGTCCTGTGGAGGTGCTGAGGGCACAGTGGCAACGAAGGAAGCAAGGGGGACTGGTTGGACCGGTGTCAAAGCCATGTAAGGTTTGGGGTGACCAGGAGGGGTGGCGGCTGGGGGATCAAGGTACCAGACCAGAATGCCCAAGGTCAAGTTAGGGAGAGAGAGGGTGGCCATGACGGGGACAGAATATACTCCGGGAGGGGGAGCGAGGAAAGGGATCTGCCCAGCAGGGAAATGACCAGGAGGGACGGCTTCGAGGTGGTTGAGGCCAGGAGAAACCGATCCAGGAGGATAAAGAGGTTCAGGGATACCAGCTGCAGGGGAAGGGCCAGAAGGAGGAGTTCCGGCTGGCTGAGATGAATGGCTAGGAGCGGGTTGCGGAGGGCGAGGGGGAGGTTGCTGACTAGCCGAGGCAGGCCGCTTATGGGCAGCCTGAGACGATTGCATCATGCAAACATTCGAAGAGCTGGGATCAGTGATGGGAGGAGGAGGAAGGTTAGGGAAAGTTCCAAGCAGGGAGGAATCTTTGTAAACGTCGGGGGAGACACTGGTCAAGGAATCAACGGTTTGCTTGTTGGCTACAGAAGAGATAGTCGTCTCAGGGGAGGTCTGAGATTTTGGCTCATGATATGTCAACTGATCAATGGTGACTATCTTTCCATTATGGGGGAAAGACATCTTGCGAAAGACCGTGGATGGGACAGCATACATATCATAGGTGTAGCTTCGCCCCAATAGAATGTTGTAATCTAGCGGGGCGTCGATGACTTCAACGTCAATGCAAACAGTCTTACCGGCGAGGGTGATAGGACAATTACGAAACAAGCCAATGGGTTGGGAGGCATGACCGTCCCACGCTCGAAGGGTGATCGTGGAAGGGGCCAGCTCAGGAGATCCGAGTTGCTTCCAAACCGAAGCGGACATCACGCATGTGGATGCCCCCTCATCAATTATACACCGGGACACGTTGGCGTTCCGGATTTTGACTGGGATTTGGAAGGCGACGGAGGGAGGGAGGGGAGGATGGTCCGATTGAGTGGCGTCGAAAACAATCATTTGGTCATCAGCAGAATCTACAGCGCCCACGGCAGATAATAGAGCCTTCTTTTGGGAAGGGCACGACTGGAGGAGTTCCAGTGTGGAAATGGCGGCAGGAGACTGCGCCAGATCATCTACTATGCTATACGAATGAGCAGCTCGACCAGGAGCAACATTTCGACGTAATGGTCCCTTAGGAATCTTGGGATGGACCTCAACTTTGGGTTGAGGAATATGTAAGGGACCACCGGATGTCGAAAGAGGCTCTGTAGAACCTGAAGAGGGAGGCTCGGGGGCAGACTGAGCAAGAGGCTTGGGGTACTGACGAGACCGAGTTTGAAGGTGAAGATCGACGGATGGGGTAGGATCAGAGTGCATCATAAGGATCTGGTAATCAGAGGAACCAGAAATGGAAGGGGGGGCGGCTACCTGGCTGTCGGGCGGTTGGGTAGCCACGAATCCTTACTGACGGAAGGGATCGGTAAAGACAGCTGGTTGAGAGGTGGCCACATTAAGAGGAGCATGAGGGGAGGCGTGTTGTCCGCACAATGTGGCTTGAGACTCCCACATCTTCCGCATCTGGGGTAAAAGGGGACAATCGTGGGTGTAATGACCATAAACACCGCAACACGAACAGGGCTTGTTTGTGCGAAGCTGCCTGTCCAGCTTGGGCTGAATGCCCTGCTGCTGGTTGCCAGTGTTAGGGTTGACACCAGGATTGGGTCCTCGGTTACCAGGGGCAGATTGGTTTTGGTTGCCTTTCCGCCTTCTTTGAGAAGAAGGGGGATTAGTCGCGCCCTGCTGTGCAAATACTTGCCCTGGAGGGGGCTGTAAGTGCTGTTGCGGGTTTGGAGGAGGCAAGGGAGGTGGAAGCGCATATGCTGGAGGAGCTGGCGCACCAGGCTGTGGATAAAGGTAAGGGTGGGGTTGGGCAACATTGGGGTAAGCAGGAGGTTGGGCAAAAGGAGGAGGCATGCCGTATCCTGGATACATGTTGCCGGGAGGGGGAAGAGCGCTGGAGGTGCTGGCCCCTCCCTGAGGGAGACCATAGCCCACAGGAGGTTGAGCATACGGATGGGAAAGAGCTCCAACGATACCGTCGGCGGAATGAGATGCCCCCGGGGCGTTAGCGCCACCGGGCCTGGGGAGGTCAGGAAGAACGGTATAAACATAACCAGATTGAGCGTAGATCAGGTCATATTTCAAGGCTATTTGGAGGGCGACTTCTTCGGTTTGAGGAAAGTGAGAGGCGACATCTTTGCCGATAGGAGCTAAGAGGGTGCGAAGGAACCAATCCATGTAAACCCGATCTTCGAAGGGGGGGCTCGACATAAGCTTCGTCTTCGTCGCCATTCCTAAACATGGGCGGAAAGGCGGGTTGAAGAGGTTTGCTTGAATGAAGTCAAGAGCTCCGTGCCAGTATCGTATCGGAGAGGGAGCTGGAAATAAGATAAAAAGGCTTGGGCAAGGGTCGCAAAGGTGGTATGGGAAGAGGTGGCTTGTTCAACATACCATTTAGAAGCTTCGCCGGTAAGCGTGCATTGGAACAAATGAAGACGGATGGAGTCATCGGTAATGGAATTGGAGGAACACCACATGTGGAAAGATCGGACGTGATTGGTTGGATCTTCGCCATTAAGGCCCTCAAACTTAGGGATGTCGGAGGGTAGCTTGGTTGGCATAGTGGGCCAGTTAGCATTGTGGTGAATAGGGTCATTGATCAACTGATGGAAATCGGGGAGGCTGAGGCCTGCAATGTACGGCAGCACAGGGGTGGCCGGGGTAGTTCCTGTGGCGGTTCCACTAGCAGTGGGGCCGGCATTGGGGCCGGGAGCACCGCTAGCGTTAGGCCCTGGACCAGACATAGTGAAGGTAATAGGGGGAGAACCAGGAGGAGAAGGAGGACCCAATGAATCAGGAGAGGAGTCGGAGTGCGGACTCGAAGGTGGACTGGCTCGACGACGGCGGTGCGGAGCAGGTCGATCAACCGGAAACTAAGGGTGAAGGCCAAGAAGTCTTCGGGAAAGGTGCCTTGGGGGCGCAATGATGACAGGAAGAAGGAGACCGACAAGGGCAGAAAGGGACAGAATCAAGTAATGTCAAGGGCAGATAAGGTGCAGTGACAATTGATTTTAGAGTCTTTGCCAGGCGGTGTTAACCAGGCGCTTTTTCGCTTAGGGTCAGTGTGTGGCATGCGTTAATTTTAATTTTTAAACCCTTTCCGTTTTGAGAGCAAGAAAAAAGTGTGTCGCGTAGCTGAAAATAAACCTACAGAGAACAGGAGATAATGCTGAAATAACAGAAAAATAACAGCTACTTGTGCATCTATCTAACCCAAGAAGGTGGGTCTCTCAAAACTATGCTGAAAAGAAAGGGAAAAACTATGTAAAACACACGGCAAAGGGGGCCAATAGATCTAAGGTCAAAGGGGACAGGGATCTAGAGGACAAAGCTGCTGAAAAGAGGTGCAGATCACAGCCAAGAGACAGAGGCAAGGTGGCTGGAAAAAGGAAGGAAATCAGCGAAAAACCGGAGGGGCAAGGCGGAGGCCTTTAAAGGAGGTCCAAACAAAACGACGGGAGGTGATTTGAAAGGAAGAAAGGCTGATTTCAAAGGATCTGAAAGGGAGGTAACAGATCTGGAAAAAGGAGGCTGAAAATCTGAAAAACAGACGGCTGAAATAGCTTAAAACTCTTCCACAAAAAGTGGAGGGTACTAAAGCCCTAAGGGGCTAGGTTCCCACTTAGATGAGTAAAAATAGATCAGAACTTGGTCAAAACAGGCTGAGACAGAGGCTGGAGGACCCTGACAGAAGCTGCAGAAAAACCCAGAAAATTTGCAGAAAAAATGCTGAAAAAATGGCAGGTCGCAGTTTCTGACCTGATTGCAGTGCAGGTCGCAGGAAACAGGCTAAAAAGTGCGACCTGGAGGTCCAGGTCGTAGGTTTAGGGCCAAAAAGTGCGACCCCCAGTTCCGGTTGTCTCGGCGGCAGATTTTCAGAAAATTTGCCGTCTCAGTTGCGGCTGGTGTCGCTTACCTGCGCAATAGGGCCAGAAACACACGGAAGTTAGAAATTTTGATGTTTTAGGGTTTTATGTGAAAAAAACAACATGAAACTAGGAAAAATAAACAGCTGAAAAGAAACCCTAGGGTCTGAAGTAGCTGGATATGCAAGAATATGAAAAACGACAGCGGTCGTAATTTAAAACCCATGTGGAGTCGCCATTTGTTAGTATGAATCCTTTGTCGAAGTGTACGAAAAAGGACCACTTTAGCTACGCATAACTAATAGCCCTAACAACAAACGTGGCTGCCAATATCTTCAGATCTGCGATTAGTTAGACAAGAAAATAGCTGCAAAACACCAGATCTATGTATGGAAAGACATTAAGCAGTAAAATAAAGGGTTTGCTCCATGCATCCAACAGACAAGACAAGAACACAATATTTTGAAAGAATTTTTTGTATTACAGGGCACCTGGGAGGAAAACAAGAAGGTGTATCCAGCTCTCCTCAATGGGATGGGTTCTTTGTAGTCCTCAGCACTTCAGATCTAAGCTTTCTCTCTCATGTAGGTGTAAAAAACCCAATGCAAAAATGAAGCTCAATGGGAGAAAAATGGCAGAAAATGATGACCAAGTGTATAGATCCAGAGTGATCTAGTAGGCAACAAAAGGTGAAGAATGATGGGGAAAACCCTCCTATTTATAACAAAATATTGGGTCATTCTAGATCTTGGTGCATGATTAAAATAATGTTAACCAAATCTAGATCCACCTCTATGGAATATTTTATTATTATTTGTTGGAGGGAAAGGGTGTTTGACTTGGGTCAAATCCCTTGATTAATGAAAAATAAATAAATAAATGATTTATTTATCTTTTTAAGGAAGTGGTTGGGAGATAATCAAATAAATAATGATTTATTTGATTAATGGTGGGTGATTTGGTCATATTTAACAAGGAATATTATCTAAATAAGATTTAAATAATTATTCCTAGAAAATAATAAGATAACTAAGGGTTTATCTCATTAATTTCTTTATTTTTGGGTTAAACATGACTGGGAATAATAATTAAATTATGGTTTAATTAATTATTCCATGAGGAAAATCAAACAAATATAGGTTTGTTTAATATTTCCTTTTGGGGTTTCCTGTTTTAACATAGTGAAAGCGGTTTTACTTAGGGTAAAACTGGTCTTACATGGTGTACTTGGGTCCATCTAATGATAATAAGTTAGATGACCAAAAAATGGTGTAACACTCACCATTGGTATCACTGCTTGAATCTCTGTTTTCTTCTTGGCTAGTGTCTTTACCTGTGCTACTGTTTTGACTGTCTCCCTTTTGGCTATCTTCTTTTTTGCTGCTATTTTTACTATCTTCTCTTTTGCTATCATCATATTCTCCATGGATATCTTCATCTTCTCCATTTCCCTCTTATTATTCAGCTTCTCCCTTATCCTCATAATTTTCCCCTTCACTGCTTTCTTCAAGATCAACAGTGCTTCTTTTAGGGCTACCACTACTTTCTTCAGGGCCAGCAGTACTTTCCTCAAGATCATCTTTGGTTTCTTCATGATCAATTTTCTAAGGGTAAGGTGTTTGAATAATTTTTTCTTGGGAGTGATTCATGGGAGGAAGGTGAATCATGTTCAGGGGAGGGCGATGAAGGGGTATGAGGAATATTTTGAGAGGAGGATGGCACATTTTGCAGTGAGATGGAGGATGAAGTGGTGAAGTCATCATGGGTAATAAAGGCTTCCAAATGAATGCCTTGTTGCCCCGGTTGCTGAGTTACAATGAATTTGACAAGATAGTGATGAAATAGGCTTGCCATTTGCTGGGCTAGACGCTTCTTTTTCATGATGGTGGACATTTTTTCAATGCTTTTGTAGAGGAAATAAGGCATGTTCAGTAACTTGGTCTTGGTGAAGTGCATGAGGAGTCTAATATGATAGGAGTATATTTAGGAGAACCTACCCTCACAGGTAAAGTATTTCATGATAATATTCATGAGGAGGGCATACCTGTCCAGTAGATGTGAAAAAGGAAAAATGGCTTTACACTTAGCTTGAAAACTAGGTTTTAGAAATGGCTGATAATGGATCAAGTGAAGATGTTTCTGTTTAAATCACCTTTCTCCTATGCAAGACATACCAATAGCTTTAGAGATAGCTTTAGGGGTCAACTCAAACCTTACCCCTGCTAGATGAACTTTATGCCTGTGAAGCCTTAGGGAAAATAACTCTGTCAAGAGGATGGCTTTTGATTTCTTGTACCTTGTTCGAGAACTCAAAAAATCCTAATTCTTGGAAATAAGATAAGACAGAAGGGGAGGCTACCAGCTCTTTGGTGTCCATAGGCTCAAACCTATTGGGTATCCCTCCTTTCTTAGATTGTCTTCTTGGTCTTTGAGACTCATCACTTTCCTCTTGAGGCATAGTGATTACTTTACCCTTTCCTTTAATTTTTTTTAAAAAAAGGATCTTTTGCTGATGAAGTGATGAGGAGAGAGGTTTTCAGAGATTTTGGACCTCTAAACAAGCTTATATGATTAACATAGAAACAAGTTTCTTTTCTATTCAAATTTTTCCCTCAAGCTTTCTTTGACACCAACCTTAGCCCTAATTGGCACTTTTAAAACTTAAAAACATGAGGAGGGGATGCTAATATATGGAGAATACCTCTTGAAATGTTTTCTCATGGAAAAAAGCAGCTTCTGGGAAAAATTTGGATATTTCTGGCACTTTTATAGCTTTCTGTGCGGTGTTGCGCTTTTACTTCAGGCGCGCAACGTCGGCTCGGGAACTGTTTTCATGAGACTATGTTACGGCAGGCACAGTGGTGTGTGCATAGCACCGTCAGCCCGGGTGGTCCATGCACGTGGAGTGTGCGATGAAAATAGTGGTGGGGACGCAGCGCCTTCAGGCCCGGGCGGCCTCTGCACGCGGAGTTGGGCGCTGTCGGGCAGTAGTTCCTGCATGCCAGGTGCGGAGAAAAACGCGTAGCGCCGTTCTTGAGGCATGAAAAATATAGTAATAGAATGCACTGGTAATACATACAGGCACGTAACTCTTGTCTACAAGCATGCAGCATCTGCAAAATTCTTCCCGCGGGTGCCTATTGAAGCCGACTTCTCTGCACTGTGCTTTGCCGAAGTTGAAAATGAAAGGGGGGGGAGACTGCTGAAGTCATTTATATTCCTTTTTGAAATGATTAAGAACAAAAAACATACTTCTCTAAATTTTTAACTTCACCTTTCCATTGTTTTATTTTGACTATCGTTTCAATGCGAAAAGCCTTTTTGGAGCTAGCCTTCTTTTTTGTTTCTAAACCACTGATTTATGGTCTGAGAAATTTATTGGTTTGTGATGGCATTTGTTTTTCATTGCAAGGTGAATTTAAAAGCTACTGTGCCTCCATATTCCTTGAAACAAGTCTGTGGCTTTCTTTTTGTCTGATAATTTAACTAACAAACTTTGATTGTTACTCTTTTAGTGCAAATGGCACCTAGATCCTTTAAAAAACAGATTTTCTCACCTTTTGGATTTCAAAATCACATATTTGATTTAGTGGATTTTTATACTCTTTCACTTATCTTTAGAAGATAACGCAGCGAAAATTTTTCACCCTCTTTTGTTGATGAAGGAGGTGTTTACTTTGACATGTCATGCCTACTTTCTCATTTTCCCAATTTTCTGAAATTGTTTCCAAATATCTTCCACTGTGGGTTAAGAAATCATATTTTGGCTTTCACACAAATCATACCATGCTCCTTTTCTTCTTTATAGTGGTCTTAGTCTCTTCTTCTGATGGTGCATCTGATGGTTTTTGTCTTGTTTGCAAGGGTGTGGCAAAGTGCAGTTGTCCCTCTCCCATTTAAGCTTTAAGGCCCGAAAATTGTCCTGATGATACTTTTTCCAAAATGCGCCATGTTTTTCATATATTACTGACTATTTTGAGATTTTTCACAGAGGCTTGTATGAGCAGCAATTTACCTCTTATAATTACATCAAGACCTTTGTAGTAGCATTCAGATTGTTGTGCCTTCTAACCACTGTTGATGACCTTTTGAAACCCTTTTAGGTATCCCTAATTTGCAGAGAAGGTCATGATTTTACCTGTGACCTTCAGCTCACTGTACCTTTTATTCAAACAGTGAACTGACTTGACTGAACCTTCTCTTTGGTGCCTCTCCTTCGTTCTCTTTTGCTTTGGACTAAACATCAAGATATCCCTGCAGAGATGCAATTGATGTGATGGTTTATTCTTGGCAGATTTCATTGTTGGACCAGGAAGGCCATCTTGGAGACTGTTTGAGTGCTTTTTAGACATATGAAAACCTCAGCTCTGCTTCTCTTGGTTTTACCTTTGATTTTCAGCGAAACAGAAGTGCATGAAAAATGATGGTGCATGACTTAGGGAAATCTAATTGATTTGTTTGGCAAGGTTTTTAGGAAAGGGCTTTGACTGATGGTTGAAAAACATAGTTTTTGAACATGAAACATGATTTTTAGATATTCTACTTATGCACCATCACCTATAAACCTATACACCTTTACATTACTTTGAAGGGCTTTCTAGACAGACTTTTGATATCAACACTGACTTGGGAAGTTGGAGAGTAAGAGGGAAAACTTGGCTTAACTTGGCCAGACAAATGATCCAGGTGGATTCCACTTGGGGCCCCACCATTGTCTCTTCCAGTTTTTGACATGGGGGGTAGCTTTGAGGAGTGCAAAAATAATCTTCTCCCGGTCGGAAAAATCATGAACCGAGAAATATCCTTCTAATAGATTCAACCATATATCTATGACATCTACATCTATTTGACCCTCAAATATGGGAATGTCAAAGTTTACTTGTACCTTAAAGGGTGTTTCGCCTCCATAGTGGTTACTAGATGCAGATGCACCGCTGGTGGGCAGTCATTGAAGGATCTGGGAAAAGTTATCCATCATCATGCTCCTTTGTTTTTCGAGGGCCTCCTCGAGCAATATTTTGATAGGATATCCTGCTCCCTCATCTTTCTTTTCATCCCCCATGGGCGTCCGTCGGGGTTTGCAAGGCTGATATTGCAAAGGTTCCACCAGATCAAGCCTTAACTCCTTATACCCCGACCTTGTTGGGGACATGCAAAGAAGGATCGAGAAAAAAAAGACCGCTCTGATACCACTGATCCAGATTTATGCAGGAATGCAACAAAATACATAAATAACCATAAACATAGAAATACAGCGGAAATAAGGCTTCATTTCATTAATATCAAATCACAGAAATATGCTTACAAACATGATGGAAATAAAATAGCTAGGGTGCTGGTATCGAATCTCTTAGAGGAGATGTGGTGACTACAGACCTCTGAAATTTATTACAATGAGGCTCGAGGGCCTACTTATTATGGAGAAACAATGGAGAATTCTAAACGTCCAAAAACCTAACCCTAGGAGATGAAGCGCCAAAACTATGGGCCCCGTTTGGGTAAATTGGTGTTTCAACTTCCTGGGGACGTAACTTTGGCATACTATCTCCGTTTGGGGCTTCAAAATAGCTTCAGAAGTTTAGGACCCAAAAAAATACTAAAAATAGTAAGTTGTGAAAAAAAAATTGGAAGAGACAATGGTGGGGCCCCAAGTGGAATAGGCGAGTGGCCACCAATATCCACCTGGATCAACAAATTTTGTGAAATAGGAGGGCTTAGTCATTTGAGGTAAAATTCTATAGAAAAAGGTAACCACCATGGATAGAGTAAGGCTTACTAGTCCAGGATGGGATCTTGACAGGATGAACAATCTAATCATAGTAGACAAGAGAGGAGGGAGAGTGAAAAAATTTTCTCTGAGGGGATTTCTAGAAGACATGAAGATTCTTTGAATTTGGTTTCTAGAAAACCTGGACAAGGCATATAGTCATCGAAACAAGTGAAAATTACTAATGACTAACATTTTCCATCGTCACCCATATCTATATGCATTTGGAGATATTTCTCTTCCAAGTCACTAAAAAGCTCCTTATCTCCCATCATGTGGAAGGAATCACCACTATCAAGATACCACACCGATCCATTGCACTTGAAACCAAGCATGCAATCAAATAAAAATCAAATTCAAATTATGAGGCAAGGGCCTCACCAGCTGCAGCTTCAGTAGCCTTATTGTTCTTCTTTTTTTGTGGGTAGTTAGTGGCGAGATGCCCATGTTCGTGATAGTGAAAAAACTTCACCTTAGACAAATCCAGCTTCTTGCCTTTAGCCTCGGATTTTGAATGGGATTTCATTCCCTTCCCTTTCCTTTCTTTGGCAGCCAAAGCACAATCCTCTTCATCATTATGCTTTGATGAAGAGCCATCTCTATTGTTCCGCCTAAACTCCTCCTGCACTAGATCTGACCATAGTCTTTCCCAATCTCGCAGTTTTTCCCATCTGTTGACAGAGTCTTGATAACTGCGCCAACTCTTAGGAAGTCCCAAGAGATCCAAACTCAGCAAATCATCATTAGCAACCATGATTCCCACACTACCCAGTTTATCCCAACATTGGACAAAATTTGTGAGATACTTGGAATATTGTTGCCTTTTTCCATCTTGATCTTTTTGAGTTTATCCTTCAGCGCTAATTTCCTATGGTCACTACTGCTTTGAAAAATATACATCAAATCCTTCCACATTGCAAATGTAGTGGCTTTCCCATGAAGGCTTGAGACAATATGGTCTCTCACACCTTCCAACAGAATCATTCTCGTCTTCACTACTTTGTTTTTCCAGGCATCAAGTAGTGCAACATCCATCGAAGTGGGCTTAGGAACATCACTGTCGATGAATTCCTTCAAGCCATTATCTTCAAGCACCACCTCCATCCTATCCTTCCATGCAATGTATTTGAGCTACCCTCTAGTGCATACTCTAATAGCAAACCATTGAAATCCATTTTGATGTTTACTCAACTGTCATACCAAGAAATTATTGTAGCAAATTCGAATTATTTCCACCAATAAACTCAAATACTTCTTCAATATTGCAATATTGTTTTCTCCGATACCATGAAGAAATTATAATACAATTATGTATTGCCAGATTCTCCTAATCTAACAATTATATGCCACTGTTAAATACAGAATCCTTATACTTAAATATTTGTGGAAATTTAATTACCAATTGTACACATGAAGAAAGATCAATCACACATAACACATATGTTTTTACCGAGAAAGCATAAAGTTAAAAACCCCACTATCATATATTATGTATATATCATGGGTCATGAAACAATATCATACAAAACTCTACTCCAAGAGCTCTTATTACAATATACAATTGTCTGACATTGTCAGACAAAAATTGGCATAAACATGCACTAATTTACTGCCTCTTGATAACCTGCCTCGATTGTGCAATCCCTACTGATCAAAATCCCTGAATGAATTTGATATTGCCTTACCTTGAATGCGCAATCCTCATTGGAATCTCCAACATGTGTTTGGTTGCACTTATGCACCCACTATAGTCACAACAGATAGTCAAACTGTCCCTTTTACCTATCTCTCAACTAGGTCTCCACTGGATCTGACATGCATGTAGTTAACAGTAGTAAATCTTCAGTTGCATGTGAGATCACTCCATGTGAATTAATTTAATATTTAATTCACTGATCTCTCAGTAGTGTATCTTTATTTACAACTAGTTACAACTAGCAAAACTAAGTTTAACTCACTTAATTGAGTTAAACTACTTTACAACTCACATAACTACACTTCCAACTCTGTTACAACTTTGTATCACTTAGTTACAATGAATTCCACTAGCATGTCCCACCAACCAACCTTCGAACTCGATAATCCTTCAGTTAACTAGTTTTCCACATCAGTTAATTGAAATCAAGTGCTTCAAGAGAATATATTATTATTTATTGTCTAATTATTGTTAAGGGCTAACAATAATCGACATGCATTCTATTTTTAGACATGTATTCCATGAAACAACTTCACACATGCATTCCCAAAATAGATGCCCATCCATCCATATAATTTTCTCAACCATCTATAAATATATTACTTCTAAAAATAGACATTGATCCAAATTCTAAAAATAGACATATCACCTAAAAATATCCTGTGTGCCCCACCTAGTGTAGGTGCATAATTTTCACTAGAATCGTCATCTTGTTGAATCTCAACAGTTGGAGAGTGGGTGAGGGAAAACTATATATATTCCTTATGTAAGCCATGAGAAGGGTGAAGAAGAAAGGAGAGAATACTTATCCATTGAGAGCCATAGTGCTTGGCTAATGCTTGGCCATAGAGCTTGAATGTAAGAAAGCTTACTTTGACGAAGGACTATAGAGGATTTGCATTCCAATTGAACCATATCAAAATATGTAGACCCAGAGAGATGGAGGGGTGAACTCTGTTACCAATTGGTTGTCTCTCTCTTACGTACGTGTTTGTGCTGCTTGATATGTTAAGTTCAGTTATTTATGTTTACATGTTTATGCACTCTAATCGATGGACTAACATGCTCATTTAAGCCTGCATAAGCCATAGTTAATTAAAATATCTTAATACCATACACGATGGTTAGATTAGTACTCGACCCATGGTCGGATCGAGTGGTATCAGAGTAGGTGACTGCTTTGCAGGAGGGGCAAAGGAGTGAAGCACACTAAAAGAATGCAAGAGATGCACGAGATAAATGAAAGCATTGAGGCTGAAAATGCAGAATTGCGAAGACTATTGCTCGATAAGCAGGAGCTTCAAGAGATGCCATGAGCCAAAGAGGAGTTATTGTCTAAGTTTCAGAAGGTTGATATGATAGAGGCTATATCTCAAACAGGGATATATGATGTTACTTCATGTTCTGTTCTCTCTCAATATGAAACTAATTTTGGCATGAAAATCCTCACGAAGATGGGGTATAAAGGAGGTGGACTTGGCATAAATGACCAAGGAATCACCCAACCATTGGAGGTTATACCATTTGTAGGCTTGGGTTATGGACAGGAAGATGAAGGAGAATGCTCAAAGGTAGATGAAGAAAAATCCATCTCTTCATCACTTGATTCCAAGAAGAGAATCAAGCCACCTAGTCCTCATCAGTTCAAGGATACGTCAGGAAGGTATAACAGTTATTCAAATTCTTTTTTTACATATAATAGAAATGATTGCTTCCATATATCCTCTAACCATGATGAGTTAAGGATCATACATAGAAACAGTGGGTTAAGAAGACATATGTTCCCATAAGAAGGGAGACCAAGAAGAATGAGAACCTTCTAAATTCTCCTATCATGAAGACACAGTTGAATGGGAAACAACATAATTTCTGCAGTTTCTGCAAAATTAGTGGCCATTGGGAGAAGAAGTGTTGGAATTTTCACCTAGAAATTCACCAAAATTCAAGTAGACATATGGTGAAAGAGCTCGTGAAGAAGGAGGCTCCATCCACCATTCGAAAAGCACGATTACGAGAAAAAAGTGCTTGGTGCTGGTTTGGTAAGAAGTTCATGATGTTTCTGTAATGTTTATTTCTGCTCATTTCAAAAATTTCAAGTTTTATGGGGGAATGTATCCCTGTATTGATGGAAAAAATTCAAAACATTTTCGATTCAAAATCAAAAAATAATGGCACCATTGTGAAGAGGTTGACAAGAGGAATCGACAGAAGCTTGAATCGTGTCAAACATCCTCTGGATGGGGAATTTATTGTGAGATGTCCCTAATTTGGGAACAGCTCGATCTCACAACCATGTCAGCCTCTGTTTATGGACGAGATATCGATGAGGCTGGATGGATGAACGATTGCTCTATACCTCAAATTTTGAAATATTATAAAAAAATTCACAATATTTCACAAGCTATACTACAATTTTACTACAGGAATAAAGCATTATTGCATTCATTGATTAAAGGAGGAAATAATGGGCAATAAATTATTTGCAACAAAGCGAGGCATATGGATATATCACTACTTAATACCATGGTGTCGAGTTTAACCTCCATTACCACATGCCCACCTGTCCTAAATCCTGCTATCTAGCAATTTTGTTTTCTTTAACATCTTTTCCAATGGGGAAAAATGTTCTTATTCAATCGGGATGCATCTCTGCATGTGCAGACGGCTCAGATGATCGTTTTCCCTCCAAAATCTGGCAATGTGAAGCAAGTTACATAATAAAAGGTGCATGTGGTTTAAGAAAATAATTATCTAAATGCAAAATACTGTGACGGGGTCAATGATTGGAGGAAGTACTCGCATAACGCGTTGTCTTTCTAACCAGTACAAACAACTACGAGACAGAGAAAATGAAGGAAAAATTCATGGTTTCAATTCACCTGTCACTTCAAAATTTCAAAAAAATATATGAGTTGTGTGTTATTGAACGCAAACTGTTACGCATGAGAGTACTGCTAGTGCTACAAATAATGTGAATGTCTGGTCAGGTGTTACTGCCATGCCTCCTTCCATTGGGGCCTTTATTTCAGATACACATGTGGGTCGATATTGGACCATTGATGTTGCTTCTATCAAAAATTTTAGACTCAAATCAGCAAGAAATTATTGTTTCCCTAACTGCTAGACGTAGTAGAATTCATCTGGAAACATTATCTGGCATGAGGTTGTAGCACAGGAAATGAAGTGGAGATCGAGCAACTTGTTTGGGTTCCAAGGACATCTGCAAGTAGGTTGTTTTATTTTAGTGTGTATCTCTGGCATCGGAGAATGACGATGATCCTTTGCTTCTTCAACATAGAGCATGTGTACCTCCGAATAGATTCGACGAATATCATGAAGCTGAAATCGTTGAGAAAAAGAGGTGTTTGTTTGGGGCATCGGTTCACCTCTGCATGAATTTCTCCACGTGGATGATCTAGCAGATGCAATGAAGTTCTTGATGGATAAATATAGTGATTTTCCACATATAAATATGGGCCAGGTTGATGGTGTTGCTGGAGTGTGTCCTAAGTTTTGAAGTTTGTTAGGGAAAGGCCATTCTATTCTAGAATTTTGTTACGATCTCTTTTTCTATTATGCAAAGCGGATTTTGGAATTCCATAAATCATGAGGAGATACTCTGAAGGTGGAGATATTAAATTTTGGTCATCTCGTGGCCGTGATGGAGGGGATGAGGACCATTTCTGACATGCTAGCAACTGCAACGACCCGGACGTGAAATCGAGCCCTGCATAGTACGAGATGAAGAGGGAGGAGAATTTCTAGTGCCATCACAAGACAGACTCTAGCAGTAGTGATGGCGGTAATAGGGGTGTTATTGAGCCTGGAATATCATTGCAGAGAAGTGGCATCAGGCATTTGAGGGAAAACGATGGACTTTCCGTTACCTTCGAGGAATCCAACCGAATGTACCTCATGCCTCTCATATGGAGATCCGCCTTCTTCGGCATGACCCGTGAGAACCAAATCTCTGTGGCGCGACACCGTCGGTGGACCAGAAAGGCAATAGCAACAACGAAAATGACAATAATAGCAGTAGCAACAATAGGCACATGATGATGATGCAACACCAGTCATATCTCATGAATGTCCTAGACTGGAGCAAGATCCTGAGAGTCAGGATAGATGAGCCATAACACTTGGAGATATTAAAAATACTCGAAGGCAGCGAAGTGAAATTCAATTAAAGGGTGTAGGTAAATATCCATATAGTCATTTTGTTGAAGACCTTGCAGTTATTCATAGTAGCATTCGCCATGTTGTACAGTCGAGGATTGTAAGAAGTTTACAAGAACATCGTAATTGATTTGTTGTGCAACATCATTTGTCTGGACGACTTATATATCCATAATCAATAAAAAATTTACCTTGTTGTGGACTTGATCTGTGTAAGTCCTTGGCTCTATAAGGAGGGTTTGCAGATGCTTACGTCGATGAGTGCTCAGCAGCTGGTTTTAATATGATGATCATACCCATTAAGAGATTTATGAAGCTTATTTATCCATATTTAGGTCACCTTGATGAATATTTGTGTTACATATCATTTTGTCACCGTCCCTGCAATCCCTCGCCCTACATATTGGAGGGTCGTTGCTGTGACTTGTGAGCAGTGTCATACCTTGCAAACACCTTCTTTGCATCCTTCTGCATCAGGAAATCTTTTCTCCTGTTGAACATTTCCTCAAAAAAGCGCACAAAACCTATGTTTTGGCCTTAGCACGAGTAGCTAGTTCACCCCTCGTGCTGATGTGGAGGATTTTCACTACAACCCACACCACTTGCGCTCTGTCTCAGTGCAGTGCCCGTGCCAAGCTGTTTTAGGAATGTTTTTTTTTAATTTAGAGGTGGAAGTTTCCTTCTAAATACCTCAGGGATGAGTCATTGGAAGTGGTTAAGTTGATCAGCCACATATCTCCCTCTTTAGGTAGTGGTTTCTATCTCCCATGGAACACTCCTTGAAGATAGGTCTCCCTTCCATAATTATAGGGATCCTAACCTCTCCCTCTCCCTCTATAAAAATTAGGCCTTCTCCCTTTATGAAAGCGAGCTGAACTTGGAGAAGAATACTATAGCTGAGTAGTTGCTATTGAGAAGGTAGAACCAAGGAGAACTCCGTAGAGAGAGTCTCGTCCAAATTCCTGACGAGCCTTTGTGAGACGCGCTCCACTTGAACCCTATTGGAGGAGACCACAATGTCGAAGCTTGGTTGTACTCTTCCTTTCATTTATTAATATACTTGACTATGGTGTGGGTTCCATCATTGTGTTATGTTGTTTATTTAATGCAATTGATTTATTCCTCTTCGAATGGTTGATATTTACGAATGTGAATTAGTATGTTGTATATTGTCGTTGTTTATTGTGTGTGTGCAGGTGTTCGAGCATGAAAGCGAGTAGACCGTGATCTATCAAACCAGGAGCGAGAGGCTGCCATTATTTCCGATGGAAATGAAAGCATAATACCTCTGGTAAGTCATCTATCAAATATCCATCTATTCGTTAACTAGGAATCAATATTATAGCTTATTCTGTTTGTTGCTAGACCCACCCTAGGGCTAGTGGGATTACCTTTGTCCGTAGAGGGGATTTACCTCACCAAACAATTGGCGACTCCACTGGGGATCAGTGTGAGTTTGTCTTTCATCCATTAGGTCTTTTTTTTGGTATTTTATTTCTTATTTTTTCTTTTCTTATTATTCTTCTAAGTCTAAGACCCTTGTTCAGCCCTAGAGGATTAGATCTGACCTCTGTCTTTCAAATTTTTCCCTTTTGCCTGAGTGAACTGGCTTGGTGCACTTTTTGTTCAGATAGTCACACCGATTGGCACACGTTGCTGATGTTGCACCTATGCCATTCCATGTTTAGCACTGATTACAACCAAACAACCATGCCGACCCCTGTAGGTTTTAGGGTTTTTCTTGTTTTGAAGGTTTTTGGTTAGTACTTGTGCTTCTGGGTTATTTTTTTTATATGTCTTGAGTGCCTTGGGATTTTTTTGATTGTGATCAGCTCTCCTCCTTCAGTTTTTCATCCGTTTCCTATTAGCATCACAGCCTTAGGGTTTTTAAGTGATTTTGTATGCTGAGCCTCCTATAGGACTTTGAGTCTTTTGTTTCGCAGTCAACTTCATTCCTTGTTTGGTTGCATTCAGCTCCCTTGATCCGTTTGAGTGATTGCATTACTTGAATGATTCTTGCCTCTTTCATTCAAATTTTATTCTTTTCACTCCGAGCATAGATCACACTGCTTGCATGGGTCTATTTTGAAATCTTTCTTCGATCTGAGAGATTGCAACGTTGGTTTGAGTTTTGTTATGTTTGTTTTGGGTTGATTGAAATTACTTCGCTTCAACTCTCGCATTAACGTTCTCGAACTAGTGTGTTGGTTTTTTTTTCATGTCATTTAGTGAATTGTTTGCTCTATTACATTGAAAAATCAAAAAAAAATAATTGTGCTTGCACTTTTGTTTGCATTTTGAACTTGAAAGTCTTTTGCATATCTAGCATTGGACAATTCTAGGAAAGATTTCTCATTTTCATTAGCTTGCATCGGATACTATAGTGGATGATTCTACGTGTTCTTATTATTTTCTATCGCTTGAAAACTCCTAACTTTCTCGTAGATAGCTTTTCATTGAATGAAATGGTATCTTTTGGCATGTAGCTTGCATTTAGTTATTTTTGAGATCCAACATTCAATAGGACCTTGGAATTGAAACGTAAATACAAGATCAACTTAAATTTTACTCAGTTAACCTAAGGCAACATTGAAACCTAACGAAACATCTAGTGGTCTAAGTTAGAGATGTGTTCCGACATCTTTAAACCTAGCAGTTGTCACTCGACATCTGGCTTCAGACAACACTAGTACAGACTTGTGCTCCCCATACCGTCGAGTATATAAAGGGAGACTCATCTAGTTTGCAATCCTTTTATCCGTAGGAAGCCGAGTCTGCCACCTTGTAACCATGATACACCGAACACAACATTTGGGGAGACTACCTACATGTACGTCAAGCCCTTCGTCAATTCTTATCTCATTTGATTACCAAGGTGTATATGGCAGTTCACGGAAACCTGGTACACCCTTTTACCTAGACTACCTGAACAGTCATTTTCGATCTTTAATAACTCCATAAATAATTTTTGATCTTTAATAACTCCATAAATTTGAAAATATCATCAAGCACTTGTCCTTTCATGCTTGCTTAAAACTGAAAGTGACTAGAGTCATCTTTTGCTTGTTTCTTGACTGTTAAAACATGAAACCACAAATTTTTGGTTTCAATGTGGTAAAATAAACTACCTACGATTACACGCCCATTAAAGTTTGATCGCTTGGCCTGTCTTTGATTGCCTTGGTTTTTGTCCAAGAGTATTCTTTTTTGATCTTTTTTCCTTTTATGGTGTGCTACAGTCACAATGGCGGAACCATCGGTTTCGTCTAATGATAGTCCTTTCTCGGATGATTCATCTAAAACTTCTCAAACCTTTAGGTCTGTCGAGCTTCAGCAGCCTATTCTCCTGTCAGAGTACGCCTTTGGAGAACCAGTTGATTTCACTTGGCCTCTTTCTAACGCTTGGTTTGGGTTTGGGGTCGGGGAACATTTCCCCCCTCTTACATCAAGATTGCCATTTTTGGCTGCTAACATACCTCCTAGTCCTCGTAGTATTTTACAAGATCTCACGGTGGATTTAGACATGGACTCATCTGGTCCTATTGGCAGTGAGGGAATTCCTGTTTCTGATGAAGAATACCAACTTTTTTTGGAAAACATCCCTTAAGAGTTTGCTCAGTCTTCACCATCGGTGTCACTTCCAGCTGGATATAGGTCTTTGGGTCATATTATGGCTGGTATTGCCTCCATGGCAGCATCAACTCCATCAAAGGGGTCGGTCCTTCCATCATTAGGGATGTCGCCAACGACACTTGTCTCGTCAATGCCTTTGGTTACGTTTGTCCCAACTAGACCCACTGTTTGTGTGGCTACATCGGCACTAGTTGTCACCACTTAGTCATCAGGGGCTTCACCTTCGATAGAGACTTTGATTGCCATGGCAATCCCTGACGACCTTTCTTTCAAGGAGTATCGACTGGCTGCTTAGCAGCAGAGCTCCCAGACTTATCAGTCCTCTCAGGATCCTGGTAATCCTTTTCTTTCTCATTATGACGTGGTTGGTAACCCCATTTATTCACTTCCGTTTCAATATGATGAGCAAGGAAACCCTATCTATTTTCCTGCTCTGGAAGCTTATCAGTTCCTTTCCGATTTTAGACCTACCTTGCCTGTGCAACCTTCTAACCAAAAAGGACAACCCTTTTAGGGAAAACCTTTGGTTCAGCAAGGGTATGCTTACGACCCACAAGGACAACCCTTACAGGGACAACCTTCGATTCAGCAAGGGTATGCGTACGACCCACAGGGGAAACCCTTTCAGGGACAACCTTCGGTCTATCAAGGATTATTTTACGGTCCCCAAGGGCAGTCTTACAAGCCACAAGGCCAACCTTTACAAGGCTAGCCTATGATCCAACCTAGGCAACCCCAAGGACCTTCTAGGCAACCGACATTTCAACCAGGATCTTCATACGACCCTAGGGGTAAAATTTATCCATCTCAGGGGAAACCTTTTGTGCAACCAAAACATCAATATCTACAAATTGGTCCAAATGTTGCATAGCCAGGACCATCTTATGGTCCTAATCCAGGTCAACCTAATCATTAGGCACAACCTGGCCCATCACAGCCATCAGGCGAACCTACTCCACAGGGGCAACCTGGTGGCCCCCATTAGTCAGGTCAACTTGCATAGCAGGGACAACCTACACAGATAGTTCACCCTGCTCAGTAACCACTCTACTCTATTCCACAGTCAGGTCAACCTGCGCACCTGATTTATCCAGCTCAGCAGGGCCCTACATATCAGCAGCCCGTTCGACCTCAAGGCACTTTTTACCCTCAAGGTCAATATCGACCGACATACAATGCACCTCAAGGTTTGGCTTATTACCCTCAACCGCCAAGCCATACTTATATTCCGCAGCAAAATCTTTATGCTTCTCAATCAGGACCCTCATATACTCAGAATCAGTATCCTGGTCCTGAACCTTAATATCCTAGTTCTCATCCACCTTATCAGCTGAACTATCCGGTTTATGCCCCTTATGGTCCGAATCCTTCAGGAAAGAACCAATGGGGTTAGAGTTACACTCAACCAGGATGGAATATGGGTATGGGTCCTTATTGAGGACCTGCTATGCCTTTCAACCCTCAATTACCCTTTCTTGCCACGTTGGAATTACCAGATATGTCCAAATTAACAAATGATCCAATCCTTCATAATCCGTATTTGCCTCCGGTTCCAACGAAGGTTCCTGGTGATTTCCCCAAATTTGAGGGCAAGTCTGGAGAAGACCCCCAAGCACATGTGATGACATAACATTTATGGTGTTCTTCCAATTCTTGGGTGGATGACTCTATTTGACTCCGTATTTTCCAATGAACTCTCACCAGAGTTGCTGCTAAGTGGTACATCGAGCTACCTCACGGTATCTTTCAAGATTTCAACACTCTTGCTATGGTGTTCCTTACTCATTTCCAGTTTCCAGTTCGTTATGAAGTCGGGACACATCTCCTAACATCCTTGAAACAAGACCGGGCTACCCATATCTCGGACCACATTCATGAATGGAGACATCGTCGTTTGATGAAATTCGAAATTCCTGATCAGCTTCTTACTCATTGGTTCACTACCTCTTTTTTCAAATAGATTACAAAAGACATAACCATGGGGGCATGTGTAACCAAGGAACAAGCCATTGCTCATGCCCAGTAACTTGTTTTAGTTTACTCTCAATCGGGCATATTGTATGATATCTTGACTGATGCCCCATGACCTGGGACCTCTAAAGTGCTGAGTAACCCATCCGTCGACGACATTATTGGTTCCATGTCTCAGACTTCATGTAAGTCTCCCTCTTCCAACGCTGGGAAGAAAAAATCAAATTCTTCCAATGGTTCTGCTTCTCAGCCTACCCCGGATTCTAGTAAAACCTCGGAGGTCAACGCCATTTAGGCCAATCCTGCGGACAAGACATCCAAGGGGAAATTTCTCAGCAAGGATATCCTTTTACGGATAGTAACCATGATTTTTGAATGTAACCCCATGACCTATATTCTATCTTGACAGTTGCTGGGGGGAAAATACTAAAAGTGGATCATTATCCTCCAGGAATTTGATTTGGAATTTACTGCCACCAAATCAAAGAAATCACTCGTTTTCACTAATTTGATTTGTTCTCTCCCCGCCGAGTCTACTCCTTCTTATTCCGACGATCATATTCTGGAGGAAACTCTTTTCTTGATTAACACCCTCGATCCGTGGTACAGTGATATCATCGTGTATCTCCAAAATTCTACTTTTAGGTCTGAGATGATGAAATATGCCCGATGCCACATTCAGCATCAGTCGCAACCTTATCGTATTATTAGAGATACCCTCTATCGTGTTGGAGTTGATTCTGTACTCCACCAATTTCTGACCCTCGAGGAAGATGAGAAAGTTTTAAATGACTGCCACAGTGGCGCCTGTGGTGGTCACATGTCCAGTTATGCCACTGCACAGAAGATCCTTCATGCTGGCTATTCCTGGCCATCCATTTTTAAAGACTGCATTGTTGCAGTACGCAAATGTCATGTGTGTCAGATATATCAATGCAAGATGTGTGCGCCACCTATTCCTTTACACTGTGTCATTCCCATTGGTCCTTTTGCCAAATGGGGCATCAATTTTATGACGTGTAACCCTCGCTCGGGCGACGGGCTTTCTTTTATTATCGTCGCCATCGATTATTTTACAAAATGGGGCGAAACAATGCCTACACTGGCTGCGGACGATAAGACAACAGTGCAAATCATATTCAATCATGTTATTTCTCGGTTTGGTGTCCCTCAAGCCATCGTTACCGATCATGGTTCACATTTTGGAGACTATATGATGGCAAAGTTGACGTCTAAGTTGGGTCTGTGTCACGACAGCTCAATGCCATATTACCCTTAAGCTAATGGTCAGGTTGAAGCCGTAAACAAATTTCTTGTTACTATGCTTCAATGAACAATTGGGATCCATAAATCAAATTGGCATCTCATTTTGTTTTCAACTCTATGGGCTTACCAAACGTCGATTAAGAGTGCAACTAGATTCACCCCATTTCAGTTGGTGTACGGTCTGGAAGCTACTCTTCCAATTGAATGTGAAATTCCTTCACTCAAATTAGCTGTGGAATTACTTCCTAATACTTCACCTAAAGAAGAGTGCCTCCTCTACCTAGAGAGATTGGATGAAACTCGTTGCTTAGCTTCTTTGGTCATCGAAGCACAGAAGAAGCGAGTCAAAGCTCACTTTGACCAAAAAGTTTCCCCTCGTTCTTTTATTGAAGGCAACCTCATCCTCCTGTACGAACAAGCTCATGAAAAGATGGGGGTAGGTAAATTCCAACCCATGTGGCATGGGCCCTACATCGTCAAACGTGTGTTACAAAATGGGGCTTACGAGCTTATTGATTATGAAGGTTATCCCTTAGCACAACCCAGAAATGGGTTGTATCGGAAAAAGTATTATGCTTGAGTCATTCATGCATGATATGTGTACATAGGTGATTTTTTTAATTTTTGTGCATGTTTATGTTTGATGTGCTTTGTAAGATTTTTTCTGCTTATTGGGTCTTTCTTGTTATGCAAATGTTTATTGCCCCTTATGTCGGTTTCACGGATGGTGCTTCCCGCAGTACGAGGAACTTGTCTTCAGTAGCCTAGGTAATTTATAATCCTTTTGGTGAGTTGATTAACCTACAAGGCATTTTTATGGGATCAACTACAAACAATGTTGCTGACTATAGTGCTATTTTGGAACTATTAACCGAGGCAGTTAACCTCGGCATACATGCATTGCTTGTAAATCTAGATTCACAGCTTGTTTTTCTTCAACTTAACGGTCATTATTCGGTTCGAAACCCATGCATTTTGAGATTGTATTTATGTATTCGTTTTCTTGAAATACATTTTGATTTGATCACATATCAACATATACCAAGACGAATGAATACATTAACTGATGCAATAGCTAACATTGTGTTAGATAGACATTTGCGCAATTTATAAAACATCATCATATGTAAATAGACCCATGTAGAAAATAGATGTATATATATCAATTGTTTGCAACGTGTGCATCATAAATACCCAAAAATATATATGTATGTTTTAGTGACATTCTGAGACAACATGTCTCTCAAAATGTGTGGAAATAAAATCCTATGTGCCTAATCAGCGTGATGCTCATGATAGCACGTCACCACCCATACCAATCGCCTCAGCAAGTGGTGGATATGACTCGACACCCCTATGGTATGCCTCTGATAGGCCCGAGGAACATCATCAAAGCGAGCACAGTCTGGAATCCCACGGGCAATCCCCTCAATATTTTTTACTATCTCCTCCTCGCTACCCTCACCATGAGGATCGAAATTGCGAAGATTTCGCCTCGCTATCAGTGACATACCTGCAGGTCTCTCTGGGCCAATATCTACATACATATAAGATTAATTGTCAAAACATACATATATACCAAAAAATCATAAAAATCATGAAAATAAAAAAGAGTCTCACCTAGCTCTTCATCACAATCCTCTCCCTCTGGGAGCAAGAGGTCTGGATCACTGGTGAAGTCTGTACCAGAGTAGGGCTAGTCCTCCATGAAAATCAGTTGTTAGTGTAGCCAATCAAAGAATTCTGGCCTCCAAGACATTTGTTGGCCGCCCCCTGCTCTAGGCATCATCGAAGCCCATCGGGCCATCTGTGGTTCTCTAGGTGGTGGCATTGGGACAACGACCTCCTGACGCTGGAATATCGGTAGTCATTCCAAGAAGAACGATACCAAAATTGATCCATACCCGAACTACTTCAGTTTTCATTTCTTGCACTTGGTTAATTTCCGCTTCATGTTTATAGTCATGGCCTCTGCCCAGTTGTAGAGAATCGGGGTCAGGAAGTCTATGGCAAGAAACAGTTGTGTTTTTGTGGCCTCATGCGGTGCTTGCGATCCTGCAGCCTGCGTGATAGTGTGCAACACTACTTTTAGTGCTAGATCTGGGATGGTTTTGATGTCAACCTTTCCACTCTCGGATCCTTTTCGTGCCCCTCAGCACACCCTGTCAATCACCATCCCCATGCTTTCCATGGTGGGATAGGTACCGGTCATGATAGGGATTGCACCCCTCCTCGAAAATCCTATGATAAAATAGACATTGGAAACTTCGATTTCAAGTTCTTGATCTAGAAGCACAAAATTTTCTTGGTCTTCATCCCAGATGCTTATCAAATACTGAAGCAATTCCAACTGAGCCTGGAGACATGGTGTTAGGAAGAATTTCTTTAGCCCACAATCTCTGAGGGCATCCATGCATTGATCATTATCCATGGCAAGCTCATCTTTGTTAGGTCCCTATATTACTAGTATAGTCCCTTATTTTTGTTAGTGTAACCCCCTTATTGTTATTATTGTACCCTTGTAACCCCCATTTTGTTATTATTGTGCCCTTAAATTATTATTGTTAGGTCGGCTAGGATTACATTGTGGCCCACTAGGATTACATTATGGCCCATGGACTCCTATATATAGAAAGGAGGTTTTGTAAATTGTATCATCCAAGAATTGTTCATTTATGTAATGTATTGGAGGTTGCCCCCTCGAAGTGGCTTATTTCTAAGGCGTTCCTATCTCTTTTCTTCTATTTTTGGAGCTGGTTACACAACATTTGGTATCAGAGCTTTGGATTCTAGGGTTTCGCTGCTCCAAACAGGTCATCGTGGCATTGTCGCTATAACTTTTTTTCTACGAAGTTGCAGAAGCTGAAACTTTTAGGGTGCGAAGCCGAAATCCTGAGGAAGCGTGTCTAAAAATTTCAGAGCTTGGTTCGCAATATTTACGGAGATATCTTCTGTGGAAGTTAGGTATTTTTTCAGGCTCCTAAACAGGTCATCGTGGTATTTGCGCTATAATTTTTTTTTTTTTACGAAGGTTCAGAGTCTGAAATTCATATGGTGCGAAGCTGAAATCCTGAGGAAATGTTTCAAAAAATTTCAGAGCTTGGTTCGCAATATTTTTGGAGATATGATCTGTGGAAGGTAGTGCTTTTTCAGGCTCCTGAATTTCATCTCAAATAGGTGATCGTGGGAAAAGTTCAATAACTCTCTCTCTGGGCATCGGATTGGAGTGCCATAAAAAGTGCTCGCAAGTACACAGCCTGTAGTTTCTTGGATATAAATTTCAGAGACAAAGGACGAAACAGTGACACGTGGCAAGTCGTACAAGTTCGCACTACTGAACTAGTCCATAATTAGGTCATTGTGGGAGATTGGACACAACTTTGTCTTGGAGAATCCAAATCAGGTCAGACCTGTGGCATTCGAAAGATAATTCATAGGGATACGTTGACACCAAAATTTAGATATTGAGGTGCTTCAATCACATAGATAATCCAATTTCAATTTCGAGCTTTTCAAAAGCAAGAAAAAGGTGTGTATTTTTTTTCCAAATTGCATAAGTCTTGTTTGAATAATCAAGTTAAATTGATCCCAAGGGCATATTGTAGAATAGATATCAGTATTGGATTCTAAAATTGCCCCTAAAAAGAATTCAACACCAATTAAGCCTTTAGAAGGCTCTAGTATGACTCATGAAGATGAAGAATGGCAACATGACATATCAAAATTACAAGAGAAAATGCAAAAAATTTCGCTCTCGCAAAGAACAACAAAAAATGAAATGGAAGTTTTGAAGAAAGGCATGGAAACTAAGATGGATGGTTTGAAGAAAGGCATGGAAGCTAAGATGAATGGTTTGGAAGCTAAGATGGATGGCATGGAAGGCATGGAAGCTAAGATGGATGACATGAAAGACAACATGGAAAACATGAAGAATGATCTAAAAGCATACATGGAAGGCTTGATGACAAGTTTAAAACCAGAAATGATTCCTAATGGCGAAAATATAGTAGAAGAACCTCATGATGAGAACAAAATAAATGTTAATCGTGATTTCATAAACTCTAATGTTGGCGAGAAGAACCACCATATTCCAAAAATGGATATGATGAAGTTTGATGGAAAGGATCCTGTAACATGGATACTACAGATGGAGCAATATTTTGATCTCCATAATGTGCAAAACACACAAAAGGTACGCATTGCAACTTTTCATTTAGAACAAAATACATTTGTATGGTATCGATGGCTTTGCTCCCGTAAAAAAATTGTCACTTGGTCAATTTTTATGGAGGAAATGATAGCACATTATGGGGATACAAAGAGCAACACCTTCTTTAGCTAATTGATAAATCTCAAACAAAAGGGTTTAGTGGGGCAGCACATTGAGGACTTCCAAAAATTGAATATAAGGGTAACTGATATTCCAGAGGAACACAGGATTTATCTCTTCATAGGCACTTTAAAGGATAACATTCAACATGAAGTTCGTGTTCTGGAACCTGATTCATTGGAGAAGGCATTCAGGTTGGCAAGAAAAGTTGAATGTAAAATTATGGCAACAAGGAAGCCTACCACTCAATTCTATAAAGAAGGAAGTGTGGCTACGCCTAGATTTCCACAACCTACAAGGTTGACACCACAGCAATTGGAAGAAAAAAGAGCAAAAGGGCTTTACTACAGTTGTGATAGCAAATACACTAAAGGTCATAAGTGTGCTGAGAAGAAATTATTTTACATAGATTGTGAAGAGGAAGAAGAAAATGAACAAGAAGAGGATATACACCAGGAACCAACTCTAGAAGAGGAAGAAATGAATCTGACCATATCGTGTAATGCACTGGCAGGAATTACCACTCCTCAAACTCTCAAGATAGAAGGACATATCAAAAAGAAAAAGGTAATAGTGTTGATTGATTCAGGTAGCACCCATAATTTTATTCATTGTAAGGTAGCCAAGGAATTAAATTGTTTCCTATACCCAGCACTAGAATGTCAAGTGATGGTGGCAAATGGAGGAACTATAAATTGCTCTCGAAAATTCCATAATATCAAGCTAACCATGGGGGAATATGTATTGACCATTCCAATGCTTTCCATTCCTATGGGAGGTGCTGATGTTGTATTAGGAGTACAATGGTTACAATCTTTGGGGACGGTAGCTTTTAATTTTCAAGAACTTTTCTTGAAATTTTTTTCAGAAGGAAAGGAAGTCGAATTACGGGGTATTGAAGGGAATCCAGGAAGGATAATAAGCTCTAATGTCATGACAAAGCTTCTAAAGAAAGAACAACGAGGCGTAATTGCACAATTATGCTCACTAAAAGTTCCAACATCAAAATCATCTATTTCTGCAGATCTCCAACAAGTCTTGGACAATCATTCCAAGGTGTTTGAAACTCCCAAAGGACTCCCACCGATTCGTGATCATGATCATGCTATTCATTTGATTCCAGGAAGTGTTCCTCCAAACATCAGGCCTTATAGATATCCTTACTTCCAAAAGAGCGAAATTGAACGTATGATTGCAAAAATGTTATAGGCGGGTATAATTCAACCTAGTCAAAGTTCTTTCTCTGCTCCTGTAGTATTGGTACACAAGAAGGATGGATCATGGCGAATGTGTCAGGATTATAGGGAGCTCAATAAGCTCACCATTAAAGATAAATTTCCCATTCCTGTGATTGATGAATTATTGGATGAATTACATGGAGCAATTTATTTTACTAAGTTGGATCTTCGTTCAGGATATCATCAAATTAGAATGAAGGCTGAAGATATTCCAAAAACAACATTTCGAACTCATGAGGCTCATTATGAAATTTTGGTCATGCCTTTTGGCCTTAACAATGCACCTTCTACATTTCAAGGGTTGATGAATTCCATTTTCAAACCCTTCCTTAGAAAATTTGTGCTAGTATTTTTTGATGATATACTAATCTACAACAGGTCTTGGAAGGATCATGTTGAACATGTTGACAGGGTGCTCAAACTATTGCGGGAGAAACAATTATATGCAAAAACATCCAAATGTTTCTTTGGAGTACAAGAGGTGGAATATCTGGGTCATATTATATCTCACGAGGGTGTTAAAGTAGACCCTAACAAAATTAAAGCCATTAAGGAATGGAAAGTCCCCACGACCATAAAGCGGTTGCGAGGATTTCTCGGGTTAACAGGGTATTATCGCAAGTTTGTTAAGAATTATGGGAGAATAGCAGCACCTCTAACAACATTATTGAAGAAAGATGCATTTTCATGGACTCCTGAAGCAACTAAGGCCTTTGAACGTCTTAAAGAGGAAATGTGCCTAGCACCGGTCTTAGCTACACCAGACTTCACAGAAACCTTTATTGTGGAATGTGATGCCTCAGGAAATGGAATTGGTGCAGTTTTAATGCAGGAAGGAAGACCCATTGCTTTTGAAAGTCGTCCAATCAAAGGAAAGTATTTCCAGAAACCTATTTATGAGAAGGAAATGTTAGCAATACTGCATGCACTAAAAAAATGGCGAACTTACCTAATGGGAAGACACTTCAAAGTAAAAACTGATCATGATAGTCTTAAACACTTTTTGGAACAAAGACTATCTTCAGAAGAGCAGCAAAAATGGGTCACAAAGATGTTGGGTTATGACTTTGAAATAATCTACAAAAAGGTAAAGCTTAATGTTGTTGCAGATGCACTCTCAAGAAAGAATGAAGAGGTGGAAACATTGCTTTGCGCCATTTCTATTATCCAACCAGATTGGATAACCGAAGCAAGAGATGAATGGAAGAAGGAAAAAGATGTATGGACATTCATTCAAAAGTTGCAGCAAGATCCTAGTACATCTGATACATTTAGTTGGAAAAATGATTCCTTATGGTACAAATATCACTTATATCTTTGTAAGAATTCCCAATTAAAACAACAGATTCTTGTCGAATTGCACACTTCTCCTTTAGGAGGACACTCAATATTTTTAAAAACTTACCACAAGGTCAAGAAATAATTTTTTTTGGGATGGCCTTAAATCTGATATTCAAAATTTTGTGGCGGAATGTTTGGTTTTTCAGTAGAATAAAGTTGAAACAATTAAGACCCCGGGACTTCTACAACCTTTATCCATTCCAAGTCAACGTTGAGAGGAGATTTCAATGGATTTTATCACAGGTTTACCTAAGTCCGAAGGAAAGAGTGTCATCATGGTGGTAGTTGATAGACTTACCAAGTATGCACACTTTTGTACATTATCTCATCCATTTAAAGCAAGTACAGTTGCTACTACATTTATGGATAGAATTCAAAAGCTACATGGAAGCCCAAGGGTTATTGTGAGTGACAGAGATCCCATTTTTACTGGAAATTTTTGGACGGAGTTATTTTCTTGTTTGGGTACTCAATTGGCTCATAGCTCATCTTATCATCCTCAATCTGATGGTCAAACTGAGATAGTAAATAAATGTTTGGAAGGATATCTTCGTTGTTTTGTATCTGATAAAAAAACACAATGGGTCAAGTGGTTACCTCTTGCTAAATGGTGGTATAACACTTCCTTCCATACTGCAGCAAAAATGACCCCATTTATGGCACTTTATGGATATCATCCACCATCCATCACATCATCTTTAAGGGAAAATTCGAAGGTTCAAGCGGTGGAAGATCACATCGAGCATCAGCAAGAAGTTCTCCAACTCTTAAAGGATAACCTGAATTTGGCACAAAATCGAATGAAACAACAGGCAGATCAACATCGTAGCGCGAGAAGTTTTGATGTAGGAGATTGGGTATTTTTACGGCTACAACCATACAAACAAATGTCCCTCAAGCAAGCAAAGAAGGATAATAAATTATCGCCAAAGTACTATGGTCCTTACAAGGTGTTGCAAAAGATTGGTACTATGGCATACAAATTGGAGCTTCCTTCTTCTTCGCGAGTACATCCGATTTTCCATGTTTCATGCTTAAAGAAGGTTATAGGTGAAAATCTTCCAGTTCAAACAGTATTGCCAGAACTTGATGGGGAAGGGAAAATCATATTGGAACCTGAAGCAGTCATGGAAAAAAGAACTCGACAACTACGGAATCGATCAATTTGAGAGTATCTCATCAAGTGGAAGAACTTACCCACTGAAGATTCTACATGGGAGGATGAGAATTTTATACAGAAGCACCCAGAGCTACTCAAGCATTGAGGACAACACTTTTTTGAAGGAGAGGGGCATGTTAGGTCCCTATATTACTAGTATAGTCCCTTATTGTTGTTAGTGTAACCCCTTTATTATTATTATTGTACCCCTGTAACCCCCATATTGTTATTATTGTGCCCTTAAATTATTATTGTTAGGTCGGCTAGGATTACATTGTGGCCCCACTAGGATTACATTATGGCCCCATGGACTCCTATATATAGAAAGGAGGTTTTGTAAATTGTGTCATCCAAGAATTGTTCATTTATGTAATGTATTGGAGGTTGCCCCCTCGAAGTGGCTTATTTCTAAGGCGTTCATATCTCTTTTCTTCTGTTTTTGGAGCTGGTTACACAAAAATATTCCTCACCATGTTCCCTCTCTTTCCACTCAATCACCATTCTTTCTGCTTGGTAACTGCACACATTGTTCATATGAGCATTGTTAGTCTACTTGGGCATTGAAATTTGCAAACAAGTGACTGCATTTTACTTGAAATTGTGTGGATTTTTAGGTTGTTCAGTTGGCGTGACTGTTTCACAAACAGTCGTGCCAATGGGCACACCCTCTGTGTAAAAAATGGGCGATTGGCGTGGGTCCATGCCCGAAACCCGCGCCAACCGCGATGCCCTAATTTTGATAAATCTCCTCCTAGGAAATCAAAATGACATGTACAAGTAATGAAATTTAGCTTAACAGATAGGAAGTGGTTTCAGCTTTTACCTGAGACTGACAGAGTCAATATCAGTTCACTGGATCACTCGCAATCGTCGTCGCAAGATCGCAAAGCACAATGGGTCATTGTTGCTCCACAAAGAGGTAAAAGTGAAAAGTAAATAATTTTTACTACTTATGCTATTTTATAACTTTCCAAAATCTTAAATTAGGTTTTAAAACATATTTATCGATTATTTTATCATATTATTTTCGAGAATGGGTTTTATACGCGTCTTTTGTGCAGCAACAGGTTTTTCACATGGCTATGACGAAGTAACGAGTTATATTTTATACTTTTTTGGACTCGGTAAAAACACGAAAAAGTCACTATTGGAGTCATCTTTCAGCTCTTTTCTGAGTCTCTAAAACTGAAAATATTGTCGAGACGTTTGTTGTTTTAAAAGCGTTAAATGGCTGCGAAACGATATCTACCCAGTATACGTTTACCCCTTTTTCGGGTTGGGATAGATTATTTACGATAAAAGAATACCTTAGCCTATCGCGACTAAGAGGTTCTCTCGGATGATGTTTTCTACATTTTCGAATCTGAGAGACTATTTATAAAAAGGGCCTTGCTGAAGTTTTATTTTCCGCTTTCTTTTCAAACTCTCTAAACATGAAAAGATGTTGAGTTCTCCCTTTCTCATACTCGTTAAAAAATTGTGACATCGGACTCTGTCGTTATGACATTATTCGAGTTCCTCCTTCCTAGGGCTCGTAAAATGTACTAGGTTGGATTTTTCCGAAGGAAAAACTTACATCACATGCATATGCTATCCCCTTCAAGCTTGTTTTCAAAAATAATTGGGGTACTCACCATAAATGGTGGGGGAAAATGGAACCAGATTGTATTCGTGTTGGCAGTGTGTCGCTCTTGAACATGGCACTTGTCTACATTCATGTTAGGTTGGGGACATCTCATTTTTTAATTTGTTTACCTCCATGGGTTTGGGTAATCTATTTTGACTGCTCATCTGCTCTTTGCCATGTCACCATGACCTTAGATCCCTTGATGTCAAATACTACCAAATCTAGTGTCGTGCCGCTGATATGTTCAAGAGAAGTTTTCCTTTGAAGTTTTCAACCTCCCTCTGATTCTCCATTGGTCCTGATTCACAAAAATCATGTTCCTCTGTCTCATGTCGATGATGTGGGAAACATTATGACCCACCTTTGATCAAGTCACTTCCTGTCGACTTAGGCTCATTATCAAGGAATCTGATCTAGAGAATCCTTTTTGGTACCTTGGAGCCTGCATGCTGTTAGTCATCTGTATTTTTCACATGTTAGTGATGACTATATCCATAGCTGAGTTTTCTAGAATCTGATTTCCATATGTCAATTTGTCATCTAGAAAACCCTCATAAAACTTTTTTCGCCCTCTTACTTTTCAGTCCACCCATGTCAAAGTCAAAACCTCATTATCACTATCCTGTCTAGCTTCAGCCCTACTGGTCTGCCCATCAACTCTAAAAAGCAAATCCAAATCTGTTTCAAAAGCCTCCCTTAAGTTAGGAAGTGGCGCTTTAAGGCATTTTACCTTTGGCAAACATCAAAAAGCCAAAAACCTCCATTTGACACAGGCCATTCATGACAGACCTCCCACTCTGCAAATCAAATTGATCGCAGCTCTAAGTCGCGCCACTTACACACCCCTAGGTCTCAGCACTGCATAAACCACAGTCTCAAGCTGATTATTAGGTGTTTCACAGTGTTTTATGGATTCTACAAAGACAGGAAATATAACTTCATCTCAAGAGAAAATTCTTGAATCTACATTCAGAAGAACAACTGCTTCTCAATGTAAACATGAGCCTGAGATATATCTGCAAGACAGAGAGTCACTCATCAAGACCTTGCAGCTTCCTTTCAGCATGAAAAGCACAGTAAGAGAAAGACACCACTGTCACAACAAACTGGTAATTTGTCATGGCCAAGAACCTCCTTCATTTACAAGCAGAGGGTTAGGGCGCCTCCTTCATCTACAAGCAGAGGGCGCTGGCCAATATTGACTTTAAGGATTGAAAAAACCCAGGTTTGCTTTTTACTGAACAGTGAAACAATGACTCTAAGTTTTCTGAGTGTAAGTGATGATCATAACAGGGCTAGAGTCTGAAGTATGCAAGTTAAAGGGAAAACAGAGTTTTGGTCTTGTAAAGGAAGTTATTTGAAGTTTTCAAATCATATGAATTGTTAAACCTTAGAGAGGCATATCATTAGTGAAAACAATTCTAATCATAAGCAGCCTGCTGTTTCAACAAGACCAAATTGAAGAAATGTTGACAAATCATGTCATTACATAGGCAGAAGAAAGGGTGGTTGTTTTTCAAAGGGTGCTAACCTCCCTACTCACAGAGATTATCTTTCAAATAATTTGTCATAAGTTGACCAAGGCAATAGTGACATTTCAGTTCCCCTCAGCAAAGAGCAGTGCAGTGAGACAGTGACACCTTGACTAGGCTTTTTCTGAAGCACAGTAGTGATTGCAGGCAGAAGGTAAAAGTATTAAGGTTTTCAAGTTTTTTTGCTTACCATCATATCCAAGAAAAACCCTTGTCAGGCAGGGTTATCAAACAATCTTCAGATACTTTGCCAAGTGAAGGGCCTCCTTCATTCATGAGCAGATAAAGAAGGAAAGCAAAAGTCATTACACAGGCAACAGATGGTGTTTATGTTTCAAAAGGTATTGGTTTTACTACTCATAGGGAAATGTCTTTCAAACTATACATCATGGTGGACAGGAGACAATTTGAATATGCATGCCATTGTTACAAAAAGGGGCAGTTTCTTTAGGAGAAGGGGCCAAACAACACCTCATTGTCATATTCCAAGAAGTCTAAAAGAGTTCCTTTCAAGTAAACAGAGAAAGATAGTATGAATGGATGCAACTAAAATATGGCACTTACCATCAAAGAAGGAGCTTATGAATCACCTGGAAGCAGAAACTATCAACCAACTTGGAAGAAGAAAGACCACCTCCTTTTAAAATGACAAAACAGCGTTCAATGCTCTTCAAACAGATCTTGAGTGGTTTTTCCTTGTTAAAAATATCACCAAAAGTGTCAAGCAGTGTACAGATTTGAACCTTGAAATGATTCTGTTACAAAAAGATCAATGCACTGGTCAAAGGAAATGATAACTGTGTTTCAAAGGGACCTGTTCCTCCTGGTTCATAAATTTCTCCTCTCAGATATACATCACAAATGATGGGAGGCAATTCAAGTTTTGTTCCCAAAAAGACATTGTAAATAGGTATACAAGTTTATGAATAGGCAAAGAAGTCATTTGACATACTGTAAAGGTTTGGAAGGTTTGAAACAAATACAGCTTCTTCATTATTTAAAAAGACAGAGATATCATAGATGATACACCTACAAGCAGGGAAGTATTTGAAAAGGGGCGCCTTTCTTAAATCAAAGAGCCATGACTAAAATTCAAATAATGTCAACAAATTTGGGCACCTGCAATAAGAAAGAGGTTGAAGAAACAAGAAAAGACAGAAGCTTTCAAAACAAGGGATTAACAAAGTGGCAGTTAAGTTTTTCTCCAACACTAATGTTAAAACACAGTGAAAGAAAATCTAATCCTGGAGGTTTGTTTTTATAAAGGATCATACTCACCGAAAATAGCCAGAGTGTATGCCACTTTTTGCCAACAATATTTACAGGTCTCGAGCTATGTGTTGAAAAACTGAAGGTTCGACATATTGTTTAAAGAACAAACTGTTTTCAAACTTTTGAAAAAGAAAAACCCTCCCAAGTCAAATGGGACCGTTTGTTTTCTATGCTTCAAACAAAGATCGAAGCCATTTTTTCGTTCCATTTTGAAATTCATCAAGCCCAGGCAAGGTCTCTTTGCTACCCTCAGCACTGAAACAAAGAAATTTCAGCTCGATCTGCAGGAGTTGGCTATTTTTTCACCGCGTGTGTGTTGTGGAACATTAGCCGACGCGCACAGAAGAAAATTTGAACGAGGTGTTTTTTTTGTCGCGCGCGCGCGCCCCGTACGCGTGCGCGCGCGCTGCCACGGCGCCCACCGGCCCGACGGAGCCACCCGGCAGGTTGTTTCGGCGCGGCACTGCGCGAGAGCCCGACGCGTCGCGCATCTTTTGACCCTCGTAAATATCTAAAACACCCTCGGGCCCAGACTAAATGCATTGATAAACTTCTCCATCATGTTCTCAGTGTTTCAATTACGCACCGATTTTGAAACAAAGTGCTAAGTGACATGAAGAGTTTAAAAAGCCATTTCAAGCTATGGTGTGAGAAAATATTTTCTGATTAGCGGTGAAATATCAAACACACCAACGAACCATATTTTCATTAAAAGATCATCAAGACACCCTCACTACCGTGGTGAAACCAAGCTGAAACTGTCCATATAGAGTTAGAGTATAGGGTTCAAATGACTGCAAGGAATGAAAGGTTGTAACAAAATTGTTGAGTTTGACCTAGTTTGATTATCATCATATATTTTGAGAAGCTGCCTATCAAGGTTAAGGTCGAATCAAAAGAGGGCTTATCCCCATTTATCTTGCTACATCACCAAATCTGTCAACTGGTTGCACTATGAAAATGTCCATGGGTTGAAACTGTGCTTGAATGGTAAATACTTTGCTAAAAGTGCCTATAGAGAAAACAGTGTGTTGGACTTTTACAAATTCCTCATACCATAGCATACAGAACTTTCAAACTCTGTCACTATATCATAAAAACAGTGTTTTGGCTGTGTAGTGATTCGAAGTGTAAAACTGTGGTAAAATGCTGGATGTATTATTTAAGGCACCTACAGGAAAGAATTGGTGTTGAAACTAAGAGCAGTTTGTTTCACCTTCATTAATCAAAGGACCAGGGATCCTATACCTTCAAAGCATCAAAGGGCAAAATTTAACCCTATAGGCCACAGAAAGGGCAGTTTTTTCTTGAATTTGCCACTTGACCATTGTGTTTTCCAAGTTTACTTTGACAAGTTG
Organism: Pinus albicaulis; assembly: GCA_034641835.2. Lineage (NCBI taxonomy): Eukaryota > Viridiplantae > Streptophyta > Pinopsida > Pinales > Pinaceae > Pinus > Pinus albicaulis. The sequence continues at coordinate 51,509,158 of CM076583.1, forward strand.
ATATTCATATAGGGTAGAGGTTTTTCTACAAAGGGCATGATTTCCATATTAAAACAAGAGTTTTGCTTATGGGAAAGAGATAAACTCTTACGAGAGAGGCTTGGTTGAACTTTGGAGCATTTTTTGCTCATCACCTTGTATTCGAGCATGATATTATTTGTCTAATCATACTAATAGTTGATTCTGTAGCCAAGTTTGTTGAATGTTTGAGCACCTTAGATAAGACGAGTTTTAATGATTGCAAAGTCTACCATGGGAAAATATTAAGATGTATTGAGTGACCTCTAAACTTCACAAGAACAAGGTGATTTCTTGACACTTTGCACAGGGAATTTACCTAGCAATCTGTCTCCTTTTTATTGTATGGTATCCTATTGAAAATTCTATTGGCAGAGATACATTCAAGGTGGAAGGCTACTTTTAAGAGAGCAGAGGTTGTGTATTGTAAGGAAACTTGTTGCAACTATCCGAATCACTTTGTTTCTCTCTCAAAGCAGTACATTGACACAGTTTGACTCCAAAAGGGTAGTTTACACACAGTGAGGCAGTTTGTTTCTTCCAAAGCATATTTAGGTCAAAATGCCTCCAAGGCAAGACAGCAGGAGCGGTCCGCATAAAAGATATGAGCCAATCTCTACAGAAGAGTTTAATGCTCATCCATCTGTCCTTTTCAACTTCCATGAAGTAGGTTGCCTAGATTTCTGCCAGAAGATACAGGAAGTCAAAATTTTTTCGTCATTAACACACTTATGCACCCTGAGATTCAAAGAAAAACATTTCCAAGTGGCAGGTTTTGATTTCAAGATTTCTCCAAGGTATGTGTCCAAGGCCACCGAGATTCCATATCATGGCGAAAAATGGTTCAAACAGGCCCATCTTGACTTAGAAGATTACAAGCCTTTCATCAAGCCTGAACATAGAGATGCTTTCACTGCTATTTTCCCTTTTTCATATCTTCTTGACAGCTATGCTCCTCTTATGAAAGTCATAATGAAATATTTTACTTGTGAAGGGAGGTTTGATCGAGTTTATGCCTACCATGTCCGATTACTAATGCATTTCACTAGAAACAGGCAACTAAATCTCCCTTACTTTTTATTCAAGAGCATCGAGAATATGGCATCCACAGTCCATAAGCAGTCCCCACCTCTGCAAATACCCTCCCTTTTCCATCATTCTCTGATCAAGATTATCTTCCTACACCAGCTAGAGAAAAAAGAGGTTCCATGGGATGTATTCATCAGTCATCCAGATTTCTCTACTGTTCCTCCTGTCCATGTCTCTCCCACTCAGCCTATCCATCGCCCGGTACCTTTCTCTAGCAGGCCCTACTCCCTAGGATGCTCAAAATGACATAACGACACCAAAGGGAAGAAGGAGAGAGTGGACGACAAGAAGAAGAAAGGTCATGAAGCAAGAGAGAGAAGGGATGAATAGCGACAAGAGAAAAGGGATAGACAGCATTGTTCCGTAGATGAGAACAATAGCGAGAGGGTGGTGAGAACGATGAAACAGAAGATGAACAACGAGTACGAGAAGAAAGAACAACAACATTGTTGAAGGACGGAGAACAACTGACTTGGAAGGAAATGGAGCCACATCTTGAGCCACTAAATGAGCAGGAAATCCAAGCACAGCAGCAGCTTGATTTTGGTGAAAAAGAGAAGCAAGTTGGAACCCAAATTGAACAAGGCATTGATGTAGAACAGCAAGTTAATGTTGGCGAACAGGGGCAGCAAAGTGAACAGCAAGAAGAAAACATCCAGCAGCCTCAAGGAGAGTAGCAGTCTCAAGAAGATGTCAAGGGTAAATCAGTTGTGTCTCCTCCTCCCAAAAGAACAAAACCTAGCACAGCAAGCAAGAAAGGGCCTAAGGCTGCCACTCCTAAGGTGACGAAGGTTGTTCCTAGCAAAAGAAAATCACCCAAAAGGACACCTACTAGCATGCCAAGGAGGAAAAGTGCAAGATTGGCTTTCAAAGGGAAAAGCAAGGTTGGAGAAAGTACAAAGCAGGGAGATGCATTAGCTGTCATCCCAATTCAAAGCAATGACAGTGATAATGAGGCCCGCCTTCTTGAAAACCTCCTAATCCATAAAGAGGGGAAAATTGAGGCATTAGAGGAGGATCTTCAACGGGCAAGGAACTTCAACTATTTCTTGGAAACCCAAAACAAATAGATGAGTGTTCACACAACAGTTCATGAGGCAAGGGCAATTAAATACAAGCAAGAAGCTGCCAAGGCACAAGCGAGGATAGAAGAACTCATTGGTGAGTTTGATGAGGAAGAAGAGGGAGACCAACCTAGGCGGAAGAGGCCTAGAACCATGGGGCTTAAAAGAGCCTTGGAAAAACAGAAAGAAGAAGAACAAGCCCATCTCCAAGCCTTTCCTCTCACTACACTCCTTGAGTAGGAAATTGAAGAAAACAAAGAGGCATGGCTTGAAAGAGCCAAGAAACACTTGGAGATGAAGCTTGAAAGAGCAAACAGAGATCTGGAGCTACAAAGAAAGAGGACACATCACTTTCATAAGTTGAATCAGTTTGCCCGGCGCAAACTAAAGGCAACCCAAGAGAAATTGAAGAAAGCAAAGGGGAAGCGCCCGGCACGGAAAGAGGAGAAAGGCACATCAGCTCTTGAAATTTTGGCCTCAGCTTCGGAGCATGTTGCTAGGGACCCTTGAGGGTCATGCATGCCATTTTTGGGCCCATTTCGACAACTTTTTGTTTTTTGGCATTTTTTGGGTTTTTGGTCGAAAACTCATAATTTCGCCATTTCAGTTTGAGGATTTGTCAAGTGAGGAGGATGATACCATTTGATGCCATAATTCTATGAGCAGGTCCCCAGTGATTTTCAGAGAATTTGGAGATCATTCACCCCCTCAAAACGGCGAAAAATGCTCACTTTTTGCACATTATGCCCGTCATATCAACAGTCTGCACAACTACCGGTTTTTACCACAGTCTGATTTGGAGACTTGCTGCAGTTGTATTCGAGGTGATTTCAGTTGCGCCAGAAATTAGACACTCAGAGCTTTCCAACGAGCTATCATGAGCCTCGTTTCGACACTGGGAAGGCTGCCAAATGTTTCCAGCAAGTCAAGGGACCTTTTTCTGATATAAATTTGAAGTATTTTTGTAATTTTTGAACCTCTAAAATCTGTTTTTTCCAAATGTGCGTTTAGCTATTTTTGCACATGAAAAATGATGTAAAGTCAATATAATTCCCATTTTTAGCATTTTTTAGATATTTTATGAGATATTTTTGTGCCTTGGGCTTTGCAAAGCCTCAAGGACAAAATTAGATATTTTGATTAAGCCAATGGGATAGCTAGTTGAACCATGAGGTTTTCCTCACTTGAGCCTATTTATTCCAAGGGCTTCATTGTAAACAAAGGCTGAACTTGAGAGAAGAAGCAATATATTGGTCATATGAGCTTTTGAAGAACATACTTGTGTTATGATTTTGGACTGCCTCTTGGATACTTTTGATGAATGATGAAGGATTGTTGATGGATTCCATGACATAGTAGAATGGCATAGTGTTTCTTGCTTTGTTGTTGTCTTCTAGTTTTCATTCATGATACATGCTTCTTGCTGCTATAGATCAGTAGAGATTAAGTTTGAGATATGCCCATGGAGGCACCTCAAAATTCCTGAATCTTCATAGCTTTTATGTTTTCTTCTTCCTTAGTTGTACTAAAGAATTCTTAACTGCTCTTTAGTAACTTAAGGATATTGTTTCTAGTTTTATTCATAAGTTCTATGCATGTTGAGTAGGATGTATGGTGTGCCCTGCTTACCTATGACTGTCCATAGTTCTATCCATGAAACTATCTCTTTGACTGATTAGTTCATCATCTTGTTGAACCAAGGAGGCCTAGTCCCGATCTAGTCCTTTGCCTAAAACTATGAAAGCTTGTTTGTCAAAGTGCCCAATAACTTAGAGACTGTGTTTAGGCGTTTCGGCATGGTATTTTGAGTTGTTAGTCCATCTTATGTGTTTTCCCCAAAGTCTGATAGCCATTTCCTGAAGTTAGAAGGTCTTATACTTCTATGCATGGCTGGAATGTTTGTTTCAATGTGTTGATTAGTTTATAGTTACATGTTGCATGATTAAGGGTTTTCTTTACCATGTTTATGTTATCTATTAAACCAGTGATGCTTGAAACTCTTTGTTATTCACAAACTTGATGTCCATTTACTCCATTTTTCCCAAGGATCCTTTCTACCTTGAATCAAATCGGCCCTACAGCATCCTTGCATCATCATCTCATAGTTTCCTTGACCTTTTTGACCCCATAGCCCAGTTGATCTAACTTCTTGTTACCCATTTTATATCTTTGATCAGTTTTATCCCTCACAAACTTAAAAACAAAAAACAAAAAACATACTTCATAACTAGCCTAATATCAGAACACCACAAGTAAACACACCGACATCTTTTACACTTATAGAGAGAGCCCTCTCTGAGTCCAGGAAGGCTAGGTCCTTGGGCTCCAAAGCTTGGTTTGATGTTACATCGTCATTTGGCTCACCAATCGGCCAAATCATGGGACCCTAACATAATGGCGATCACGGTGGGACTTTGAGTCAAAACATCCTAGGTACCCCTTAGGAACTCTTAGATCTCAGTCAAACTTAGAAGAGTAGAATCTGGTTGTCTCACCATCCTAGAAAAATGATGACTCAGCTGTAGGACACTTTTCCAAACCTTAGGATTACATAACAACTCAAAAAACCCCAAAAACTCCCTTAGATTGGTTTTTGACAGTACTGGTGGTGGACCATACACAGATATCTCGAAAGCAACAAATTTCCACCTGGCGACTCCACTAACCTCTAGTAGTCCTTACTTTTTTACCAAACTCTAGGTTGCTATCCGATAAATCTATCCCATCACTCACTAACATAGCGGGAGATGGTTGGACACTGAGTACATGATAGTCTAGAAAACTCTTGTACACTTTCTAGTCCTTTAGATACCATAAACAAGCAAGCAGCCCATAGACCCATTTAGAGTAAACTCTTTTTGTTATCATCACCCTAGCAAAGTGTTGAAACAAGTCTAGAATACTTTAACAAACCATAGGCTGCACATAAAACTCAGAAAATCCAAAACATTCCCAGATTAGTTACTGGTGGTGGACCATAGCTATCTTCATAAAAACAACCCAGTTCCACCTGGCGACTCCACTAATCCATCCCTTTTATTTTGACCATCCTTCACCTTAGTAGAAATTTAGAGAGACCACTCATCCAGAACATTCACCAATACCAGTCTCTCTAAACTCTAGATCCAAAATCTGGCTTCACGAAGAATTAACACCAGATCCCATCCCGACCCAAACCCCCCTATCATAGTAGATGACCCAGAGAAGATTCTGTGGCAAGCTTCCGAAACTGATCATCTAGCTACTGGTAGATCCATCCGTAGAATAAGATCAGTACCTAAACATCTCACTATCCTACCAGATTCACCTTTTGAATTAGAGTCATCAAAAGCTCTTTTCAGAAGCAGGTCTCATAGTAAGATAAACTTTGACGATCTTGAAACCCTAGACCAATCACACAGTCAGAGTAGAGAAGCCTCACCTACCACTCCTCCTGACTTCCAGCTTCTCTATCAGTTTGGCTCCTACCATCCCGGATCCGCTCAAAACCAGATCACTAGTCTAAGTTCATCTGCCACACCCTGTCAAACCACCACTGTTCAAACCACCTCATCTCAGCCTACTAGTCCTCATCTTGTACATCATCCATTAGCTCCCGTCATGGCAGCCTGGTATGCACCCTTGGTGTTGCCACCGCCTTTGGCTCCTCTCCCAAACAAGTATCAAGACAAAATCCCACACTTTACTGGAGAAGATACCACCACACCCCAGCAGCATATAAGTAGGATGACTGATGCTTATGAATACTTGGAGGTACAGGACGAGACTGTCAGAATGAGAATATTTGCCCAAAGTCTTGGTGGTGAACCCAAAACATGGTTCAAAAGCTTAACTCCAAACAGCATCCACAATATCCCAGAACTACATCAAGTCTTCAGAAATAGGTGGGAAATCCGAAGAAACCCCATTCAAATCCTATCAGAATATAACAACCTAAAACGGGAAAATGGGGAAAGTGTCCAAGCTTACTGCACTAAATTCAACAGTGTATATAACTCCCTCCCACCTCATTTCAAACCCCTACTTGGTTTAGCCTTAGCAAAATTCCCCGAGGGTTTCGATCCGGACATGACATATCATCTGAGAGACAAAGATCTCCCCACCTTAGAGGAAATGAAAAAAATAGCCATAAAAGCAGATGCCAACCTAGCAGAGAAAAGGGCTAGGACTAGATCAGAAAGAAAGGTCACATATAAAGATGAGGTCTCCACTTCATCACCTTCCCTAGATCCCAGAATAGATGACTTAGTCAAAACCATGGCCAAAATGTGGGAAAGGATAAATGAAAAGGCTCCTGTTAGGGACAACCAACCAAACCCTCCAAACAGAAACCGAAACCAAAACTTTAGGAGGGAACAACCCCAAAACAGACCAAGGGAAAATGACCAACAAATTAGGCCACCATTCAATGAAAACTATGTGGAAGAAGATGACATGGACACAGAACCTCTTGATGAACATCATTTAAACCTCATAGGATCTGATAATGAGGGTGAGGTGTACCTCACAGAAGAAGAACAAGCGTTCTTTTCTCCTAATCAGGATGAGAGCAACTATGAAGATCTCGACGATCCTGCCATAGATTTTCAGAATGCCATTATAGAAGCTCACATGCAATATGACCTTAGAAGCAAAAGAAACCAAGATAATTCCAAGAGAGGTAACTCAGATACTGCTAAAACCCCTGATACCATCCTCAAGAAAGAAATAAGCAGTGACAAAATCAAGGTGGAGAAAAATGACCAAAACAAAGCTAAAATCACCCAAACTAGTCCTAACTCAGCTATTCCGAGTACTTCCACAAAAGTTTCCGAAGCAACTATGGCAAACAAAATCCCGAAACAAAGCCAACAAACTCAAAACATAGAGAAGGTCGTGGCTGAAAAAACTGAAACAAACGTATCTAAACTTCAGCTGCCTTTCAGCTTTGAAGGCGAAATCACCAAGATCAAGATCACCATGCCTCTTACTGAACTCATCGCCCAAAACTCTTATAAATCCCAAGTACTAAAAGTCCTAAATCTAGGGAATGATGCAAACACTGTTAATCTGGCTGATGACACTCCTGAAGTATTGTTTGGTCCAAAGATAGAGGGAAAATTCCAAGAAGGAACTACTCTTCCATTTTACATTAGCCTAAACATCCACGACCAAATCCTCCACAATGCCATGCTAGGCTCCGGTGCCTCGCATAATCTTATGCCGAAGGTAGTAATGGAAAGGCTAGGCCTGGAAATCACAAGACCATACAAAGACTTGTACTCATTTGATTCGAGTAGAGTAAAATGCCTGGGTTTGATCAAAGACCTTTGTTTTAGTCTGGCCCAAATACCTGCAAAACATCTCATCATGGATATAGTAGTGGCGGACATTCCTCCCAAGTACGGGATGCTTCTATCCAGGTCTTGGGGAGCCAAACTCCAAGGGAATATCCAACTGGACATGTCATACGCCACCATTCCTGTGTTCGGTCAGACCAGAATACTCTACCGAGAATCACACATGAAATACATGATTAGCAGTCAAGATAGGCCAGATAACATTCCAATGTGTTCCTTGCGTTCAGACCTGAACTCTTTCATTATGCATATTGATGAAAACATGGAGGAAGAGTCAGAAGAAACTGAAATAAACTTCGATCCACCACATCAGTTGTCCCTGGTGCCTTATGATGAGCTAGACACTCAAAACTACCATGATCATGAACAGCTATGTCATGAAGAAAGTAAGTATGTCCCTTCTAAGGTAAGATTAGAGCAAGAAGCGCAAACCCTTATGTACTATCAAGCGAACTACTCTAACCCTAGTCAAACACCAGCAATAACATGCAGAAATTTTTTCCGGGTAAAAGCTTTAGAAGACTTACACATCATAAACCTGTTCGGAACCCGCGAGCAAGGGAGTTTAATGTTTCTACCATACCTCAAAGATTTACCATCATATGGATCATCCACTGCAAATGAAACTTTGACTATAGCCCCAGCATCTCAAAATCTAGAGAAAATACCTGATAAACTTCTTATGAGCAAGAATGATAGTTGCAATCCCAGCATACCTGAGCTACTGAAATTGGCTCATATTCTGTCTTTTCATGAAGAACTTAGAAATGCTAAAATCAGAAATCTCATGCAGAATACCAATTTCTATAGAAAAAACAAAGAAAAATGCTGTGACACTTCTTCTCCCTCAAAGAATGACTTTGACAAAAGAAAACATAACAATCTGAAACAAACTGAAATAATCAGGGATAAAACAGCTGGTCGTAGGTTCTGTGTTGATTTTAGAAATACTAATACATATCCTTATAACAGAAATTCTGTTTTTTCTACCCAAAATCATGATATACCAATTAAAAGTGCTTTTAATCATGTGTTTTCACAAGATGATGTTTCAGGTCATGTTCAAAAGATTCCCTTGCAAAGTAGACAGCTTAAAGATTTTTTCAAATTTGCGGGAGGAAGATCTAATTTCAAAATCAATATTGCAAAACCACCCAATATCAGAAATCTGTTCATGAAGGCCATGTTCCCAGTTTTAAATTTCTGCATTTTTGCATACCTGGATGATGTCATTATCTATTTCAAGAATGGCCAAGAGTACATGCATTACTTGAGGAAAATGTACAGTAAGGAAAGGAGTGCAAATCAGATATTCAAAGAGGTGCAGCGGGAAGATACCGGGTTGTTCAGAGATTCTTGCATGAATCCCTGTGTCATGTTAGAGAGAGAAAACTTCCCAAATTTTTCTTTTCAGGAGTTAAGTGGGCCAAGGGTGAGAGGAGATCCTTACGAGGATAAGATGCTTAAATTCCGTCATTTCCAAGATTTTTGAGTTTGGAACACTTTCATTCATTGTACATACCATTGTTTGAAATTTTGAAAAGATAGAAAAGTCAAAAACAGTAAAAGATAAGAAAGTCAAAAACAGTAAAAAGCAGAAAAGAGGGCGAGTGAAGATAGAACAAAGGCCCCATGTTCCAAAAAATAGTCTTTCAGAAAGCGAGCAAGCCTAAATGCCGCTACTAGTACTTCAATGTCTTGTTCAGCTATCTAGCCTAATCATAGCTAAGCATGTTTAAATTTATTTGCTGATAAGTTAGTGAGTGCAAAGATAGTCAACATTGTGTAAGATTGACTTATCACAGAGCTTAGATTAGGGAGAGATTCTGGTTCCACATGCCTAAAACAGAACCAAAGAGAGAAGCAAGGGATGAAAAATACATTGTACATCTTAACCCCGCCTATCTAGTTTCCCTTTATTGAAAAATAACATTTGTGTGCAGCTTGTCTTTTATGCCGCAAATGCATGACAAATCAGACTGCCTAATCCTGATTTGATCATTTTTGAATTTCATGTTTTAGATTAGAGAATAAAATCCTGTCAAACTTATTAATCTTGACAGTCGATCTAGCTTTAGGTAGAGTTATGAAGGAGTTCATCAGTTTAATCTGAACTCCCGGCAGATATAAGAGTAGAAATAGATAGGTTCATTTTGCAAAAAGAAAAATATGCATTGTCAAAAGGCTGCTAGTTCAAATGCGCCAAAGAGAAGAAAAAATGTTAGGAAAGATAGTGGGGTAGGTATAAGTATCATTGATGTTAACTATGCTGTCACTTTTTAGAAATAACATCAAAGGAAGGGTGAATTTTGCGCCAATGGATAAGGCACTGGTCTTCATAAGCCAAAGATCTGAATTCTGGACACCTCCTGACGAGGATCTGCCCTCCCCAAATGGAGCCACTGTTAGTCATCAGTATTTTTCACATGTTAGTGATGACTAGATCCATAGCTGAGTTTTCTAGAAGCTGAATTCCATATGTCAATTTGTCATCTAGAAAACCCTCATAAAACTTTTTTCGCCCTCTTACTTTTCAGTCCACCCATGTCAAAGTCAAAACCTCATTATCACTGTCCTGTCTAGCTTCAGCCCTACTGGTCTGCCCATCAGCTCTAAAAAGCAAATCCAAATCTGTTTCAAAAGCCTCCCCTAAGTTAGGAAGTGGCGCTTTAAGGCATTTTACCTTTGGCAAACATCAAAAAGCCAAAAACCTCCATTTGACACAGGCCATTCATGACAGACCTCCCACTCTGCAAATCAAATTGATCACAGCTCTAAGTCGCGCCACTTACACACCCCTAGGTCTCAGCACTGCATAAACCACAGTCTCAAGCTGATTATTAGGTGTTTCACAGTGTTTTATGGATTCTACAAAGACAGGAAAATTAATTCATCTCAGGAGAAAATTCTTGAATCTACATTCAGAAGAACAACTGCTTCTCAATGTAAACATGAGCCTGAGATATATCTGCAAGACAGAGAGTCACTCATCAAGACCTTGCAGCTTCCTTTCAGCATGAAAAGCACAGTAAGAGAAAGACACCACTGTCACAACAAACTGGTAATTTGTCATGGCCAAGAACCTCCTTCATTTACAAGCAGAGGGTTAGGGTGCCTCCTTCATCTACAAGCAGAGGGCGCTGGCCAATATTGACTTTAAGGATTGCAAAAGCCCAGGCTTGCTTTTTACTGAACAGTGAAACAATGACTCTAAGTTTTCTGAGTGTAAGTGATGATCATAACAGGGCTAGAGTCTGAAGTATGAAAGTTAAAGGGAAAACAGAGTTTTGGTCTTGTAAAGGAAGTTATTTGAAGTTTTCAAATCATATGAATTGTTAAACCTTAGAGAGGCATATCATTAGTGAAAACAATTCTAATCATAAGCAGCCTGCTGTTTCAATGAGACCAAATTGAAGAGAAATTGACAAGTCATGTCATCACACAGGCAAAGGTAAAAGTATTAATGTTTTCAAGTTTGTTTGCTTACCATCATATCCAAGAAAAAACCTTGTCAGGCAGGCTTATCAAACAATCTTCAGATACTTTGCCAAGTGAAGGGCCTCCTTCATTCATGAGCAGATGGCCAAGGCATTGACTGTTTTTAAAGACTGATTGGTCAAAGATGCAGTGGAAAGAGACAAAGAAGGAAAGCAAAAGTCATTACACAGGTAACAGATGGTGTTTATGTTTCAAAATGTATTGGTTTTCCTACTCGTAGGGAAATGTATTTCAAACTATACATCATAGTAGACATGAGACAATTTGAATATGCATGCCATTGTTACAAAAAGGGGCAGTTTCCTTAGGAGAAGGGGCCAAACAACACCTCACTGTCATATTCCAAGAAGTCTAAAAGAGTTCCTTTCAAGTAAACAGAGAAAGATAGTATGAATGGATGCAACTAAAATATGGCACTTACCATCAAAGAAGGAGCTTATGAATCACCTGGAAGCAAAAACTATCAACCAAGTTGGAAGAAGAAAGACCACCTCCTTTTAAAATGACAAAACAACTTTCAATGCTCTTTGACAGATCTTGAGTGGTTTTTCCTTGTTAAAAACATCACCAAAAGTGTCAAGCAGTGGACAGATTTGAATCTTGGAATGATTCTATTACAAAAAGAAAGATCATTGCATTGGTCAAAGGAAATGATAACTGTGTTTCAAAGGGCCCTGTTCTTCCTGGTTCATAAAGTTCCCCTTTCAAATATACATCACAAATGATGGGAGGCAATTCAAGATTAGTTCCCAAAAAGACATTGTAAATAGGTATACAAGTTTATGAATAGGCAAAGAAGTCATTTGACATACTGTCAGGGTTTGGAAGGTTTGAAACAAATACAACTTCTTCATTATTTAAAAAAACAGAGATATCATAGATGATACACTTATAAGCAGGGAAGTATTTTGAAAAGGGGCGCCTTTCTTAAATCAAAGAGCCATGACAAAAATTCAAATAATGTCAGCAAATTTGGGCACCTGCAATAAGAAAGAAGGTTGAAGAAACAAGAAAAGACAGAAGCTGTCAAAGCAAGGGATTAACAAAGTGGCAGTTAAGTTTTTCTCCAACACTAATGTTAAAACACAGTGAAAGAAAATCTAATCCTGGAGGTTAGTTTTTATAAAGGATCATACTCACCAAAAATAGCCAGAGTGTATGCCACTTTTTGCCAACAATATTTACAGGTCTCGAGCTATGCGTTGAAAAAATGAAGGTTCGACATATTGTTTAAAGAACAAATTGTTTTAAAACTTTTGAAAAAGAAAAACCCTCCCAAGTCAAATGGGACCGTTTGTTTTCTATGCTTCAAACAAAGATCAAAGCCGTTTTTTCGTTCCATTTTTAAATTCATCAAGCCCAGGCAAGGTCTCTTTGCTACCCTCAGCATCGAAACAAAGAAATTTCAGCTCGATCTGCAGGATTTGGCTATTTTTTCACCGCGCGACGCGCCTGGAAGAAAATTTGAATGGCCGTTCAACTGTCGCGCGACGCGCCTGTACAGGCGCCCGCCCGACCCGATAGAGCCACCCGACAGTTGTTTCGGCGCGACACTCTGAGAGCCCAGCACGTCGCGCATCTTTTTGACCCTCGTAAGCTATCTAAAACACCTCCGGAGTTGGACTAAATGCATCAATAAGCTTCATCATCATATTCTCAAGGTATTTTCATATGCCTTCTCAGTTTTTGAAACAAAGTGCTAAGTGACATGAAGGTTTAAAAAGCCCTGTTTTCAAGCTATGGTGTGAGAGCAAATAGTTTTTCCTGATTAACTGGTGAAATATCAAACACCTGTGAGCCATATTTTCATTAAAAGATCATCAAGACACCCTCACTACCGTGGTGAAACCAAGCTGAAACTGTCCACATACAGTTAGGGTATATGGTTCAAATGACTGCAAAGAATGAAAGGTTGGAACAAAATTGTTGAGTTTGACCTAGTTTGATTATCATCATATATTTTAAGAAGCTTCCTATCAGGGTTAAGGTCAAATCAAAAGAGGGCTTATCCCTGTGTATCTTGCTACATCACCATATCTGTCAACTGGTTTTGCTGTGAAAATATCCATGGGTTGAAACTGTGCTTGAATGGTAAATACTCTGCTAAAAGTGCCTATAGAGAAAACAGTGTGTTGGACTTTTACAAATTCCTCATACCATAGCATACAGAACTTTCAAACTCTGTCACTATATCAGAAAAACAGTGTTTTGGCTGTGTAGTGATTCGAAGTGTAAAACTGTGGTAAAATGATGGATGTATTATTTAAGGCACCTACAGGAAAGAATTGGTGTTGAAACTAAGAGCAGTTTGTTTCACCTTCATTAATCAAAGGACCAGGGATCCTATACCTTCAAAGCATCAAAGGGAAAACGTTAACCCTATAGGCCACAGAAGGGCAGTTTTTTCCTGAATTTGCCACTTGACTGTTGTGTTTTTCCAAGTTTACTTTGACAAGTTGATATTCAGATAAGGTAGATGTTTTTCTACAAAGGGCATGATTTCCATATTAAAACAGGAGTTTTGCTTATGGGAAAGAGATAAAATCTTACAGGCTTGGTTGAACTTTTGGAGCATTTTTGCTCTGTCACCTTGTTCAGAACTGTGATATTGACTGTCTAATCATACTAATGGTTGATTTCACCATATGCAAGTTTGTTGAATGTTTGACACCTTAGACAGGGCAGGTTTTTAATGATTGCAAAGTCTACCATGGGCAAAGATTAAGATGTATTGAGTGACCTCTAAACTTCACAAGAACAAGGTGATTTCTTGACACTTTGCACAGGGAATTTACCTAGCAGTCCGTCTCCTTTTTACTGTATGGTATCCTATTGAAAATTCTGTTGGCAGAGATACATTCAAGGGTCTAAGGCTACTTTTTAAGAGAGCAGAGGTTGTGTATTGTAAGGAAACTTGTTGCAACCATCCAAATCACATTGTTTCTCTGTCAAAGCAGTACATTGATACAGTTTGGATCCAAGAAGGCAGTTTACACACAGTGAGGCAGTTTGTTTCTTCCAAAGCATATTTAGGTCAAAATGCCTCCAAGGCAAGACAGCAGGAGTGGTCCACATAAAAGATATGAGCCAATCTCTACAGAAGAGGTTAATGCTCATCCATCTGTCCTTTTCAACTTCCATGAAGTAGGTTGCCTAGATTTCTGCCAGAAGATACAGGAAGTCAAAAGCTTCTCGCCATTGACACACCTATGCGCCCTGAGGTTCCAGGACAAGCATTTCAGGGTAGCAGACCTTGATTTCAAGTTTTCTCCAAGATCAGTGTCCAAGGCCACCAAGATTCCATATCATGGCGAAAAATGGTTCAAACGGGCCCATCTTGACTTAGAAGATTACAAGCCTTTCATCAAGCCTGAGCATAGAGATGCTTTCACTGCTATTTTCCCTTTTTCATATCTTCTTGACAGCTATGCTCCTCTTATGAAAGTCATAATGAAATATTTTACTTGTGAAGGGAGGTTTGATCGAGTTTATGCCTACCATGTCCGATTATTGATGCATTTCACTAGAAACAGGCAACTAAATCTCCCTTACTTTTTATTCAAAAGCATCGAGAAGATGGCATCTACAGTTCAGAAGAAGGCCCCTCCTCTGCAAATACCTTCCCTTTTCCATCATTCTCTGATTAAAATTATCATCCTACATCAGCTAGAGAAGAAGGAAGTTCCATGGGATGTATTCATCAGTCACCTAGATTTCTCTACTATTCCTCCTGTCCATGTGTCTCCCACTCAGCCTATCCATCGCTCGGTACCTTTGTCCAGCAGGCCTACTCCTAGGAGGCTCAAAATGACTATAGAATAGCCAGGACAGCAGGAAGAAGGAGAAGGAAGTGGACAGCAAGAAGAGAAAGGTCATGAGCAAGAGAGAAGGGATGAACAGCAGCAAGAGGAAAGGGATGAAAAAAAGCAAACAGAAGATGAGGAACAGCAGCAGGACAGTGGTGAAGGCCAGCAACGAACAGAAGATGATGAACAACAGGTACGAGAAGAAGAACAACAGCTTGTTGTTGAAGGACAGGAACAGGAGCTTGGGCAAGAAATTGAGCCACATCTTGAGCCACAAAATGAGCAGGAAATCCAAGCACAGCAGCAGCGTGATTTTGGTGAAAAAGGGCAGCAGTTTGATACACAAATTGAACAAGGCATTGAAGTAGAACAGCAAGTTAATGTTGGAAAGCAGGGGCAGCAAAGTGAACAGCAAGAAGAATACATCCAGCAGCCTCAAGGAGAGCAGCAGTTTCAAGAAGATGTCAAGGGTAAATCAGTTGTGTCTCCTTCTCCCAAAAGAACAAAACTCAGCACAGCAAGGAAGAAAGGGTCTAAGGCTGCCACTCCAAAGGTGACAAAAGTTGTCCCTAGCAAAGGAAAATTGCCCAAGAGGTCTCCCTTTAGCATGCCAAGAAGGAAGAGTGCAAGATTGGCCTTCAAAGGGAAAAGCAAAGTTGGAGAAAGTACCAAACATGGGAGTGCATTGGCTGTCATCCCAATCCAAAGCGATGACAGCGATAATGAGGCCCGCCTTCTTGAAAACCTCCTAATCCATAAAGAGGGGCAAATTGAGACATTGGAGAATGATCTTCAACGGGCGAGGAACTTCAACTATTTCTTGGAAACCCAAAACAAACAGATGAGTGTTCACACAGCAGTTCATGAGGCAAGGGCTATCAAATACAAGAAAGAAGCTGCCAAGGCACAAGCGAGGATAGAAGAACTCATTGGTGAGTTTGACGAAAATGAAGAGGAAGAAAAGCCTAGGAAAAAGAGGCCTAGAACCATAGGGCTTAAAAGAGCCTTGGAAAAGCAGAAAGAAGAAGAGCAAGCCCATCTCCAAGCCTTTCCTCTCACTGCACTCCTTGAGCAGGAAATTGAAGAAAACAAAGAGGCATGGCTTGAAAGAGCCAACAAACACTTGGAGATGAAGCTTGAAAGAGAAAATAGAGATTTTGAGCTACAAAGGAAGAGGACACATCACTTTCAAAAGTTGAATCAGTTTGCCCGGCGCAAACTAAAGGCAGCCCAAGAGAAATTGAAGAAAGCAAAGGGGAAGCACCTGGCACGGAAAGAGGAGAAAGGCACATCAGCTCTTGACATTTTTGCCTCAGCTTCGGAGCATGTTGCTAGGGACCCTTGAGGGTCATGCGTGCCAATTTTGGGCCCATTTCGACAACTTTTTGTTTTTTGGCATTTTTTGGGTTTTTGGTCGAAAACTCATAATTTCGCCATTTCAGTTTGAGGATTTTTCAAGGGAGGAGGATGACACCATTTGATGCCATAATTTCATGATCAGGTCCTCAGCGATTTTCAGAGAATTTGGAGATCATTCG
Organism: Pinus albicaulis; assembly: GCA_034641835.2. Taxonomy (NCBI): domain Eukaryota; kingdom Viridiplantae; phylum Streptophyta; class Pinopsida; order Pinales; family Pinaceae; genus Pinus; species Pinus albicaulis. The sequence continues at coordinate 51,525,510 of CM076583.1, forward strand.
CCCCCTCAAAACGGCGAAAAATGCTCACTTTTTGCACATTTTGCCCGTCATATCAGCAGTCTGTTATTTCCTGGTTTTTTACACACAGGTACAGATTTGGAGGACTTTCAGGCATCAGATTGAGGTGATTTTAGTTGCGCCGGAAATTAGACACAGAAATATTTCCAACGAGCTATCATGAGCTTCGTTTCGACACCGGGAAGGCTGCCAATTGTTTCCAGCAAGACGGGGGACCTTTTTCTGATATAAATTTGAAGTATTTTTGTAATTTTTGAACCTCAAAAATCTGCTTTTCCCAAATGTGCGTTTAGCTATTTTTACACTTGGAAAATGATCCAAAGTCAATTAAATTCCATTTTTTAGCAATTTTTAGATATTTTATGAGATATTTTTGTGCCTTGGGCTTTGCAAAGCCTCAAGGACAAGTTTAGATATTTTGATTAGGCCAATGGGATAGCTAGTTGCACCATGAGGTTTTCCTCACTTGAGCCTATTTATTCCACAAGGCTTCATTGTAAAACGAGGCTGAAATTGAGAGAAGAAATAATATATTGGTCATATGAGCTTTGAAGAACATACTTGTGTTGTGATTTTGGACTGCCTCTTGGATGCTTTTGATGAATGATGAAGGATTGTTGATGGATTCCATGACATGGTAGAATGGTATAGTGTTTCTTGCTTTGTTGTTGTCTTCTAGTTTTCATTCATGATACATGCTTCTTGCTGCTATAGATCAATAGAGATTAAGTTTGAGATATGCCCATGGAGGCACCTCAAAATTCCTGAATCTTCATAGCTTCTATGTTTTTCTTCTTCATTAGTTGTACTAAAGAATTCTTAACTGCTCTTTAGTAACTTAAGGATATTGTTGCTAGTTTTATTTATAAGTTCTATGCATATTGAGTAGGATGTATGGTGTGCCCTGCTTACCTATGACTGTCCATAGTTCTGTCCATAAAACTATCTCTTTGACTGATTAGCCTATCATCTTGTTGAACCAAGGAGGCCTAGTCCCGAACTAGCCCTTTGCCTAAAACTATGAAAGCTTGTTTGTCAAAGTGCCCAATAACTTAAAGACTATGTTTAGGCATTCCGGCATAGTATTTTGAGTTGTTAGTCCATCTTAAGTGTCTTTCCCAAAGTCTGATAGCCATTTCCCAAAGTTAGAGGGTCTTATACTTCTATGCATGGCTGTAATGTTTGTTTTGATGTGTTGATTAGTTTATAGTTACATGTTGCATGATTAAGGGTTTTCTTTACCATGTTTATGTTATCTATTAAACCAGTGATGCTTGAAACTCTTTGTTATTCACAAACTTAATGTCCATTTACTCCATTTTGCCCAAAGATCCTTTCTACCTTGAATCAAATCGGCCCTACAGCAGCCTTGCATCATCATCTCATAGCTTCCTTGAACTTTTTGACCCCATAGCCCAGTTGATCTAACTTCTTGTTACCCATTTTATATATCTTTGATCAGTTTTATCCCTCACAAACTTAAAAACAAAAAACCAAAAACATACTTCATAACTAGCCTAATATCAGAACACCACAAGTAAACACACAGATATCCTTTACACATATAGAGAGAGCCCTCTTTGAGTCCAGGAAGGCTAGGTCCTTGGGCTCCAAAGCTTGGTTTGATGTTACATCGTCATTTGGCTCACCAATCGGCCAAATCACGGGACCCTAACACTATTATTAGTTGCATGTATGTCAGATCCAATGGAGGCCCAGTTGAATTCTAGGTGAAAGGGAGGTTGACTATCAGTTATAGGATTATCTGCTTGCACACATGCAGGCAAACACCCATTGTATTTCCCATGATACTTGCGTAGTCAAGGCATGCAAAAATTCCTATCTTTTAGGGATCTTTACCATAAGGGATTGCGCAAGTAATGTAGGTTGTCTGGAGGCTGAGAATTGGCTATGTGTTGGTCATTTTTCATATGATAATGTGAGACAATTAGCTGATGTACTGAGGGCTCTTGTGAGAATATTTTTTATGTAATTTTTTCATGGTCCATGCTTAATACAATAAAAGATAGTGTGGTTTTTCACTGTAAGCTTTCCCTGGGTGTTATCACAAAATTAGACCTGATAGGCTTCCAATCAAGCTAATCTCATGTAATTGTTTCAGACCAATATTTTTCCTGAGGCTTAGGCTTTAGCCTCCTCAACCTGGGAGGGCTCTCTCAAGGGTTTATGATTTTTGATAAATATGTAGATGGCTAACTCTATATGGGATAAAAGCAGATAAATAATGATACAAACTAGTTGTAAATCACATTATAAAGTGTACATTGGGCTTATGGAGTCATAATAGCTTCAGAAAAACCAAAACAATCTATCTAGCATGGAAGTCAAGGCATATCAGAGTTCAAGTGAAGGAATACACATGTAGAACAGCGAAACACATAGTGATTTTGTCTATGAAGGAAGTCAGAGCATCATTGATGAATTCTAAGTAACATAAGAAAACACCACTGCAATAGAATATTGAAAGGATACCATCAGAACAAGAACATAAAATAACTCCTTATGAATCTTGAGTTGTCTAAGTAGAAATTCTGTATTAAGCTGAAAACAGCCATTTATAATAAACATAGTATTTTTGCTAACGAATGTACAACCCTTTCTATTTCGACTCCTTCATATTTTATAGATCATTTACATCATAAGGTAAGCTTATCCACAACTATATACATCTAATTCGTATGCTTTGACATCTATTCTAACCATAAAATATGGTATTTATTACAAACACAGCTGTAAAACTAATATAGAGTCCTATTACAAATAGAATTAGAACTCTTTTGATTCCACTCAAAACAGCTTTATCTAACATAATTACATCATTTTCCACCTATATTTCCTTTAATTCGAATCCTGATGATGATTTCCAACCTGTTATGACCATAATGCTGATGATGTTGATCTCCTGCAATTTAGGAAACTGCTCCCCTGGTTTTAGGCTTAGGATTCTTTTAGTTTCTTGAGATATTCTGACCACTTCTAACCCATAAATTCGAGGCTAATTGATGTCAGGAACATTATTAGCATTTTTCCCAAGTCATCCCTTCATGCCAGCTATGTAAAACCACTTTGAACTTCTCAAAATAGTGAAAACAAACCTGCGCTACAAAAGCAGCACAGTTTCGTAGCGCAGTCTTTTTACCCATTTTCCTTAAAAATTTAGCTTCCTTTCCTTTAGGGTTGCTTTGATATTCACTTGACATAGCTTCCTTAGAAATTTCAAGTCAAAATACATGGTCTTCCCTCCAAAATTTGATAAGAAAAGGGTGAAAAAGCTGCTACAGCAGTTTCGTAGCGCATTTCACCCTTTTTGCACTACAGGGGCTACGAAACTGCTGTGTAAGAAGTTTTAACCAGTTTTTCTTAAAAATTTGAAACAAAAAGATACTATAACTTTATAAAATCACTGGCCTCATCAAAACCATCAGCTATATGAACTAAAAATATAACCTTCACAAAATTTAATCCTCATTTTCCATTTTGAGTTTGCTTTGAATTTGTCATTTTGTACCTCTGCTCTTTAGTTCATCTTGAGACTGTTTTAATTGTAGCTCCAAATCCTCCACTTGGCCTCTTAGATTTATATTATTGGCTCTCAAATGGATGTTGATCACTCTAACAAATTTTTCTTCTTTAATGGCTGGAACTATCCATGTAAAGAACTGCTGTGAACTGCTTGGGATCTCTGACCTAGCAACTGTTTTACCTTCCCAAACAACCTTCATCCTCTTGAATTCTGTCTTTTCAATGCTGTGCTTTCTGGCCCTCTTTCTCATCATTTCCATCTCTTGATTTGCTAGCTTCAACCTTTCTTCCAGCATTTGACACTCTGACATGTGTTCTTTTCCCTTCATTATATTGTTGGCTGCATGCTCCACTATAGGTGATGAGAGATCAACCACCTCTTTAGGGACTTTGGCTACTTGAATAGTTACTTGGATATCTTTACTTCCTTCTTGGAGTTTATTTTCATGCTTGGTTAAAGGTTTCCTCGCTTGAAAAACAAAAGCTGCATTCTCACCTTCAAATTCTAGTTTCTTTGTTGATTTCATTTTTCTCTATTTGGGTTCATTCACTTCAATGAATCTGCCTGCACAATGGGTGATTCTTCTATATCAATTTCATGTAGTATATCATCCAAGTTTCCTTTCATCATTGGGATGTCCTCTTTCACTGAAACAACTGCTTTTCCCTTTGATGCTGATACTTGAATTCTTGTCTTTCTCTAGATCCCTTGCTTACTGACCACCTATTTTCTTTTTGTTTCTTTGACCCTTTCTACTTTCTGTTTTGTAGGTGATGGGGTTTCTGCAACAAGCACTGATTCTTTCTCGGTTCTATCTTCAACTTTTTTCCTTGGTTTCGACTTTATAAACCTCTTTGCTTTAGTAACCACTGGCTGACTGGATTATGCTACTGGTGGTGAAGGATTCTATTGTAAAAATACTGAGAGGGGGGGGGGGGGGGTGAATCAGTATTTAGAGCTTGCTGAACAAATTTTAACTTTTTCTTTTACAAAATTCCATAGGTGGATTTTATTAAACCAACTCGTGTATACATGCGCAAATACTGAAAGAAACTAGCATATACTGATATCATGTTACAGATTAGAAAAAAATTTCAGGAACAGTCTTTAACTTAGCTTATCAGTCATGCATCTATTAGATAATTAGTAAATATGTGCAGTAACAGTAGTATAAATCATCACACAAATTAAACACACATGAACACCAGTATTTAAGGTGGAAACCCAATTCGGGAGAAAACCACTGTTGTTGTTGTCTTTGTCTTCAATATTAATTATATGGAAAACTATTTACAATATTGTACTGATGCAGACTCATATCAGTACGCAGGCATCTACCTGCAGAAGGCTACTATGTTCTCTCATTTTCTAGCTTCTACTGGAAGGGAGATACAACCCCCTTTTTTCTTGTTTACCAGCCACTCTTGGAAGGGAGCTTCAACCCCCTGAACAGAACACCAGCTTCTACTGGCACGAAGCTTCTAATTCCATGCTGAAGGCTTCAACCCTCAGAACCACTGCAGACCACGTTTCATCAATTTTCATACTGGATCAACAAACATCAACACAACTCTTCATAAACAGCAACAATCATAAAATTTACCCAATACTTCAATTAGAACAGTGAGACCACTGTAACCAAACTTAGAAATAACCCAGACTTCAGAATAAATATGCAGATACAAACTCAACCCTGAACATTCATTAACTCAAAATTCATACGCTACTTCACTTCACTAAACCCACGTATATACGCGCTTTCCTTCATACCAACCTGCATATGGATCTGTGAATACTATTTTTCATAATGTAATTAGTCTCAGATCCAGATCTGAGGCTTTTAGTCATATATCTTTAGAAATGTAGAACCCTTCATCAGTTAGTCACCATCAACCTTGTTTATTCTCTCATTGATCAGATTTGTACATAATCAACTTACCAGGATATACAATATTCAAACAACCCAGATCTTCAAGAAGACTTCATTAAAAGACAACAGACAAATAGCAGGAATCACTGAAAAACATTTGCAATAAACTTCAAAAAATCCTAAACTTCCATACATGATTTTTCTGAAGAAAACCCACGTACATACACACTTTTACTAAGACGAACTAGCGTATAGATCTGTAAATGTAAACTTTGCAAAATTAACTAGATCCATAGAAATTACCCAGGTTTCTTCATTTGTCTTCAGCAAACTTGCGCCAGGTCATAGATCTAATCATTTCTTCAATGGATCACACAAGAGCATAGTCATTACAGATCTAGAGATCCTGAACCATCATTGTATCCATGGTTGCATCATAGATTCAGATCTATCAATTAAAATAGAGTTCATCCCATGTAGATATACCTCAGAGAAAATTATTCATTAACAACCCTTACTCATGCACACCTTGCACTATGATATTCTTCTCCTTATATAGATTTAGCCTTTACTAATACCATGAGTCAAAACCACACAATAGCTGATGGTATTCTTGGAGGGAATCAAATAGACAATACAATGCTCAATACTATGGGCTAATACCATGGTAATGCCCCTTGGTATCATTAATTTAGATCGTAAAAAGGCATACGCGACTTGGATCATTCTTATCCACGTGTATACATGACTTCTTGTCATAAAAACTGCGTATATACTTATCCTGAATGTATACGCGGGTTGCCTTCATAAAAGTAGCGTATACATTACATCCATACGCGGGTTGCCTTCATCAAACCTGCGTATACATTGTGATTTATTATATTTATCATTTCTCTAGCAATTATTGGAATTCCTTTTTATGTCACATCTGAATTGACCTGTAGAATCATCATTTTTACAACTTTAACAAATAGGTTTCTTATCAAACATGCAACTCATCAAGAGGTTTCCATCAAGTACAGCATCATCAAGTAGGTTGCCATCAAGGACAACATATTGCATCATATTGCCAACAATCTGCCCCTTTGGACTTGATGGCAACCATGGTCACCACAAAAAATCTATACATTAATCATAACCATTATTCAAACACCAAGATACTCTCCCCCTTTGACATCAAGAGCAAAGGGTAGATCAATACCAAAACAAGGTTTCACTGAAATTACCATGCTCCCCCTGAGTTCATGTTGAATCTTCAGACATATTTTTCAATGAAGTACATGACTCTATAACTCAACCTAGTATGACCTTTCGTATCACCAAGGACTCATACATACATCAATGATTTAACCAAGTGGAATTACATATTTGAATCAACTACCCAACCAAATGGGTTTACAAATTTGAACAAGTCCTTACATGACCGAAAATAACAATTTTACATCATAGGTCTCAACATGACCTTTTCATCACATTACAGATATGAATTTTTATAACCAAAACCAAAGAATATCAAACATGAGATCATAACACAACAACCAATTAGAATGCCAAAAATGCATCCTTTTCCACAAGACAAGTGCTCCCCCTTAGCTTGTGCATCCTGAACACCTTCAACAACCAAATCATCAAAGCATCTTAATCAAGGAGATAAATATCAGAGAATGATATAGAAAGATGAATATTGTAACAATAACAGAGACTACCCAATAGTATCACAATTATTCTGAAATGTTGACTCAGAGAATTTTTGTCAGCAAAACCTATACATGGTTTTATGCACGGGAACTCGCGTATATACACGATTTTCCGTTATGGAACCCGCATATTGAATTTAATCTTATGAAATTAAGAAGATTTGATCTGAGAGGAAGAGACAACTCCCAGCTTCTGTCTGAGATATTCGAATGCTTCCCGGGGTAGAGGTTTAGTAAATATATTAGCAACTTGTTCTTTGGAGAGAACATACTCCAATTTAACCTTTTGTTCAAGCACTTGTTCACGTAGGAAGTGATACTTTATAGGAATGTGCTTGGTCTTGGAATGCATAACAGGATTCTTTGAGATACTAATGGCACTTGTATTATCACACACAATGGAGATGGGAGGTGAACATTTGATTTGAATGTCTTGTAAAGTCTGCATCATCCAAAGTAGTTGTGTGCAACATGATGCGGTAGCCACATATTCTGCTTCGGTTGTAGATAAGGCAATAGAACTTTGTTTCTTGCTAAACCAACATACCAATAGGGGCCCCATATAAAATGCACCACCACTAAGTCTTTTTCGATCATCAACATTTCCAGCCCAATCCGCACCTATGTAAGCATGAAGAGTGAGATCAACATTCTTTGGGTACCATAGACCAAAGTCTTGAGTCCCTTGTAGATACTTGAATATTATTTTTATAACTTGAAGGTGTGACTCTTTTGGATTATCTTGGAATCGTCCAAAAATCTCAACTGCATGCATAATTTCCGGTCTTGTCCTGGTTAGATAAAGAAGACTTCCAATCATGGATCTGTATTCTGGTTGATTCACTATGGGAGAATCATCATGATAACTGAGGTTGCACCCAGTTACCTTTGGTGTACTTACAGGTTTGCAGTCTTCCATCCCATACTTCTTCAAAATTTGCTTAAGATATTTTGCTTGTGATAAAAATATGCCATTGATTGCTTGTTGCACTTGTAAGCCAAAAAAAAATGTTAGTTCCCCAAGTAAAGACATTTCAAATTCTTACTGCATAACATAAGAAAATTTCTGACTCATGGACTCTTCATTAATCCCAAAAATGATGTCATCAACATATACAACTACAATCAATAGTTTATCATTTTCAGTTTTTGTGTATAAGTTGTTATCAACAGATCCCTTTGAAAAACCTTCTTGATGAAGATATTTGTCAAGATGATAGTACCATGCCCTTGGAGCTTGTTTGAGACCATATAAAGCTTTTTAAGTTTACAAACAAGTTTTTCATCATTTCCCAAAATGAATCCTTCTGGTTGTTCTATATAAACTTCTTCTTCTAGATCACCATTGAGAAAATAATATTTAACATCCATTTGATAAACTTTGAATTGTTGAAAGCTTGAAAAGGCAAGAAACATTCTTATGGCTTCAAGTCTAGGTACAGGAGAAAATTTTTCTTCAAAGTCTATACCTTCTTGTTGAGCACACCCTTTACAAACAAGTCTAGCTTTGTTTCTAATAACATCTCCATTTTCATTTAACTTGTTTTTTAATATCCATTTTGTTCCAATAACATTTTTATCATGAGGCCTTGGAACCAGTTCCCAAGTATGATTCTTTTCAATCTGATCAAGTTCTTCATTCATGGCTTGAATCCAACATTCATCTTTTCTAGCTTGATTGAAATTTTGTGGTTCAATAGTGGATAGAAATGCCAGATGGCTAGGATATCCTACAAGAGTTCTTCTTGTTTGGACACCTGATCCCTTTTCTCCCAAAATTTTAGATTCTGAATGATTCTTTTGAACATACCTAGATGGAGCCTTTTCAGATAGATCTTCTTTTGTTGCTTCATTGGGTTCACCTTATATATCATTTCTATTTTATGCAGGAAGATATACATCACGATCATCTTCATTTGTTGTTGGTATTTCCCCTTTTGGAGCTGAGAGAGACTCATAAATTACAACATCAATGCATTCAAAAATCTTCCGAAGTCTTTTATTGTAACATTTATATGCTTTAATTCTAGAAGAGTAACCAAGAAATATTCCTTCATTTGCTCTAGGTTCAAACTTACCAAGTTTTTCATCATTGTTCTTGATAAACCATTTGCTTCCAAAAACTCTAAAATTCTTTACAGTTGGAAGATTACCATACCAAAGCTCATAAGGAGTTTTATCATTGTTCACACAAACATGAGCCTTGTTAAGAATATTTACAATGGTATGTGTTGCTTCTCCCCAAAATGTGTCAGGTGTTCCAGAATCATCAAGCATAGCTCGAGCCATTTGTTGAACTATTCTATTCATTCTTTCTGCTATGCCATTTTGTTGTGGGGTACCAGCTACAAAAAATTGTCTTTTTATGCCATGTTGTTCACAGAAATCAAAGAATTCATCTGATATATATTCACCTCCTCGGTTAGATCTAAGACATTTTATTTTTAGATCTAATTCATTCTCAACCAGGGCTTTGAGGATCTGAAAATTTTCAAATGCTTCATCTTTGTGTTTTAGCAACCCAATCCAACACATTCTAGAGAAATCATCAATAAACAGAATATAGTATTTCTCTCCACGGGGTGACTTTTTCCTCATAGGTCCACATAGGTCGGTATGAATGATTTAAAGAGGCTTACTTGCTGATCCTTCTTTGGCATTGAATTGCACTCTTGTTTGCTTACCGAATTGGCAATATTTGCATGTGGTACTTTCAGGCAGAGTAATTTTGGGAAGATCACGAATAGCTTTGAGTCTGCTAGATTTGCATATTTGAGAGAAGCTCAAATGCCCCAATCTTCTATGCCATAACCAATTTTTTGAAGATTTACCCAAGTAACATTGTTATTTACAACTTTTCAATACATACAAATTGCTTGGTGTTCTAGTTCCTTTTATTATTGTTTTTCCCGTGTCAAGTTCACGTATCACACATTCTTTTTAGCTAAAGACAACTTCAGTTCCTTGATCACACATTTGACTTACACTTAATAAGTTATGTTTTAATCCATCCACATACATAAAATTTTTAGCTTTCACCTTATCCTTTAGAAAAACAAAACCTTTTCCCTTAGTGACAGCAGGAGTCTCATTTCCAAAAGTAACATTCTTTTCTCTTTCTAGAGCATTGTATGCAAGAAATTTATTTCTATCACCTGTCATGTGTTTTGAGCATCCGCTATCAATGTACCATTTATTTTCTTCTCCTTCTGCAAATAAAGCTATGCCACAGTTCTCAACCTGTAAGTCCTTCTTTATCCATACCTTGGAACTTGAAGGTATATGCTCTTTTGGCTAAAGTTTTCTCTTGCATTCAAATTATTCATGACCAAAGTTATTGCAATAAGCACATTCAATTACATTTTGAAGAGGAGAATTTTTTTTATACTTATTCTTCTTTATTATGGTCTCATTTATTTTCTTTCTTGATTCTCTGGCCATGATGGTTTTTTATGCAACACATTGAACATATTTATGACCAAAATTATGACACGAGAAACATTTTCCATTAAAGAAGAAATTTCTGCGATCATGGAACCTTCTATTTGTGTTTACCTGTTGATTATTATTTCTCTGAAAGATATTTCTATTATTTTTCTTTGTATTAAGGCGGTCACGCTTTACCTGTAAATTTTCTTTGTTCCCTTGCCGAGTGACAGAATGTTGTAGGCTGGCTGTAGCTGCATTTAGATAGTTTGGTGCTGAATACTGAGAGGATTCTCCGACATATCCAAGACCTGTCTTTAAAAGAGGAGAACATTGTACCTTGATAATTACATCTAAGGTTTCAGATCCTTTAGCAAATCTAAGATTCAAAGTTTTCACTTTCTCAATTTCTTTTCTTAGACTTACTATTTCACATTCTAATTTCTCATTGTGTTTCTCCTTTTCTACAAGTTGATTCTTTAGAGTTTCTATGGATATTTTGTTTTCTTCCAAACATATTTTGAGCTAATTTATTTCTTCAAGAAAATCATTATCTTCTAGGGCATCCATAAAGGTATCCTTAGCCTCACTAAAATATTTTTCAAATTCCATGAGAAGTCTAACATCTTGATCAGATTCTCCTTCTTCACTATTTGATAACCCATCACTATCTTCATGAGTATAATAACTTTTTCTATTGATAAACCGATTCTTATTTCCTTTTGCTAATTCCTTTCCTTTTTCATGAATTTCCTTATGAGGACATTTTGCAGCATAATGACCAACTCTTCCACAAGCAAAACATTTAAAAGGAAGCTTACCTCTGAACCTTCCAATGCCAAGTTGTAGCTTCTTTCCAAAATTTACCTCATCTTCTTCTGAAATATATCGTGATCCTTCTATTTTGTGTACTTATTTTCCTTTTGCATAAGCTCTAAAGACAACTTATTTGACTTCATATGGACCTCCTTTTCTCATTTCACAGGCAGTTAGAATACATTGAAGTTGAACAATAGTAATAATTTGTAGATCCTGCTTCTCTTCAATAGCAGACACTTTTGACTCAAATTTGGAAATAGAGATCTTAAAACCTTTTCTACCAGAGTAGTGTCAGTTATGGTTTCACCCAAATTTCTCATACGATTTACAATATCATCTAGATGTAAAAAGAAACTGGAAATGCTCTCCTCATTATGCATCCTGAAATTTTCATATTAAATTCTGATAGTTTGGAGTTTAGCACTTTTTACCTTTGTATTACCTTCATATCTTACAATGATTTTGTCCCATATCTCCTTTGATGTATTCAACTGCATGAATTTGACAAATTTTGATTTAGTCAGACTCCGCAATAATGCATTGATAGCCTTTGCATTAGTTTCATAGTTCTTTCTTGTCGTTGCATCTGTTGGAACTGAGGCTGGATATTGATAACCTCCTTCAACTATATCCCATACATCTACTCCAAGGCACTGAAGAGAGGATCTTTTCCTTGTCTTATACAAGATTAAATTGTTTCCATTAAAGAGAGGAGGCCTGATAGATGCTGTCCCATCTTGATTCCTCATCTTGGCTGATCTTCCTTCTAGCGGATAAGCTTCTTCAGAAGGACGTGCTCTGATACCAATTGTTGGAAAAATATTGAGAGGGGGGGGGTGAATCAGTATTTAGAGCTTGCTGAAAAAAATTTAACTTTTTCTTTTACAGAATTCCATATGTGGATTTTATGAAACCAACTCACGTATACACATGAAAACACTGAAAGAAACTAGCGTATACTGATATAATGTTACAGATTAGAAAAAAAATTCAGGAACAATCTTTAACTCAGTTTATCAGTCATGCATCTGTTAGATAATCAGTAAATAACTGCAGTAACAACAGTATAAATCATCACACAAATGAAGCACACATGAACACCAGTATTTAAGGTGGAAACTCAATTGGGGAGAAAACCACTGATGTTGTTCTCTCTGTCTTCAATATTTATTATATGGAAAATTGTTTACAATATTGTACTGATGTAGACTCATATCAATACACAGGAATCTACCCGCAGAAAGCTACTACCTTCTCTCATTTTCCAGCTGATACTGGAAGGGAGCTACAACCCCCTTTCTTCTTGTTTACCAGCCACTCCTGGAAGGGAGCTTCAACCCTAAACAGAACACCAACTTCTACTGGCAGGAAGCTTCTACTTCCATACTGAAGGCTTCAACCCTTAGAACCACTGTAGACAACGTTTCATCAATTTTCATAGTGGATCAAACAACATCAACACAACTCTTCATAAACATCAACAATCATAAACTTTAACCAATACTTCAATTAGAACAGTGAGACCACTGTAACCAGAACTCAAAAATAACCCAGACTTCAGAATAAATATGCAGATACAAACTCAACCCTGAACATTCATCAACTCAAAATTCATATGTTACTTCACTTCACTGAACCCGCGTATATACGCGCTTTCCTTCATACAAACCTGTGTATGGCTCTGTGAATATTGTTTTTCAGAATGTAATTGGTCTCAGATCCAGATCTGAGGCTTTCAGTAAGATATCTTTAGAAATGAAGAACCCTTCATCAATTAGTCACCATCAACCTTGTTTATTCTCTCATTGATCATATTTGTACGTAATCAACTTACCAGGATATACAATATTCAAACAACCTAGATCTTCAAGAAAAATTCATTGACAAACAACAGAAAAATAGCAGGAATTACTGAAAAACATTTGTAATAAGCTTTAGAAAACCCTAAACTTCCATATGCACTTTTTCTGAAGCAAACCCGCGTATATACACACTTTTACTGAGATAGCATATAGATCTGTAAATGTAAACTTTGCATAATGAACCAAATCCATAGAACTTACCCATATTTATTCATTTATCTTCAACAACCTTGCGCCAGGTCATAGATCTAATCATTTCTTCAATGGATCACATAAGAGCATATCCATTACAGATCTAGAGATCCTGAACCATCATTGTATCCATGGGTGCATCATAGATTCAGATCTATCAATTAAAACAGATTTCATCCCATGCAGATATACCTCAGAGAAAATTATTCATTAACAAACCTTACTCACGCACACCTTCCACTATGATCTTCTTCTCCTTATATAGATTTAGTCTTTACTAATACCATGAGTCAAAACCACACAACAGTTGATGGCATTCTTGGACGGAATCAAATAGACAATACAATGCTCAATACTGTGGGCTAATACCATGGTAATTACCCTTGGTATCATTAATTTAGAGAGTAAAAAGGCATACGCGACTTGGATCATTCTTATCCATGTGTATACGCGACTTCTCGTCATAAAAGCTATGTATACACTTATCCTGAATGTATACGTGGGTTGCCTTCATAAAAGTAGCGTATACATTGCATCCATACACGATTTGCCTTCATCAAACCTGCATATACATTGTGATTTATTTTATTTATCATTTCTCTGGCACTTACTGGAATTCCTTTCTCTGTCACATCTAAAATGACCTGTAGAATCATCATTTTTACAACTTTAACAAATAGGTTGCTTATCAAACAAACAACTCATCAAGAGGTTTCCATCAAGTACAACATCATCAAGTAGGTTTCCATCAAGGACAACATATTGCATCATATTTCCAACAGATTCCCCTTAATATTAGGGTTTCTAGCTGGGGTTAGGGATTCCATTTCAAATCCACTCATAAATGAAAAGGAAGACCAATCTCCATTTATTTTCTGAAGCTTATTCAAAACCAGTAAATTTATCAAACTATGATGAAACATAGATGTTTCACAACCATCAGATTTAGCTTGGACTTTGTCAGCCATTTTGGCAAGGCTTCTATGTAAGTAAAATGGTAAATCTAATGATATCATACCGATCAAAAGCAACAGTAGTTTGAAATGATAAGTGTAGACTTTATGGTACCTGCCTTCACATGTGAAATATATTTTGATGTTGAATAGTAGGTTTGCATAGTTTTCCTTGATACAACTTCTTGTTATTGCATTATTCAGGTCCATGTCTACATATTCATGTTTCATAAATTCCTTGCATGGCTCCATGTCGAACCTAAAACCTTTAAACCAAGATTGTCGTCCCCTTGGCATCTCTGTCACAATAGCTATAATCTCAGGTGTAACTGGCATATTTATCATTCCAAATTTGGTAGTGGTTCCACTGAAATGTAAAGCAAACTCTTTGGACACCTGAGTGTGGCAACCCTGCATCATTTCACAAAATTTGAGACAGCTAGCTTTGCTAAAAGCCTCCATTACCATTTGATCCTCCATAACAACATTTGCATTCTCAGGCTTGTATCTTATAAAATTTCCCCCTTTGTGGACCTTCTTCTCCTCTGACATGTTTCTTGTAAATAAAACTTGTTAGCTTCTCTAAAACCTGTAAAAAAACCTCTCTTGATTTGATGAAAAACCTCTCTTGATTTGATGAACAACCTCGCTTGATAATGGTGAGAGTTGTCTTTTAATAGAAAAACACAAACTTATCCTTACTACTTCAGAGCTTGGACAAAATATGTGAAGGTAAATGAAACAGATATGACTCAATTAGGAAAAAAAAATCGAATTAGAGATGTCACCTCATGACCAAATTTTGTTTGCTTGATATCCTATCATGACTATGATGACTGTAGGACAGGTAAGTACATCGAATATGGTAACTAACTGACTCATCATACCCCTATCATGTCAGTCCCCAACTGAAACTAACAGATCTCAGCTTATTTGACACGAAAGCTAAGAAACCTCGCTTTCGTAGCGCTCACAGTGTAATTTTCGCACTTTGCGCTATGAAAGTAGCAGTGCTTTCGTACCGCAAAACTCACTTTTTTAACTAACGGCGCTACGACACTGTGGATTTGTGGCTAATTGTAGAAAAATAGCCCAAAAATTACTTAGATGTCCCTTGAATGAAAAATGTGAACTTTTTTACTATGGAATGGACCTATAAAGACCTTATTTGAATTATGATGGTGAACACTAAACCTATAAAATTATGATATACCCTTAACCATGCCAAAATGACTTTAAAAACTATTTAGACCATGATCAAATCAGAGTTGACATACCATGTTTTGAAAAAAAAAAAAATTGGGTGATAACAGTGATAGTGTGCCCCTGTGGTACACTAAGAACTAGTAGTTCTAGTGCTGTTATCCATTTTTTGACCAAAACAAAAAAAACATTGAAATTTCCAAGCTTCCTCCTCAAGCTCTAATGGCCTTCACTTCAGGCTCAAGCTTGCAGATTTTGCTTGTCATTATTAGTAGAAAAACTTATAAAATGGAATATATACAATGACATGAACAATCCATCAGTTTTTAGGAAGAATAGTGCTTCAAAAACCTGCCATTGACAGGTCCTCTAGCATATGGTTTTCCATCTATCTCCTACAGTATGTAAGTATTGTTTCCATAAAAAATAGCTATCTTGAAAGGACCTTTCCAAGTTCTCAAACTTACCATGTTTGCCTTTCTCTTCAATTCTGGCCTCCCATTTTAGCACTTCATCTTGAATTTGAAAACTCTCTTCCTTGATCTTCTTATCAAATGTTCTCTTGATTATGTTTTGAGATTGCTGATTGTTGTCATAAACTTCATTCATTTTCTCTTGCAAAGCTATCAGCTGATTAATTCTCCTCTGGATTGCATTTGGTTCCTCTTCCAGCTCTTGAATCAGTTTCATAATAGGTACCCCTAGTGATGTAGGAAAAATAGCCTCAACACCATATACCAATTCATATGGTGAAGTTTCTATTGACCTCTTTGTGCATATCCTGTCAGCCCATAAGGCATACTTCAGCTTCAAATGCCAAGCCTTCTTATTCTCCTACAACACCTTTTTAATGATCCTTAAAATGCTCTTGTTAGAAGATTCAACAAGGCCATTTCCTTGCAGATAGTATGTAGTAGAATGCTCGAGAGTAATATGATATTGATGAAAGAAATTGATCAGCTTCTTAGACTTGAATGCCTGTGCATTATCAGTTATAATCGTCATGGGGCAACCAAACCTAGACAAGATATTATTTTATAAGAAAGAAATAATCACAGAATCATTTTCTTGCCTTGTTGGTATTGCTTCAATCCATTTGGTGAAGTAATCAGTCACTGTAAGAATCCAACGATGCTAACCTGAAGATGATGGATGAATCTCCCCGATAAAATCTAGTCCCCACTACTGGAATGGTGCTTCTACATAAATAGGCATCAAAGGAAAATGTACAAGTTTCTTCT
Organism: Pinus albicaulis; assembly: GCA_034641835.2. Classification (NCBI taxonomy): domain Eukaryota; kingdom Viridiplantae; phylum Streptophyta; class Pinopsida; order Pinales; family Pinaceae; genus Pinus; species Pinus albicaulis. The sequence continues at coordinate 51,542,335 of CM076583.1, forward strand.
TACCCTTGAAAATCTGGCATTCATGGCACGCAACAACCCTCTTGTAGACTTCCTTAAACATGGTAAGCCAATAATACCCTACTCTCAAAATTTTGTTCACTATCGCTTTCCAATAATGGTGACCTCCACAATCCCCTTTGTGAAACTCCTCAATCACTTTATCAGCCTCCTCCTCCAGCAAGCAATTCAGAAAAATTCCGCCAGTATCCTTCCAAAATAGATTTATGCCAAATATAAAGTATCTCAAAGATTTCAGCTTAATAAACATTGCTTTGGACTTTGTTAAATCAGCAGGTGCTTTATGGTGTTGTAGGACAAAAAAAAATTCCTTGTACCAATCTGAGGTGATATATTTTTCTTCAATAGGAACTAGTTCCTCCTCATCATCTAAAATTTCTGATATTTCTGAAATCCAATTTATATCAAGACAGTCAAAGTTTGACTGTGCCATCAGCTTTTCCAAGCCTTGCCCTTTGACCAATTTTGTTGGTTTAATATCTATATCATATTATAGCAACTTGGCAATCCATTTCCCCCTCTTACCATCAGGGTTGGCTTGAGTGAGGTTGTCTTTCACAACAGTATTAGGAAAAACTACCACAATATGAGAATGCAGAATATAAATTCTGAAATCTTTGATAGCCTTCACCGGAGCATAGGCTTGATTTTCTAAGATATTATACTTCAACTCATAATTGGATAATGTCCTACTAAAGAAAGAAATCAGCTGCTCAATACCTTGCTATCCTTTTTGTAGCAGAACTCCAGCGATAGTATTCTCTGATACAAAGGTAAAATCCAGAAATTCCTTTGAGAAATCTAGATTGATCAATACTGGTGCCTGTGTGAGTGCTCTTTTGATCTCTTCAAATGAGTTTCTTGCCTCTTCTGTCCACTTAATATCAACACCCTTCTTTAGCATCTTTGTTATGTCCTTCACAATCTCAGCAAAATTAGGAATAAATCGCCTTACAAAATTTACCTTTCCAAGAAAAGATTGAATCTCCTTCCTACTTCTTGGAAACTCCACCTTCTGAATTGCATTGACCCTGCTTGGATCAATCTTAATCCCATCTTTAGAAATTATATGCCTAAGTAATTTACCTGAATTTAAAGAAAAAAATACTTTTGGTGGGATTTGGAGAGATGCTAAATCTTCTACATTTTAGCAGAATTCTTTCCAAGTGTTTCAAGTGATCTTCTTCCTTCCTTGAGAAGATTGTTATGTCATCAAGATACACAACCACCATATTGTCCTTCTCTTTAGAAAATTTAATTTTAGTTGCCCTCTAAAAGGTAGCTCCTGCATTCATGAGACCAAATGGCATCTTGGCATACATAAAAGTACCCCATGGTGTAATAAAGGATATTTTTTCCTGATCATCGGGATGCACAAGGATCTGATTATAACTTGAAAAAAAATCAAGCATAGACATTATCTGAGAACCAAAAATAGTTTGAAAAATTTGATCCATCTTTGGGAGAGGATAATTATCTTTTAGGGAAGCTTTATTCAAATCTTTGAAGTCAATGCATATTCTGATTTCTCCACTCTTCTTCCTAACCAGAACCAAATTTGCAAGCCAATTTGAAAATGTGATTGGGATTATGATTTTAGCATCAAAGATCTTTTTAACCTCCTTCTCAATCAAAGGCATGAAAAGTGGGTTTATTATCCTTAACTTCTGCTTGAAAGGTCTTTCATTTTCTTTTATGGTAATAGTGTGCTGAATAATGGCGGGATCATATTCTTTCAAATCAACATAGTTCCAAGCAAAGACATCTATGAATCTTTTCATCGTTTCAACATACTTAAACTTCATATCAGCTGAAAGAAATTTTTAAAGTTTAATCATCTTGGGCATAGCTATAGTACCAAGGTTACAACTCTTAACTTCTTCATCATCAGCTTGTATCTTAGGTGATTTAAAAACATCATTTTGACCAAAAACAATTTCTAGAGGTATGAGTCCCTTTGGTATAGAGTTATTCTTTAGTTGAAAAACTTTAGAACTCCCTTTAGATTCATCCAACATGTTCTGTTGATCTACTAGTACATTTTCAAACTCTTCTTTCAGCTCAATAAAGTTTTTCACCTGTTGATCATCCTCAAAAACTTTCCAATGAGTAATATTATTAGGGATGGCTGGCCTATGGTGGTCCACCTCAACTTCATACTTTTTTGTGGAGTACATAGGAATAATGAAAAGACTTGCAGAGACAGCAAGAGAGTCAGCAATGGACTTTTGTTCTCTAGTTTTTACTATGAATGAATGAGCTTGAAAGTTTTCTAACATGTCCAAAACCAAATTCCTATATGCTTTCATCCTTGTGTCCTTTGTTTGATAAACACCCTCAATCTATTTTATGACTAATTCTGAATCTCCAAAAATAGAAATTTTTTGAGCATTCATTATTTTCAACACTTTTAGACCCAAAATCAAGGATTCATATTCAGCCATGTTGTTCATGCAATCAAAGTTCAGTTTATAGGAAAAGAACTTACTCTCATTACTTGGATTTCTAATCTAGATCCCTGCTCCTGCTCCTTATCTGCCTCCTGATCCTTCAAAATGCAATGACCACCAACCTTCTTCCTCTTTATTGCTGACTTGCTGACCTTCTGTTTGCTGATTGTCAAACTATTGAATTTCAAAACTCTGATTTTCTTCTTTCTTTTCTTCTTCCGCTTCATTAGTCAATTCATTGAAAATAATAGCAGAACCAAGTTCAGTATCAAGAGCATAAATTGGAAATTTTTGGGGTTTATCTTTGCTACTCACCATGTAGGCCATCCTTGTCTCTCGATAAAATATTATTTTCTCCCCAAATACTGGAATGGTAGCATAAGTAACATCCATCTGCATTTTACCTTTAGTTTTTGCTACCCATGACCTTGACAACAGTATACCAAACTTTGGTGGAACGTCTGCTACTACAATTTCCATGACTATAGTCTTAGCAGGTACTTGCGTCAGACCAACAACAACATCCTTGATTAAACCAATGCATTGAACTCCTTTTGAATCAAAAGAAAACAAATATTTATATGGCCTAGTTATTTCTAACCCCATTCTTTCCATGATTACTTTAGGCATAAGATTGTGAGAGGCCCCTGAATCCAACATAGCATTGTACAATGTCATGTCGTGAATTCTAAGGCTCACATAAAAAGGAGGGACTTCCTCATTTTTTTCATCTTCTAGTCTTTGACCCAAATATATGGTTGGATGATATTATAATACATTCAAGATATCAGCAGCTCCTAGTTATGAGTATATCATTTTAACAATATTGCTTCTATATTCATCTACCTTGAGAATCTCACCGAAAGGGACTGATATTTTTATCTTAGAAATTTCATCCTCAAGATTAAAAACAGAAACAGATTTTTCAGCTTCTTTGGTAGGAGGGATAGCTGGTGCATATTTCTTACCTTCAACAACCTTAGGAGCATCCTTCTTGCCATCAACAACCTTAGGTGCATCCTTCTTAGGTTCTGTTTTGTTTGCAATGATAGGTACATTCCTATTTATGAGATTATATTGTTTCTGCATCTCAAAAATAACATGTTGATACCCCTTTAGATAGTTTGATGTTTCTTTTTCATGATTGTTTTGATCTGATTGATCATGTTCTTCCTTATTCAAGAAAATTCCTGACATTTCTTCATCAAAACAATGAATATACTCCTCGAGAACTTCAAGGTAATCTTCTTCATCAAACAAATTCTGCTGAAAAGGAGGTCTCACTGGAGGATCAGGTTGCTGATTTCTATTCTCCCTTGGTCTTTTTTGATTTTGAGGTCTCCTGAATTGAGGGTTTTTGAAATGAGGTTCATGTTGTGTAGGAGGAGAAGAGGTATTCCCAAGGGCTAATATATCCATAAATTTTTCCATTTTTTTCATCATTGAATCCAGTTTGTCTTGAGAGGTAGAGGGTGAAGGTTTCTCTTCTTCTTTCAATTTAGCCGTACCCATTTTTTACTTTTTAGCTGCTATCAAATTAACTTCCACTTTAAAAACATCATTTTACATTTCAAAAAGTGTAGGGGATTATCTTTATCTCAACAATATGGAAAACTCATAGTCAAAAGCTTCAACATACCTCATTTGAGCTAAAGCTTCTGGTGGTTTCAAATGGGCAGGAATATAATCTAACACTTTATTAAATCTTTTTGAAAATTTTTGGACAGTTTCATCAGCAGCTCTCTTCAACGTATTATACTCAGTGAGGGCTTGTACTGGGTTAGTTCTATTTCCCCATTTTATTAGGAAAAAATCTTGAAATTCATTCCAATCATGAATGCTTCCAAGAGTAAGAGCTTTATACCACTTCCTAACCTCACCAGTGAAACTATGAGCAACAATCTCAATTTAACATCTTCATGATCAACCTCCTCTCTATCTATAAAGTCATTAAATTGATCTACATGATCCTCTGTTGTAATGTCTTCATCACTTCCCAAGGTTTTAATTCTAGCAACATATTTACTAGGGAGGTCATGTAAGACAGCAGGAAGGACAAGAGGTGCATATCAAGCATGTGCAGTAGGTGGATTTCCAGCCATGGTCAGAGGTATTTTGGTAATTTTATGAAAGGCATAAATAGTAGATGAAAAAATACTATGAGGAGGATTGCTTGGTCTTTGTAAGTCACTAATAATTGAGCTCCAATTGGGAAGAGGTAAACCAACTTTACTTTTCAACAATACTTCGAAAGGATAAAGCTCCTTCAATTTGTCTAAAGACTCTCTTTCCAACAATAAATCTAAAGTGACAGCTTCCCATAATTCCTCTTTGTCTTCTTGTGTTACTAGAGCCGAGGTGTCAATTCCTCTCTTATGTAAGTCTAAGATAATTTCAATTAGCTCATTTGTAGGATTTTGTCTTGTACATTCTTTCCATTTCTGTTATACACTATACAAGCTTCATTGTAGATCTAATTTGTTGATGTATAGCTGAAAGAAGAACCTCCATGTTGGTATCATGCTTGTAAATTGATAAACTGCGTTATTCCTGAAGCAGTCTATTAGCCCCTTATAATTTCCATGACAAGCAAGCAAGGGGCTAATATGTTTTGTAAGCCAGCAAGGAATGCATTTCCCTTGAAAACACATCATCCTTGCAGCCTTTTTCAGGTTCCTTTCCTTGTGACTATTTCCCTCTGCTGTTCTGAGTCAATAGGTCTTTCTGATAAAGAATTATGCTCCTAAAGGCTTTACTCTGCCCTTGATGCCCTTGCAAAATGCTTCATTCTCACCCCTTTGTTCCTTTCCTCAAAGTCCCATTTTTTCCCCTTTCTTTCCCCTCTTCAAAATCCCCTTCCACCCCCTCTTTTTCCCACTAACTCCCAAATTTCCCCAAAATCCCCCTCGAATCCTACCTTTGCCCTTTGTTTCGCTAAATTTCCCATTTTCTTCCCTATCGTTACCCTCTCTAACCTTAAAAATCCATTAAATGGGTTAAAAACCCACTTTCCGACCTTATAATAGGGCTTAGCCCCTTTTTCCGTCAGCCCCAACCACTTCCCCACATACGCCCCAGCACTAAGACCAAGCGTTTCAGTCCTAAAGCACCCATCGCAATCGGAGAGTTGGGCAGGTGCAATCATTTGTTATATCAGAAAATCTCGATGCGATTGGTTTAATGTGTTAGGTCCCGCGACACGTTATATACCGTTGATCTATCGTCGCGATCAAACGACCCGCGCAATATCGCAATCCTCGCGATCGCAAGACTTTTGTTTTTCCCTAGATTGGTCCATCGCAAAAACTTGCGATGCGATTGATCGCACCCCCCTCCGATCATCGCAATCGCAAAATCCTTTACGATCGAAATCGCAGGTCCTTCCCTCCGATCCTCGATTCCTCCGTCTCCCGATTCAATCCCGTCCGTCCATCTAACCCGTAGATCCAACGGTTCGGACTCTCCTGGCCTTTGTGTTCCCCGCCACGCACTATCCATAAACCTGGTCGTATCTATCGCACCACTTTGGGGCGGTAGGCGGTATTCCCCCATTTCCCAGCGATTCCATATAGCTTCCGACGCATGGCTCCTATACGATTCCAAAACTGCTTGCTCATCGCACGTTATCCTTCAGTACATGACATGCAGTGATATGCATATCAGCCGTTAGATCTGCCCTTGCCCATCCAACGGTAATCGCTCAACGAAGTTGTGTGTGGTTTAATCTATGGTCTCTATACCCCTGGCCCACCGTCCATTGCCCCCCACCGTGTTTCCCACCGTCGATCTCCTTTGAGATCTGACAGCCCAGATTTGTCTTCCCCCCACTGTTGACTATTCCACTGTCAACCGGTCCCGCCACGTCACCTCCACGTGTCTCACCATACATCAGCCCCTCTCGCTTTATATTTTCCATTCAAGGTCGAAGTTCAAAGGTTTACATTCATTTTTCATTCCGTGTCACCTTATGACTGTAACCTTTACCGTTTTCACCACACTACAGGTCTTTCACGATAGTTTCGCCATCTAACCAGTTTGCATAGTCAGTCTAGCCACCCCTCGTTGCGTCCACCACCTCCATTGTTTTCTTAACATGTTTTCGTATTTTGCAGGGTTTCAAAGAGGCGGAAAATCTCCATGGTCCATATGTACTACTTTAATGGAGTGTTGCACAGACATAATTAAATCTCGAAACTGGTACTACAGAGAAATGCCTGGAAAGGTAGCGGCGGCATAAATATTATCCAAGGACAGTTCAATCTCCGCGGAGAAAAACCTATCCGGCCCCATTAAAGCCCAGATTTTGCAGATCAAGACATTTATGGAGCAGTGGAAAAAAAACAGCTTATGATCAAGTATTTCAGCGCTCAGTATTGAAGGTTTGGGCCTTAATGCAGCAGTTTAGAGGCATAACACCAGGTTAGCGACATCATGGATCACACAGAGTGTACAACATACAGAAATTCATGCATATCAGTATTTGTACAACAGCAAAATGTTTTTCCCATAAAGGACCGAATGGCCATATATATTTTATTCCATATCGTGTTCCTAAAGGATTTCCCACCTTGACAGTAGTCCTATACTATCAGCGACATTTGATGCACAGCACGGCATGCCCTAGCATCCTTTATTTGCCTTTTTTGTTTATTCACCAAAATTACTACAGATTACTGCAGCAAAGTACATCAGGACCAGACCAGAGTAAATGGAAGCCGAAGAAGATCATTCTTTCGTCCAAGACATGCCAGAGATTAATGCATAAGAATTAAAAACAGAATGGGCCTCGACTCTCTTTCTTTCTGAATTGTTAATGCTGCATTTAGTTTTTCACCTACCTTCTCTGCTCCTCCAGAGCTATAAATTCATGAAGAAACTCATTGTGAAGTTTTTTGATCAGTTATCAGAGAATTGCAAGTAGTTTCTTTTGAGACACAGTCACTGTGTAAAGTTGTAAGATAGGTTGAGGAATATGATTTTAGACTGAGTATTCAGCTATTGGAAATGTTGTACTTGACTGGTATTGCTATTTAATATGACAAGCACATTTCTTTAGATCCTGATCTGAAGCAGCGGTGATGTTTTCCTATCTTTGCATTTACATTCATTTCATTTCGTTTCTACTGGCTTGCATCAGAATATTGGCATAGGATTTACCCTTGTTAGGTACCCTATGTTTCTACTCTCCTTGCCATTAATGTTTCTCTTCTGAATGTATTATCTAAGAATTGATTTCAGATAATTTAACCAGTGTAGTGGATGATATTTCCTGCTCTCTGATGTATGAATTAAATGTATCTGTTCTTAGATGTTTCTTGTTAAGGATTTAGTTGGAATATTTGGGAACACTGGGGATTAGAGTTAGCCCTGTCCACTAGGATCCTTGTGCGACCAACTAGTCTTTAACCTTGTGCTCTGAATTTGTGTTGTCTCCTCCTCTCTTACCATTCCATATCACACAATCATCTTTAAGATCCAATGTTTTAGATGACTAGCCCAATTGAAAGCTTGCCTATTGATTAGCAAGAAAATCCTTTCCTGACTCCATTGCCCAATGGTTTTGAATATTTCCTGGAACATTTCACCTCTGACTTTTCCTCTTTGCTCATCCTTGTCTTACACTGAACCCTTCTTTCCTAATAACCAACAACCAAACTTCAAACCAAACAAACAAACCTTGTGCCTATAACTAGCCTAACATCTTAACATTTGAGCTTCAAAGACATAAAAACTTTTATCATATAGAGAGATCCCTCTCTGGACCCAGGAGGGCTAGATCCTGAGGTCTGAAATTGGTTTGATGTTTTCTCATCTTTTGGTATTACCAACCTTTCCAAAACATGGGAACCCCAACATAATGGCGACTCCGCTGGGGAATTTCTGAAATACTCTCCATCCTACTACATCATAAGAACTTCAAAAACCTACAATCTCTGGTTAGGTTGGCAGTTAAACACTCCTATTCACACATCAGCCTCTATAACATTTTTTGTGTTCTCCCATACTCTTGGACAGAGTCTGGAAAGGGCCAGGTAGCCTCCGGATCTCATACTCTTTCAAAGGTGACATATCTGGTAAATGCCCTCCCAATCAATCTCTGGTTAGAGTTTGCTGTGTTTGGAAGATATCCTTGAAGGGGACATCTCACAAGCACTGTGGTGGACAGTGTACCCTCTAGAATCATCCTAAACCTTTCCACCTGGCGACTCCATATTCCGTAAACATTTCAAAGACTCCACTGGTGATTAGTAGGCCTGCTGATGATCTTGGTTCACATTAGACTTCACTGGGAGACCAGCCCCCATTTCAACATCAACCACATTATTAGTAACAAGTAGGGTTAAGCTGCCTTGTTGGAGAACAAAATTCTGGCTTCTAGAACCATTCATACAAGAGCTTATCCCAACCCAAGACCACCTGAAATAGTTGATAACCCTGAGAGTATCCTCAAGAGATCTCCTGCACCTGAAAGACCGACTATTTCTAGCCATATCCATAGAGCTAACTCTGCACCAGAATACTTTACAGCTCTATCAGACCCATTTTTTGACCTAGGCACTCAAAACAACTTACCAAGAGCTAGGTCATTCAATGTCTTAGACCAGCCAGACCTTGGATTCCCTGGTTCACCATTTCATAGCGGTCAACCCATTAGGGATAGACAGACCCCTCCATCTAGACCCCCTGATATTCACTTCATTCAAAACTTGGGGCTCAGTCACCCTAGATCTGCTCATCGGTCTTCTGCTGGTCACAGTATCCCTGTCATCCATATACCAACTACCCAGGTCAACCCTTTACCCCATCAGAACATCATCATGGCAGCCTAGTATGCGCCTCTAGTTTTACCTCAACCTCTAGTACCCTTACCAAATGATTATCAATCAAATATCCCACACTTCACTGCCAAAGAATTCATCACAACTCATCAACACATAGATAAGATGGAAGATTCCTTTAACTACATGGAAATAGATGATGATACAGTCAAAATGAGAATCTTTGCTCAGAGCTTAGGGGGTGATGTGAAGAAATGGTTTAAAGGCCTACCTCCGGGTAGCATCAATGATCTTCCATCCTTATATCAGACTTTCATAAACAAATGGGAAACTAAGGCTAACCCTCGCCAACTCTTAGAAGAATACATGAGCCTTAAAAGAAATGTAGGAGAGAGTGTCCATGATTACACAACAAGATTTAACAGCATTTACAATGCCCTCCCTCCGCATATGAAACCTCCACAAGGCATGGCTCTGGCAAAATACCCCGAAGGCTTTGATGTTGACATGGCCTATGAGCTTAGGGATAAAGAGTACAACACATTGGAGGACATGCAAAAAGGAGTAGTGAACATAGAGGCAAATATGATTGAGAAAAGAGCAAGACTGAGATCTGAGAAGAGGGTAACATACAGAGATGACAATGTAGCTTCCACATCTGACCAAAATTATGATAGATTATCCAAAAATGTGGAAAGGTTATAGAAAATGATGGAAAATATGGTTGTCACAGTCAGTAACCGAAATCAAAATCAAAACCAGAACCAAAACTTTAGAAGAAGTAATGCCACTCCCAACTGACAAAGAGAGTCAGATCAACAAGTTATTCCCCCATTCCAAGAGAATTTTCTTGATGAAGATGAGGGAATCATAGAAGAGTCTGAGGGAAACACAATAAACATGTTTGAGACAGAGGATTCAATCCATAACTATTACTCAGAAGAAGAACAGCCCTCACCCTCTGGTTGGGATGAGGAATGGGCAGAAACTGAGGATTACATATTAGGATTTGAAAATGCCATGATGCAGGTCAAAGGAAAATATGAAATCAGAAGAAAAAAGAGCCAATAAATGGCCAAAAAAAAATATTTTGAGGTCACCATCAAGAAAAGACCTGAGAAAACTTCTAAAGCAACTTCTAAAAGTAACAAATCAGCAGCTGAGAGTTCTGGAAAGAACAAAGAAAAGGACAACCAAAACACTGATACACAAGGTAAACTAGCTAGCAACACTGGCACTACAGTTAGTGCTCCTGATAAAACAGTCTCAAACACTGTACATAACGAAAATCAACACACTGATTCAGCCACTAAAGCAGTGGCTAACAAAACAGAGTTGAACATTCCAAAGAGTCAGTCCACTTTCAATCTAGAGAGTGAGATTGCGAAAATTAAGATCTCTGTACCACTCTCTGAGTTGGCCACTCAGGATGTATATAAAGGCCAAATTTTGAAAGAATTAAATTTAGGAGAGAACAGTGACACTGTAAATCTGAGTGATGATCAACCTGCCCTTCTGTTTGGTCCTTTCAGGAAGGGGTAGTGCCCCCTTTTTATGTCAGTCTTAATGTCCATGATAAGATTCTCCACAATGCAATGCATGATTCTAGGGCATCACACAACTTGATGCCTGAAGTAGTGATGGAAAGATTAGGCCTAGAGATAACCCGTCCCTATAAAGACCTATATTCATTTGACACTAGCCGAGTAAAGTGTCTTGGCCTGATCAAAGATTTATGTGTGAGCCTTACCCAGATTCCTGCCAAATGTATGGTCATGGATGTTGTGGTGGCAGATGTGCCACCCAAGTATGGCATGTTACTGTCTAGATCATGGGGAGCCAAGTTGCAAGGCATGATGCAGATGGATGGCTCATATGCCACTATCCCTATATTTGGCCAACTCAAAAGACTGTATAGAGAGGCTCAAATGAAATTCATGGTCAGTAGCCCCGAGAAACCTGAAAATTCACCATTGTACTTTGTACACACAGACCTGGATTCTTTCATCCTTTACAATGACCAAGTCTTAGGAGAACCAGCATCAGAAAACAGAGTTACAAACAATGACACGGATCCCATGGACTTTAACATAATGGATACCCTAGACTCAGAGGAAAACAATGTATAAAACCATGGGCAGAACGTTAAAAATGAAACTCTAAGTGAACCAGGAACAGAGACAAAACGCAAACAACAAGCTAGTCAACTCTCTAAACTCCACACATATCATGAAGAACAAAACAACCCTCAGCCTAACACAGACCCTATAACACAACACAATGGTGAACCCAGCTGTCGGGAAGGAAATGATAACGAAACGAAAAATGAACCCCTGTGGGAAATGAATTTCGATGGGTCCTCTACTAGGAGAACTGCTAGAGTAGGGGTATGGGTACGTAACTCAGAGAGCGACTATGTAGAGAGCCACACTGTCAATATGCACTTCAAATGTAAAAATAATATTGCAGAGTATGAGGCTCTTATCCTGGGTTTGAATCTGCTGAAGAAGTTAGGAGCCCGTAGGATAGCTGTGCATGGGGACTCAGAATTGATTATAAAACAAGTAAATGGTGAATACGCAACGAAACACCCCAGACTGAAAGCATACAGGAATGACACTCTAGATTTACTGAAAACAATTGTTGAATACGAATTAGTGTTTGTTCCTAGGAGTCAAAATATCATTGCAAACAGATTAGCTTGCCTAGCTAGTTCCTATCCTAAGACTCCCAGCGATCAACAAATCATCATTCAGACCAAATTCAGACCTGCAGTGCCGGACAATGAAAAATATTGGCAGGTTTTTGAAGGTGATAAATAGATTGAGGATTTCCTAATAGGTAGGAATGAGTTTGAATCTTTTGATTCAAACCCTAAATTTGAGAATAACTGCCTAAGTGAAGAATCCTATGACGAATAAACTCCACCATGTAACATAGAAATAAACACTCTAACTGAGGAAACTGGAAGTCGAACCGGAAAGTGTGAAAACGCAGAAATTGAGGAGATGGAGGTGCTTCAGGCCAAAGATAAGAATATACCCAGAGGCCTGGCACCCTTAGAGGACCTTTTTGACTTTGATGATGTAGAAAAAGAGCCTACTATAGAACATGCAGACTCTGACATGGAAGAATGCAACATAGGCACTAAAGATGAGCCCAAAATGATCAAACTGGCTAAGTCTCTACCTGCAAACATGAAAAAGGAATACATTGACCTATTCAAGGAATTCAGTGATGTGTTTACTTGGAGTTATGAGGACTTAAAGGCTTATGACATGAACATCATACAACATAAAATACCTTTAAAGGAAAATCAGAAACCTTTCAGGCAGAAACTTCGTAGGATAAACCCAAAACAATTTCTTGCAGTTGAAAAGGAGATTAAAAAGATGTATGAGGCATGCATAATAGTTCTCGTGAGGTTCTCTGACTGGGTATCAAACTTAGTGGCTGTGAGAAAGAAAATAGGAGAAATCAGGTTGTGTATAGACTTCAGAAATCTTAATAGAGCCTCACTCAAAGACAACTACCCTTTGCCAAAAATAGAACATATTCTTCAGAGGGTAGTAGGCTCTAAGAGGATCTCCCTACTAGATGGTTTCTCAGGTTACAATCAAGTCTTAGTAATCCCAGAAGACCAACTCAAAACAACCTTTACCACTCCATGGGGCACCTTCATGTATGAAAAAATGCCTTTTGGACTGATGAACGCTGGAGCAACCTTCCAGAGAGCAATGGATATAGCTTTTTCAGATGAGATAGGACACTTCATTTTTATTTACTTAGATGACATAACAGTCTATTCCAAGACTGAAGAAGAACACCTAAAACATCTGAGAAATTTTTTTGAAAAGTGTAGAAGGTTTGGTCTGTCATTGAATCCTAAGAAAATTGTATTTGGGCTGCAAGAAGGAAAACTTCTTGGTCACATTATATCCAAAAAAGGAATTAGGATAGACCCACAGCGAGTTGAGGGAATACTACAAATCACGCACCCGAGAAACATCAAAGAATTACAATCCTTCATTGGGAAAATCAACTTCCTTAGGAGATTTATTCCCAACCTGGCTGAACACCTTAGGAATATGACTAACATGCTAAAGAAAGGTGAAGGAGTTAAATGGACTATTGGAGCTAAAAAATCTTTTGAATCTGTAAAACTTGCACTCACCCAGGCTCCTGTTCTAATCAGCCCAGATTTCTCAAGGATTTCCTGATTTTTTCATTTGCCTCCAAGCATACAATAGCTGCAGTCCTACTGCAGAAAAATCTAGAGGGAATGGAACAGCCAATTGCCTTTTTCAGCAAAGCACTAAGGGATGCACCCTTGAAATATAACATAATGGAAAAATAGGCCTATGCTCTAGTCAAGGCCTTAAAAGACTTCAGGGTGTACATATTGCATTCTCACACTATAGCTTATGTGCCCAACATCATAGTCAAAGATATATTGTCCCAAGATCCTGATGGAAAGAGGGGCAAATGGATTGTTGTGATTTTAGAATATGACCTTGAGATAAAACCCACCAAACTGATTAAAGGTCGGGGCTTAGCTCAATTAATGGCCGAATCAAACTTACAAGCCCTGGACATTAACATGGTAAATACCTTGGATGAGCAACAAGAATTTCCTGATCCCACTGTTGAGGAAAAGTTTCAGAGCTCTCCTTGGTATTCTGACATTTTGTATGTGCTTACACACCTCAATGCCCCTCCTGAACTATCAAAGACCGAGGCCAGATTTTTAAAACTAAAAGCCAGAAGCTACTGCATTCTGAATGAAAATTTATATTGGAAAAATCCAAATGGCCTATTGCTTAAATGTTTGCCAGAAACTGAAGCTGAAAAGGTTAAACAAGAATTCCATGCAGGAGAGTGTGGAGGCCACCTGAGTTGGAAAGCCACTGCAAACAAAATACTCAGGGCCGGCTATTACTGGACCACACTCTTCAATGCCATCCATAAGATGGTAATTGCCTGCCACAAATGCCAGATTTTTGAAGGCAAGAGAAAACTCCTTCCCTTACCTCTACAACCCATCACTGTTGAAGGTCCCTTTCTGCAATGGGGCCTAGATTTCATAGGGGAGATTCACCCTACTTATTCTGCACAACAGAAAGGGATCCTAATAGCCACGAGCTACTTCACTAAGTGGATAGAGGCCATACCCATGAGGAACACCACAGATTCAGTCATCATTAGTTTCCTAGAAGGTCACATCCTCTCTCAGTTTGGTTGCCCAAGGAAAATAATCACTAATAATGCTACTGCTTTCGGATCCAAGAAAATGGTTGATTTTTGTCACAGGTATCAAATAGCACTCGGTCATTCAACTGCCTATTACCCTCTAGGTAATGGATTAGCTGAATCATCAAACAAGAGCCTGGTGATCATCATCAAAAATTTGTTAGAGGATAACAAAAATTCATGGCATAACAGGCTAGTACATGCTTTGTGGGCTGACAGGCTTACAACAAAGAAGTCCATTGGCATGTCACCATTTCAGCTTGTCTATGGCACAGAAGCAGTGTTTCCTACCAGCCTTGGGGTACCGGTGATCAAGCTGGTCCAAGAGATTCAAACAGAAGAAGACAGTATGGTTAGAAGGATAAACCAAACAATTCATCTTCAGCAAACAAGGGAAGAGGTCTACAACAGAGCAGCGAAAGTTAAGGAAAATATAAAGAAATTGTTTGACAAAAGAACCAAAGCTGCTGATTTCATAATTGGGGATAAAGTTCTGAAGCGGGACTCAAGAAGGGAGGATAAAGGAAAACACAACAAGTTTGACAGTTTGTGGCAAGGTCCATACATCATCCAGGCCACCGTGGGTCCAAATTTCTTCTTCCTACAGGAATTAAATGGTACAGAGCTGTTTGGGGGTCCTGTCAATGGCAGGATGCTCAAACACTACTTCTGCTGATTTCCAGTTTCCAGTTTCCATTACCATTGTACATACCATTGCAGTTTTTTATTTTCAAGAAAAAAAGAGAAAATGTTTCAAAAAACAGAGGAAAGGGAGGTTCAGACATGCTTAAAACATGGACCTCTGAAGTGCAAAGGATTGGCTATAATATGATCAAAACCTGAGCCAAAGAAAGAAAAATAGCTGGTCCTAACATGCTCAAAATCTAGACCAGCAAAGAAGGAAGAAAAATCGACTCTAACATGCCTAAAACCAGAGCTGAAATGAAAAAAGAAGTGACTCTAATATGCTCAAAACTTGACTCACGAAAAATAAAGAAGGATACTTCAATTTCAGACTTCAAGCCTTCAAAGTTTTGTTTCAGTATTCTGCAAATTTTGTCCATGTGCAACTGTCTTTATGACTTGGACCCACAACAAGTCAGAAATTCTAATCCTTGCTTGGCTGCTTTTCAATTTCTGTCTTAGAATATAGAGAAGAAATCTGCTGGACAGTTTAATCCCAACAGATATTAGATTAGGTAGAGAAACATATAAGACCAATAGTCTAATCTAGTCTCATGGAGCAATAAGGGTAGAAATAGAATAGGTTTATTTTTTGTTATAAAAATAAATGATGTAAAGGGTCTGCTAGTTAAAATGCACCCTAGAAGAAGAACAAATGCTAGGATCATAGTGTGGGTAGGAATTTTGTTGGGAAAGTTTTGTTGCTGATGTAATGTCTCCATGTTGTGGCAGCTGATCTAGAGAAAGAAGGGATGTACAAAGCAATAGGCATCTGGCCTACACCAAAAATCTATTCTCTGAATTCTTGACTCCTTCAAGAAGAAGCCATCCCCATGTGGAGCCACTGTTAGCCCCTTATAATTTCCTTGACAAGCAAGCAAGGGGATAATATGTTTTGTAAGCCAGCAAGGAATGCATTTCCCTTGAAAACACATCATCCTTGCAGCCTTTTCAGGTTCCCTGACTTGTGACTGTTTCCCTCTGCTGTTCTGAGTCAATAGGTGTTGCTGATAAATAATTATGCTCCAAGAGGCTTTACTTTGCCCTTAATACCCTTGCAAATGCTTCATTCTCACCCCTTTGTTCCTTTCCTCAAAGTCCCCTTTTTTCCCCTTTCTTTCCCCTCTTCAAAATCCCCTTCCACCCCCTCTTTTTCCCACTAACTCCCAAATTTCCCCAAAATCCCCCTCGAATCCTACCTTTGCCCTTTTTTTGGCTAAATTTCCCATTTTATTCCCTATCGTTACCCTCTCTAACCTTCAAAATCCATTAAATGGGTTAAAAACCCACTTTTCAACCTTATAATAGGGCTTAACCCCTTTTTCCGTCAGCCCCAACCACTTCCCCACATACGCCCCGACGCTAAGACCAAGCGTTTCAGTCCTAAAGCGCCCATCGCAATCGGAGAGTCGGGCAGGTGCAATCCTTTGTTATATCAGAAAATCCCGATGCGATTGGTTTAATACGTTAGGTCCTACGACACGTTATATACCTTTGATCTATCATTGCGATCAAACGGCCCGCGCAATATCGCAATCCTCGCGATCGCAAGACTTGTGTTTTTCCCCTGATCGGTCCATCGCAAAAACTTGCGATGTGATTGATCGCACCCCCCTCCGATCATCGCAATCGCAAACTCCTTTCCGATCGAAATCGCAGGTCCTTCCCTCCGATCCCCGATTCCTCTTTCTCCCGATTCAATCCCGTCCGTCCATCTGACCCGCAAATCCAATGGTTTGGACTCTCCTGGCCCCTGTGGTCCCCATCGCACACTATCCACAAACCCGGTGGTATCTATCGCACCAATTTTGGGCAGTAGGCGGTATTCCCCCATTTCCCAGCAATTCCATACAGCTTCCGACGTGTGGCTCTTGTACGATTCCAAAACCGCTTGCTCATCACATGTTATCCTTCGGTATAGGACACGCAGTGATATGCATATCAGCCGTCGAATCTTCCCTTGCCCATCCAATGGTCATAGCTCAATGAAGCTGCGTGCGGTTTAATCTGTGGTCTCTGTACCCCTGGCCCACCTTCCATTGCCCCCCGTCATGTTTCCCACCGTCGATCTCCTTTGAGATCTGACAGCCCAGATTTGTCTTCCCCCCACTGTTGACTATTCCGCTGTAGACTGGTCCCGCCACGTCACCTCCACGTGTCTCACCGTACATCCGCCCCTCTCGCTTTATATTTTCCAGTCAAGGTTGAAGTTCAAAGGTTTTCATTCATTTTTCATTCTGCGTCACCTTCTGACTGTAACCTTTACCATTTTCACCACACTACAGGTCTTCCACGATAGTTTCGCCATCTAACCAGTTTGCATAGTCAGTCTAGCCACCCCCCGTCGCGTCCACCACCTCCATTGTTTTCTTAACATGTTTGCATATTTTGCAGGGTTTCAAAGAGGTGGAAAACCACCATGGTCCATATGTACTACTTTAATGGAGTGCTGCACAGACATAATTAAATCTGGAAACTAGTACTACAGAGAAATGCCTGGAAAGGTAGCGGCAACATAAATATTATCCAAGGACAGTTCAATCTCCGCGGAGAAAAACCTATCCGGCGCCATTAAAGCCCAGATTTTGCAAATCAAGACATTTATGGAGCAGTGGAGAAAAACCAGCTTATGATCAAGGATTTTAGCACTCAGTATTGAAGGTTTGGGCCTTAATGCAGCAGTTTAGAGGCATAACACTAGGTTAGCGACATCATGGATCACACGGAGTGTACAACATACAGAAATTCATGCATATTAGGATTTGTACACCAGCAGAATGTTTTTCCCATAAAGGACCGAATGCCCATACAACTTTTATTCCATATCGTGTTCCTAAAGGATTTCCCACCCTGACAGCAGTCCTATGCTATCAGCGACATTTGATGCACAGCACAGCAGGCCCTAGCATCCTTTATTTGCCTTTTTTGTTTATTCACCAAAAGTACTACAGAGTACTGCAGCAAAGTACATCAGGACCAGACCAGAGTAAATGGAAGCCGAAGAAGATCATTCTTTCGTCCAAGACATGCCAGAGATTAATGCATAAGAATTAAAAATAGAATGGGCCTCGACTCTCTTTCTTTCTAAATTGTTAATGCTACATTTAGTTTTTCACCTACATTCTCTGCTCCTCCAGAGCTATAAATTCATGAAGAAACTCATTGTGAAGGTGGTTGATTATCTTTTGAGACACATTCACTGTGTAAAGTTGTAAGATAGGTTGAGGAATATGATTTCAGACTAAGTATTCAGCTATTGGCAATGTTGTACTTGACTGGTATTGTTGTTTAATATGACAAGCACATTTCTTTGGATCCTGATCTGAAGCAGCGGTGATGTTTTCCTATCTTTGTATTTACATTCATTTCATTTCGTTTCTACTGGCTTGCATCAGAATATTGGCATAGGATTTACCCTTGTTAGGTACCCTATGTTTCTGCTCTCCTTTCCATTAATGTTTCTCTTCTAAATGTATTATCTAAGAATTGATTTCAAATAATTTAACCAGTGTAGTGGATGATATTGCCTGCTCTCTGATGTATGAATTAAATGTATCTGTTCTTAGATGTTTCTTGTTAAGGATTGAGTTGGAAGATTTGGGAACACTGGGGATTAGAGTTAGCCCTGTCCACTAGGATCCTTGTGTGACCAACTGGTCTTTAACCTTGTGCTCTGAATCTGTGTTGTCCCCTCCTCTCCTACCATTCCATATCACACAATCATCTTTAAGATCCAATGTTTTAGATGACTAGCCCAATTGAAAGCCTACCTATTGATTAGCAAGCAAATCCTTTCCTGACTCTATTGCCCAATGGTTTTGAATATTTCCTGGAAAATTTCACCTCTGCCTTTTCCTCTTTACTCATCCTTGTCTTACACTGAACCATTCTTTCCTGATAACCAACAACCAAACTTCAAACCAAACAAACAAACCTTGTGCCTATAACAAGCCTAACATCTTAACATTTGAGCTTCAAAGACATAAAAACTTTGATCATATAGAGAGATCCCTCTCTGGACCCAGGAGGGCTAGATCCTGAGGTCTGAAAGTGGTTTGATGTTGTCTCATCTTTTGGTATTACCAACCTTGCCAAAACATGGGAACCCCAACACAGTCCTTGCATATAGCCGCAACCCCTCTCTTTGGGTGTTTTTCAGCTAAACTAGGTTGTGGGAGATCGGTTTAACCCACCTAGTTTGATTTTTTTTTCTCTCCTTTTGGATTTAGATCTTAGATGAGCTGATCTAAGGGATACAAGAGCTGCAAACTCATTTCAGCGCACTGAATTGTCATGAGTGTGTTATTTCAGTAGGCTTGCTATGTGATTCCCATTTTTGGATATTACAGTGGTATCAGAGCATCTTTCTTGGCACAAAATATACATTCCTCGAGCCAATTTGTCTTCACAAGAAGGAGAACCTCTCACTGACAGAGAGTAGAGGTATCATAGAAGAATACATAAGAATAATGATTACACCAAATACAAAGAAAGCAAGGTTGAAACCCCTTTGTATGGAAGAATAAAAGGAGTAGAGTTCTCTAAAATTATTTCTCAAGATTTGCATGAGCTGAAGGAAGAAATCAGGGAAGTGAGGAATGAAATACAATCAGATCTCTTGAAGAGGTTGGCATAGGAAGGAAGCCCCACTACTTCATTTGATGTGTGTGAGAATTCAGCCACACAATCTAATCTACAATGTTGTAGCATGCCTGGATTCCTTGCAAGAGGATAAGAAGATGGAAAGACACCAGAGGAGGAGACTCTTGGTGACTACCTCCGAGAATATGAATCTCAGTCTAAGAGATTCAAAGAGAATCTAGGCTTCCCAGAGTTTTTTCAACTCAAAGAAGAAAGAATATCCATGAAGATAACTCCATTTCAAAACATTGTTGGAAGGGTTAAATATCTGCTACATGATTTTCTAAGGTCAAAGGCATTACTTCAGCAAGATCATTCTTCTCAAAAAGAAGACATGAGTGTCCTTTCCTCAAGGAGAGATCAAGAAAAAGGATCTCTTATTGATGGGGCATACTCCATTGATGAGGAGAAGAAATAAATAGAACTGAAAGGTTCCTCCAGCGCTGTGACATCAGAAGGAAATATATTTTTATTGAGAGATGGAGTTGAAGATATTGCTTCCACTAAGAGGGCCCTTGTACCTCTGCAAGGAGGCCCCAAGGATCCTATACATGGAGAGGATGAGCAGCATGTGTCTATGATGATAGACAAAGAGACAAAACAGTCGAGGAAATTTGTTCCAACAATGAATCCAAATTTTGGAACACACACTATGATGGATCAGTCCTTTGTGATCAAGACTCTTGACACCAAGGAGATGATGGGTTTTCATGAGTTAACTGCATCTAGAGGGAGCACCTTAGACTGTGAGATCTTGCAGAAGGTGGGTGATGAAGAAGAAGATGGGGGAGTTGCTCCAACTTCTCCCTACCATGATACTTCCACATAGCAATTAGAGATGGATTTGCACAGTGGAAGTAGTCATATTATGTTCCCATCTATTGTTCACATGGGAATGAGCCATGAGACATCTTTATCTTGTGGTATACCCCCTAGGAGACCACCTGATTTAGATTTGATGGAAGATGTTTCATGCATTGATGCTCCTTCCATAGATCTAAGAAGGAAGGGAGCATTAGGAGACCATGCTTCAACGCTGAGAGTATGGGAAAGGTACAAAGAGAGGGAAATCATTTCCCCCTTGACATCGCTATCCATTCTCTCATCTCATACTGCGCTGGGGAAAGATGTTGCAATAATGAAGGTTGACACTACAGACAATTAAGAGAGGAATAACAACCTTCCATCTCATACCTTTGGCATGGGAGATGTCAAAGAGGAGAAAAATGGGAGGCATGGCCTTCCAACATACACCTTGGACATGGAGGATGTCAACGATAATAGAAAAAACATGGCAGCCACTTTAGTTGACACATTATTAGCGTTGTTATTGTTGGGAAAACTAGATCCATATTATAAGTCCCAACTGTTGGTGGAATATTCCAAGGATCTTCATGCATGCATGATTCTTGATGGCTTGCTACATGAGGAGGATTATTCAATCCAAGATGGGGTCATATATGATCATGGTATGATCTTCTTATCAAGAGCCTCCAAACTGAAGGAGAAGTTACTACAATGGGCCTATGAGGAGTTCTGTTTCAGCCATGAATATTCTATGAAGCTCAACAACATCATCTTGAGGAGCTACTATTGGGAGGGCTTTGAAGGAGAACTATATCAGCATTGTCAGCTATGCATATACTTTGTGGATATGGGGTAGCAACATAACTCTGTTGGAGAGTTAATTCAGCCTTATCTTTCCCCTCTTGAGGGAGAAGATGGATCTCTGCACCGCTTCAATTTTATGAGTAGGACTATGGGTGAAGAATATGCTCATGTAAAACAAGTTTATTTTTTTTGATTGTATACATTCTTTCACCATGTTTATGCAAGTCATGACTCCCAGGATGAGTGTTGTATCTTATCAATCTCATGGAAAATATGGGGCCACAACAATTGCTGCACTTGGCCACTCCCTTGGTGGACAAAGGGAGATCTTGTTTCATGATGGGTGCTTTCCTAAGGCACCAAACATATCTCACACATTCAGATATAGTGAAATGGCATGGGCTGCAAGTAAGTGGTGGGAAAACCACTTACCACATCTTGGTCTAATGTAGGCAGGAGATGTATTACATTGGTTCCACATGTGGGACTATGAACCACCCCCATATGTGCACCTTTATGTTTGTTTGTACATTATTTTGCTCCCATACATTGATGACATGCTTGTACTTTTTATGGGAATCTATGGAGGGAGGATGGGAGGTATGCATGTGCCTAATGGGCTGAAAATTCTCCATGTGTTTTATGTCATATATTTTAGAGGGAACATTAGGAAAACCATGGTTGTTTCACATGAGATATTGTTTTCTTGTGGGATGGATTTTGCACATCTCATATTGACTTTGGAGGGACAAGTCATGGAGGTTTGGATTGGTGAGCATCTAGCTTATGATGAGAGCTTGATCTTTGATGATGTCACCAATGGAGGAGAAGTATTGTAGCACTCACCATATCATTTACTTGAGGAAAATAAAAATTTTCTAGGGGAGGACTGTAATATTCCTACCTAGCTTGAGCTAAGAGTAATATGAATTTTTATTTTATTTCCTGTCTCATGAATAAATGAATAAAGGAGGACATGTAAAACTCTTGAAAACAATGAATAAATCAATGTCTATGTAAGCAGATACATATTTGGGCCATGTAAATAAACTCTTGCAGGTGTGAATGGGTTTGAATCATGAGATTGGGTCAACCTTGACCAAATCAACAGCGCAATCTAGGTAAAATGAACCTCATGGATACACAACGCAGTTTTATATGGAGGCTCCACATGTGAAAGGAGTTATCTCATTGAGGTGGTTTAGGGTTTGAAAAGGCTTTCATATTATAAAATAAGGAGGAGGACAACAGGAAAAGTGTTGTTGATGATATTATTTTATGAAGGTATTGTCTTTTTAGACACTCCTCTTTGGGTTTTCCTGTTTAGGATTCCCACCTCCTTCCTTGAGAATCTCTTGGAGGAGCCTTGTTTGTATAGTCCACTATCTGGAATTTGGCCAAGCCACATCTTGCATCTATAGCGTAGTCCTATTTAGGATTGGGTTTTCCATGTGAGTTGCAGCAAATGGAGAATAGATCTTTTCATATCTATGTAGTTATAGCACTCCTTCTCACTGGGAAAGTCATCTTTCCCTTTGGTAAGTCAGTTCTAGGCCCTTGGAGCTTCAGATCCACACATTGGCGCCAGGCCAAAGCATTCTCAAAGCCTACAACATAGTCCCTCTTCCATGAATGTGTTATTTTCAAGAGCATAGTTGCAGGGAGACTTGGCATCATTTTAGAGGAGAGATCTCTAGTGATTGGATTCTTCCTTTAACTATGGTGATCCATGGATTGGCCAACCAATCCATGTTATTTTAGATCTGATTTGCTGCATATGTTATGATTCAAAATTTTCTGAATACTTCTATAGATCTGTCACTTAGATCTCAAATCTACTCACTGTTGTTCATGTTTTGCTGAGATCTCCAAGGGGAGTGTATAAAGGAGCCTATCTTGTATACATATCCAAAATATATCTATCATTTTGTGTACATATCTGCTCTAGATCTGAATTTTAATATATTGCATGCTTCAGCAATGAAAATAATGTTGTCAAGCTTATTCTTCCATTTCATGTTGTTGTAGCAGCTCATTTTGAGGCTTTTGTCTTGTACATTCTTTCTATTTCTGTTATACATTGTACAAGCTGCATTGTAGATCTAATTTGCTGATGTATAGCTGAAAGATGAACCTCCATGTTGGTCTTATGCTTGTAAATTTACAAACTATGTTATTCCTAAAGCAGTCCTTGCATATAGCCACAACACCTCTCTTTGGGTGTTTTTCAGCTAGACTAG
This sequence comes from Pinus albicaulis, assembly GCA_034641835.2. Lineage (NCBI taxonomy): Eukaryota > Viridiplantae > Streptophyta > Pinopsida > Pinales > Pinaceae > Pinus > Pinus albicaulis. The sequence continues at coordinate 51,566,008 of CM076583.1, forward strand.
GTTGTGGGAGATCTGTTTAACCCACCTATTTTGATTTGTTTTTTCTCTCTTTCGGATTTATATCTTAAATGAACCGATCTAAGGGATCCAGGAGCTGCAAACTCATTTCAGTGCACTGAATTCTCAGGAGTGTGTTATTTCAGCAGGCTTGCTGCATGATTCCCATTTTGGGATATTACAAATTACTCCTCATGTATCTCCTTCTCGAAGCCAACTTTGAACATATAAATTTAAATGGAGTCACCAAGGTAGATGAAGCCTCAAAAATCTTTCCGAGGTCATGCTACCTTCATAATTTCAACTTCAAAATCTCAGGAAAGTATAATCTTCAGACTCCCAGCAGACGCACCAAAATGTTATCACAAAATCAGACCTGATAGGTTGCCAATCAAGCTAATCTCATGTAACTGTTTCAGACCAATATTTTGGCTGAGGCTTAGCCTCCTCAACCCGGGAGGGCTCTCTCAAGGGTTTATGATTTTTGATAAATATGTAGATGGATAAATCTATATGGGATAAAAGCAGATAAATGATATAAAATGGTTGTAAATCACATTTGCAAGTGTACATTGGGCTTATGGAGTCATAATAGCTTCAGAAAAACCAAAACAATCTACCTAGCATGGAAGTCAAGGCATATAAGAGTTCAAGTCAAGGAATACACATGTAGAACAGTGAAACACACAGTTAGTTTGTCTATGAAGGAAGTCAGAGCATCATTAATGAATTCTGAGTAACATAAGAAAACAAAACTGCAATAGAATATTGAAAGGATGCCATCAGAACAAGAACGTACAAGAACTCCTTATGAATCTTGAGTTGTCTAAGTAGAAATTTTGTATTAAGCTGAAAACAGTCATTTACAATAAATAGAGTCTTTTTGCTAACAAATGTCCAACCCTTTCTATTTCGACTCCTTTATTTTTAATAGATCATTTAAATCATAAGATAATCTTATCCACAACTAGATACATCAAATTCCTATGCTTTGACACCTATTCTAACCATAAAATATGGTATTTATTACCAACACAGATGAAAACTAATATAGAATCCTATTACAAATAGAATTAGAACTCCTTTGATTCCACTCAAAACAGCTTTATCTAAAATTAATTACATCATTTTCCACCTATATTTCCATTAAGTTGAATCTTGATGATGAGTTCCAACCTGCTATTACCATAATGCTGATGATGTTGATATCCTGCAATTTAGGAAACTGCTCCCCTGTTTTTAGGCTTAGGATTCTTTTAGTTTCTTGAGATATTCTGACCACTTCTAACCCATAACTTCGAGGCTAATTGATGTCAGGAACATGATTAGCATTTTTCCCAAGTCATCCCTTCATGCCAGCTATGTAAAACCACTTTGAACTTCTCAAAATAGTGAAAACAGACCTGCGCTACGAAAGTAACACAGTTTCGTAGCGCTTTCCATAACGCAATATTTTTACCCTTTTTCCTTCAAAATTTAGCTTCCTTTCCTTTAGGTTTGCTTTGATATTCACTTGACATAGCTTCCTTAGAAATTTCAAGTCAAAATACATGGTCTTCCCTCCAAAATTTGATAAGGAAAGGGTGAAAAGCTACTACAACAGTTTCATAGCGCATTTCACCCTTTTTGCACTACAGGCGCTACGAAACTGCTATGTAAGTAGTTTTGAGTTTGCTTTGAATTTGTCATTTTGTACCTCTAATCTTTAGTTCATCTTGAGACTGTTTTAATTGTAGCTCCAAATCCTCCACTTGGCCTCTTAGCTTTCTATTACTGGCTCTCAAATGGGTGTTGATCACTCTAACAAATTTTTCTTCTTTAATGGCTAGAACTGTCCATGTAAAGAACTGTTGTGCACTCATTGGGATATCTGACCTAGAAACTGTTTGAAATTCCCAAAGAACCTTCTTCCTCTTGAATTCTATCTTTTCAATGTTGTGCTTTCTGGCCCTCTTTCTCATCATTTCCATCTCTTAATTTTCTAGCTTCAACCTTTCTTCCAGCGGTTGACACTCTGACATGTGTTCTTTTCCCTTCATTATATTGTTGGCTGCATGCTCCACTATAAGTGATGAGAGATCAACCACCTCGTCAGGGACTTTGGCTATGTCAATAGTTACTTGGATATATTTATTGCCTTCTTGGAGTTTCTTTTCATGCCTAGTTAAAGGTTTCATAGCTTGAAAAAAATAAGCTGCATTCTCACCCTCAAATTCCAATTTCTTTGTTGATTTCATTTTTCTCTATTTGGGTTCATTCACCTCAATGAAATTTGCCTACACAATGGGTGATTCTTCTATATCAATTGGATGCAGTATATCATCCAAGTTTCCTTTCATCATTGGGTTGTCCTCTGTCGCTGAAATAGTTTCTTTTCCCTTTGATGATGATACTTGACTTCTTGTCTTTCTCTAGATCTCTTGCTTACTGGCCACCTGTTTTTGTTTTGTTTCTTTAACCCTTTCTACTTTCTTTTTTGCAGGTGATGGGGTTTCTGCAACAATCAGTGATGCTTTCTCAGTTCTATCTTCAACATGTTTCCTTGGTTTCAACTTACAAACCTCTTTTCTTTAGTAACCACTGGCTGACTAGATTCTGCTACTCGTGGTGAAGGATTCCCCTTAATCTTAGGGTTTCTAGCTGGGGTTAGGGCTTCCATTTCAAATCCACTCATAAATAAAAAGGAAGACCAATCCCTATTTATTTTCTAAAGCTCATTCAAAACCAGTAACTTTATCAAACCGTGATGAAACAGAGATGTTTCACAACCATCATATTTAGCTTGGAATTTGTCAGCCATTTTGGCAAGGCTTCTATGTAAGTAAAATGGTAAATCTAGTGATATCATACCTGTGAAATGAAACAACAGTTTGAAATGATAAGTATATACTTTATGGTACCTACATTCACATGTGAAATATCTTTGGATGTTGAATAGTAGCTTTGCATAGTTGTCCTTGATACAACTTCTGATTATTACATTATTCAGGTCCATGTCTACATATTCAGGTTTCATAAATTCCTTGCATGGCTCCATGTCGAACCTAAAACCTTTAAACCAAGATTTTTGTCCCCTTGGTATCTCTATCACAGCAGCTATAATCTCAGGTGTAACTAGCATATTTATCATTCCAACTTTGGTAGTGGTTCCACTAAAATGTAAAGCAAACTCTTTGGACACCTGAGTGTGGTAACCCTACAACATTTCACAAAATTTGAGACAGTCAGCTTTGCTAAAAGCCTCCATTACCATTTGATCCTCCATAACAGCATTTTCATTCTCAGGCTCGTATCTTAGACAATGTCCCCCTCTGTGGACCTTCTTCTCCTCTGCCATGTTTCTTGTAAAGAAAACTTGTTAGCTTCTCTAAAAGCTGTAAAACATCCTCTCTTAATTTGATGAACAACCTTGCTTGATTTGATGAGTAACCTCACTTGATAATGGTGAGAGTTGTCTTTGAATAAAATAGCCACAAACTTATCCTTACTGCTTCAGAGCTTGGACAACATATGTGAAGGTAAATGAAACAGAGATGACTCAATTAGGCAAAAAATTCGAATTAGAGATGTCACCTCATGACCAAATGATGTTTGATTGATATCATATCATGACTATGATGACTATAGGATAGGTAAGTACATCAAATCTAGTAACTAACTGACTCACCATACCCCTATCATGTCATTCCCCAACTGAAACTGACAAATCTCAGCTTATTTGACACGAAATCTAAGAAACCGCACTTTCGTAGTGCTCACAGTGTAATTTTCGCACTTTGCGCTACGAAAGTGGCAGCGCTTTCGTAGCGCAAAACTCACTTTTTGAACTAACAGCGCTACGAAACTGTGGATTTGTGGCTAATTGTAGAAAACTATCCCAAAAATTACTTAGATGTCCCTTGAATGAAAAATGTGAACTTTTTGACTATGGAATGGACCTATAAAGACCTTATTTGAATTCTGATGGTGAACACTAAACATTTAAAACTATGACATACCCTTAACCATGCTAAAATGACTTTAAAAACTATTTAGACCATGATCAAAACAAAGTTTACATACCATGTTTTGAAAGAAAAAAATTATTTGGGTGATAATACCGAGAAATAATCTGCGTTGTGTGTTATTGATCTTTCTTCATGTTCATGTGATTAGCGATTGTGTTTTTAATTCCGCAAAAGATTAGTAGAAGATATTTAGTATTTAACTTTAATACATTGTTAGATCAGGTGAATCCCAGATATACATGCTTTTTGTATCATTTCTACAAATGACCTCATCCATCACTATATACCTCTCATCAGTCACATGCCCATCTAATATCTCTCATGTGAAGCAGTACATGGAATACTCTACCAACAGCTGGCACTCTTAATCCACACTCATCAATGACAACGTTGTTGGTCTATGTGATAAGGCATCTGATACCACATTTCCTTTCCATTTGACATATTCAATTTCATAGTAATATGTCGGGATTCTTCCAACCCATTTTTGTTGCCTCTCTTGTAGCTGCTTCTGCTAAAGAAAATACTGAATACTCTGGTGGTCAATATTCACTTGGAAACTATTGCCTAACCAATATTTCCTAAATCTGGCCAATTCCTGCATGATGGCCAACAAATCCTTCATATATATAGAACACACCTTCTCATGTGGCAGCATCTTCTGATTCTCAAAGGCTATGGGATTTCCTCCTTGCATTAAGGTTGTGCCAACACCCTCCCCTGAAGCATCACATTCCACCACAAAGGGCTGGGTGAAATTTGACAATACCAACATTGGAAAAATGCTCTGTGATCCTATCTAAGGTCTCCTGTGCATTTTTTTTCCAACCAAAGGTTCTCCTCTTGGCTAGATCTGTGAGTGGTGCTGCTAGTTGTGAGAACCCTTCAACAAACTTCCGGTCTGATGGCCTCCCTTGTGGAATGCCTCCAACTACTGTAGAATAATGGTCTAGAATAGACTGCATATTTGAGTAGACTTATTTTGCATTGCCTTCTCTGTCTGTATTCCATATTCAATATCTCCCAATCCGTGGGGACATTCCCTAGTGTGATCAACCACCATACACCTAATATCACATTGGTGTTAGTAATATCGACCACAAAAAGGTGATTTATCAATGTATATGTCCCCAAATTTACATTCAATGCCGAAAGATAATTCACACACTGTATGGTTCTAGCTCTTGGAACCAAAACTAAGAATCCTTCAAAACCATCTGTGGGTATGTATCTCTTCTGAACTAGCTGGGTATCAATAAAATTGTGGGTATCCCCACTATCTATCAATATGAAGACCCGCTTCCCCTGAGCTATGCCTCAAACTCTCAAGGTCAGATACTTGGGTACTCCCCGTAAAGATGCAAGGGCTCCTCAAATTTGAGAAAATGATCCATTTCCACCCCTTTGTGGTGGTGGATCCTCTCCTGTTGCCACAACGTTGGTGTCCCCTTTCGGCTCCTCTTCTTCCTCCTCTTCACTATTAAAGAATAATTCAATATAGTGTGCCTTTTCTGCACACTGATGCCCTGGTGCCCATGGTTCTTGGCAAGTGAAGAAAAGCTTACTCCTCCTCAAATCTCTTCAGACATCATCACTAAGAGTCCCTTTTCCCTAGTTCTCCTTTGTGGAAGGGCCTTCATATCTTTCCCCTTAAATGAAAAGTGGGTTTTTGCTGGAATGGAGCTCTTGCCCTTGGAAAAGCATCTTGTAATTCCCTGACCCTCTCAATGGCATCTTGGAGCGTAGTTGGTCTAGTGGACTTTACCAACCCATGCAGAGGCTTTGCTATCCCATCAATGAACATGTATGCTCTCCTAGTTGTAGATAAATCTGGCACCATGACGGAAAGTTTCTACAATTCAAAGATATAGGTCTCCAGATTTCTCGACTTCTTGAGCTTAGCTATCTCAAAAAAGTGTGCCTCTGGATCTCTTCGGTCAAATATTTCTACCAACCTCTGGGTGAATTCTACATATGTAGTCACACCTACATGCCCCAATGTAGATATACCGTGAAACCACCATTCATGTGCTTCACCTTCAAGGTGCATTGCTACTATCTTAATGGCTTCAATCCCTGATACTTGGTTAAGCTGGAAATAGATGTCTAATTTTTCCACCCAAGCCTTGGAAATGTACTTGGATGACCTATCAAAAGTAGGCAAAAAGAATCTACCCATAGTACACTGCAGATCATTGTTCTGCATGTGCCCTCCACTTCTATTGTTATTACAGGGTATCATGTTATCCTTGATTTGACAAAAATCTTGGAAGTTCATATTGTCTTTGAACCTTTGAGATTGAGATTCATATTCTAGAAAGTAATCACCAAGAGCCTCCTTCTCTTGGGGTCCTCCAACCCCATTTCCCACTGCTAAGAATGTAGGCATGGTGGAGCATTGTGAAATTTGCTGCAATGCTGGATGATCACACCAATGATGTGAAGTGCCGAAACTTTCTCCATGTTGAAACCCTCTTAGGGGTTGCCTTTGTCTTTCGACCCGCATCTCCTTGATTCCTTTGGCAATATCTTGCATAGTTTGGAGAAGAAGCTTTGGAAACTCTTTTTCATCCATTTCTCATGGTATTGGAGACTTTCCTTTGTCTTCTTCATTGTTTTTATAATAAAACCTTCAACCTTTATTAATATACTTCTTCGCTTGGTCTGTAATATGTTCTTCTTCTTCAGATGACATAGATGCAGTGCCCCACAAGTTGAGCCAAGATTATGTTCTTATACCACTGTAATATTCCCAAATAGAAAAAACATGAATATTGAACATAAAAATGGAAAATGAAGTAAACATCAACACATCAAATACATGAGTGGATCATTGAGCCCTTTTATTATAAGCAATATCATAAATTAAGTACAAGAGCTTGAGGAAGAGACACGCAAGCTAGGAAAAACAAGCCTGAAATGACCCTAATCATCAAGACATAAGAAATTGTTGCTGCATAAGCTGTTGGGAGGCTATGACTATGTAATCCTACTAGAAATAACTGTTGTTTGAAACTAGGAATGCTTAGATCTATAGATAGGGTGATTAGAAAATGTCGGGATCATAGATCTAGGCTTTCTAGAACAATTCCAAGATAACCTAGAAAGGGTTTCCAGAAATGACAATGATGAAAAATGCAGCCCTAGGGCTGAATTACACTCTACAATAGGGTAAATACTGGGAGGTGGCTGATCTAATGAGAAAATAGCTGCTACTCCTTCTCACTGACTTTCTAGATGAAGGGTTGCTCCCCTTACTGGATGATAAGCTCAAAAACTTGGGTTATTAACCCTCCACTAAAACTGCCCTCCTGGATTGCACAATTCCTGAAGGAGAATGTGCTACTGAAGGTGGCTGAATATTTTTCTGATGCAAAATGATGGAATGTATCTCAAAGAACCTCTCCTGAGTGGGCACTCAAATTCCCCCGCGGATGAGGGTGGGATTTCCGCTCAAAAACACCCTTGTGCTAAATAGCATAACAGACTCCGCTAAACAACTGAAGCGTGCAAAAATTCATAAAATACAATACATAAACAATATTCAAAATGCCCTCCATGGCTTCCAACCCCTTCCTTATATGCTTTTTGAGCCTCCACCCCCTTGGCCCGACTCAAAATGATACTACTCTCGTGGAGAATCCCCTCCATTATGACTGCATTTTCCTCCCCTATCCCCACTCCCTCCATGACTGTGTTGATTATTTGGTCAAATTTACCCCATCCACGTGCATTGAACCACATTCACACCAATGAGTGGTTTATTGATCTTGATCCTATCTATATGCATGGATCCACATTCACATTAGAAGTGGTTTTATTCCTACTAAATATATTTATGGGTCCCTCTACCCTCTTATTCATCTATCTATTTGACAAAAAAAAAATTAATATTCTAACTAGCTGAAAGCTAATTAGGAATATTATAGTTATTGGACCCTAGCCCTGGAAAATAGCCTTAAATATCGTAGTCGGTGGCATAGAACTGGCAGAAAAAGGCTACAGTCGCACTCAAACAAGCTCATGGGAGTGACTGGGGCTCTCAATCACTTGGAGGGCTTGGTAAGGGAGTGACTAGGGCTCTAAGTTAGTAAAAATGTTGGTTTACCTCAAGGGTTGGTCACATGGAAGGGTGAGTTGGAACCTAAAGGTTCTGTAGCATGTTTAGAAGGTCAGTTTGGGTGTAGTCTGTCGGTTCCACTTCCTTAAGGTGACCTCGGAGGTTGAATCACATCATAGTGGCCTCTCGTCACGTGTTTACCGTGATGGAATGATTAGCTTGGGTAAATGTGAGAGGAGGGTGTTACACTATGATCCCTTCGAATGCTCTAGTCAATTATAGGTTTCGTTTGGTTGCTTGATTACCGATCAAATTTTACTAATGTGATTTCTCTTGACTTGACCATTTACCATATACTTGTCTTCTCATCAAGTTGAATATGACTATCTCATCAAATTGCTACCTTGGTTAATTGTCCCAGACTAGCAATATTGAGTTTTATTTATGGTCATCTTACCTAAATATCCATATGATCGATTGAACCCTAATTGAATAAGATTACCTTCAAATAATAAAACACCTCAACATTCTCCCAATTATTGTATTATTTGCATGAAATTATAATACTATACTTTGAGTGAAATAGGGCTCCCTAACCCAACTCCCCTATGCACCATGATGGTTTACCAACATTCAATAGATTTGTTATAAATCCTACAATATTATTCGCTTTTTCTAATTTTACAGTAAATACCTACCTATTTTCCACTATGTCTCTAATCAGTTGGTACTGTATATTAATATGTTTTGTCCTTCAATGATAATCTAGGTTAGTTTCCAAGAGGATTGTAGTTCGATTATGACAAACTATCCTGATTTATTTTTTAGCAAGCCTTATCTCTAAACACAACTAAATTAACCAAAATTCTAACTTTCTTGCATGAGTCACTTCCATGTATTTAGCTTGAATCATTGATAGTGACATTACCAATTGTTGTTTACTCATCCAGTCAATAACTCTACCAAACTACTTTAATATATATCTGCTAGATAACCTTCTTTTATTTAAATCACTAGCCCAAGTAGTCTTGAAAAAATATTTTAAAATTATTTCATTTTCATTCTCAAATATTTCATGGTAACAACTCTCAATATCATTTGTGTCCCCCTAAATATATAGATACTCTTTGGACAACATACTAGTTGTCTTTATGAGGTGTTGTGATCCAGGTGGATATTGGTGGCCACCCACCTATTCCACTTGGCCCCCACCATTGTCTCTTTCATTTTTTCAGTTTCGGCATAACTTACTATTTTTAGCAGTTTTTCGGGTCCTGAACTTCCGGAGCCGTTTTGAGGCCCTAAACGACGTTTTTTGGGTATCAAAGCACCAGTGAATTTGATCATCAAATTCATCTCGAAAGCTGTAGTCATAGAGCTTTCTAATGATGTATCATGTGCGTCAAACGGAGATAGTATGCCAAAGTTACGTCCCTGGGAAGTTGAAACACCAATTTACCCAAACGGGGCCCATAGTTTTGGCGCTTCATCTCCTAGGGTTAGGTTTTGGGATGTTTAGGGTTTTCCATTGTTTCTCAATAATAAATAGGCCCTCGAGCCTCATTGTAACGCAATTCAGAGGCCTGTAGCCGCCACATCTCTTCTCAGAGATAGCTACCAGTGCCCTAGCTAGCTTTATTTCCATTCTGTCTGTAAGCAAATTTCAGTTCTTTGATATTAATGAAATGAAGTGTTATTTCCGCTGCATCTCTATATTTATGGTTATATGTTTATTCCGTTGCGTTCCTGCATAAATCCGGATCAGTGGTATCAGAGCGGTCTGCTTTTTCTCGATCCTTCTTTGCATGTCCCCAACGAGGTCGGGGTATAAGGAGCTAGGGCTTGATATGGTGGAACCTTTGCAAGATCAGCCTTGCAAACCTCGACGGACGCCCATGGGGGACGAAAAGAAAGATGAGGGAGCAGGAGATCCTATCAAAATATTGCTCGAGGAGGCCCTCGAAAAACAAAGGAACGCGATGATGGATAGCTTTGCTCGGATCCTTCAACGGCTGCCCACCGGCGGCGCATATGCATCCAGTAGCCACTCTGGAGTTGCGACTCCCTTTAAGGTACAAGTAAATTTTGACATTCCCATATTTGAGGGTCAAATAGACGCAGATGCCGTAGATAGATGATTGAATCTATTAGAAGGATATTTCTCTGTTCATGACTTTTCAGACCGGGAGAAGATTATTTTTGCACTCCTCAAAGCTACCCCCCATGTTAAGGACTGGTGGGAAACCTACTGTGAGAACAATGACCAGATAGAACCCTCTCTGTTCTCGACCGTACCAACTTGGAATTATTTCCGAGATGCCGTCAAGGAACAGTACTATCCCGTGGGGAGCTATGAGGACAAGTACATACAATGGACCACGCTGCGACAACAAAGGGATCAAGATGTGCACGAGCTGAAGAATCTGTTCCATACCCTGCGCACAAAGTCGGGTATCAAATATTTAGAGAAACATTTGGTGCTAAAGTATCGCAGCTGTCTGCACAGATACATTCAGGAGGAAATGGAGTTCCTCGACATCTCCTCGCTTGGTATGACATACCGGTATGCTGCCAAGATTGAGCAGAAATTAAAACAGAAGAAGCGAGACTTTGGATCTACGAATCAAAAGCAAGGAAAAGGTGCTTCCAAACCACAGAACAAAGGAAAGAGCCAAGGCATGGTGGCTAAAGACAACCCGTCAAAGCCACAAGAAAAGAACAACACCGTAAAGCCAAAGAAGGACACGGGAAAGTGGTGTGAGTTCCATAAGAGCTCCACTCACAACACAAGTGAGTGTCGGGCCAAGCAGTCGCTAGTGGCCGAGATGAGGGCTTGTGAGTCAGATGCATGCTCCGACTCCGAATCAGAACCTGAAAAGGGGAATGAAAAAGGGAAACAGATTATTGATGCGGAGCCCAACGCCACTTTTGCCACTACAAAGGTCCAGAAGGAGGAACCGGAAGATCCAGAGGAGGAGGAACGTCTCTTCCACTCCCAGATGTGGGTAAAGGGCTCCCCTGTATAGTTCATTGTCGACAATGGGAGCCAAAAGAACCTCATTTCAATAGACGCCGTGAAGCGGTTGGGCTTGCCGACCACAGCTCACCCACATCCATACACCATCGGGTGGCTTCACCAAGGACGAGATCTCCGCGTCAGCCAGCAGTGCCGCCTTCCCTATAGCATCAAGCCCTTCACGGATGAGGTATTATGTGACGTTTCTCCTATTGATGTTTCTGATGTATTATTAGGACAACCATACTTGTGGAAGCGTCATGCTGTGTGTGAGTCTCGACCTCGTGCTGTTATTATTACTTTGGGAAATAAGTTGTACAGGATACCAGAGGTACCACCTCCTACGACTATCTCTTTGGTTACTGCAAAACAATGCGGTAAGCTCATTTCCCAAACCCAAGGAAATTCATTTCGATGATCGCGGGGCAAGAAAGCTGTGGCCCACGACCTCCGAGACAAGGCCCCTACGCACGGCAACGAATGTGGATGGTCGTGGAGGTACGGGGACATCTTCACGACCCACGAGGGTTCCTGCACGCTTTGCCCGGGTCAAGCACCGTGTCGACCCCGAGTGCGCCGCTACCCATAAGCTAGGATCTATCGACGCTGCATTACCTAACGTATGGAAAAAAAAAATCAAGAGGCAGATTTAGGAGTTGTTGCAGAAAGGTCACATCAGACCAAGTTCATCGCCCTGTGGGAGCCCGATCGTGTTGGTACAGAAGAAGGATGGGACGTGGAGACTGTGTATTGACTATCGGGCGCTGAACAAGATCACTGTCCGGAATAGGTACCCAATCCCACGGATTGATGACCTTCTGGACCAACTCCAAGGTGCAAAATATTTCAGTAAGATCGACCTGAAGTCTGGGTATCACCCGGTACCAATTGAACCCTCTGATGTGTGGAAGACTGCCTTCAAAGCTAAGGAAGGCCTTTTTGAATGGCTGGTCATGCCTTTCGGGTTGACGAATGCTCCCGCAACCTTCATGAGGATGATGGACGATATCTTGCGGCCATTCACCAACTCATTCGTAGTGGTGTACTTGGATGACATTCTGATCTTCAGCAAGACTTGGGAAGAGCACCTTCATCACATCCGACAAGTCCTCCAAACACTGCGGCGACACAAGTTGTGTGCCAATTTGGAGAAGTGCACGTTTGGCATGACCCAGGTTCAATATCTGGGATACATTATTGATGAAAGGGGGGTGCATGTGGATCCAGCCAAGATCCAAGTCATTCGGGATTGGCCAGCCCCGACTACTATAACAGAGCTTCGCAGCTTTCTGGGTCTTGCTAATTTCTACGGTAGATTCGTGTTGGGATTCTCTCATATCACTTGGCCCTTGAGTCAAGTCACCAAAGGAGGAGCGAGAGCAAAATTCTTTTGGTCGGAACCTCAACAGAAGGCATTCAAAGAATTGAAAAATCGCCTCTGTTCTGCCCCAGTGCTCACCTTACCGGACTTGCAGCAGCCATTTGAGATCGAGACAGATGCCTCTGACTATGCTATTGGGGCAGTTCTTACTCAACAGGGACATCCAGTGGCATATCACAGTGAGAAATTTTCTGAAACAGTTCGCAAGTATCCCACCCATGACAAAGAAATGTATTCCATTGTGCAAGCCTGTCGACAATGGAAGCATTACATTTTGGGGAAGGAAACAATCATCCACACAGACCACCGGCCCCTGCAGTTCATACAGACACAAGGGAAGTTGCAGAATGATCGCCATCAGAAGTGGTCCACATATCTGCAACAGTTTCATTTGAACATCGAGTACAAGAAGGGTAGCACCAATAATGTTGCAGACTGCCTCAGCCGACCACCGATCGTGGCGCTCACCACCGTGCTCAACTCTTGTGGGCACAAGACTTTTGATTGGCCGCTTCTCTATGAGAGTGACCCAGAATTCGGCCACACTTACAAGGCACTCTTGGGGGGCACGCAAGTTCCAAATTTTCACCTCCAAGATGCACTTTTATGTCACCTGGGACACCTTTGTGTTCCTTCAAGCGAGCATGCCAAGATGATATTGGAAGAACACTACAGTCGAGTCACTGGGCATTTCGGGGTCGAGAAAACAATAGCAATACTATAGAAGTATTTCTATTGGCTGAACCTTCGAAAGGATGTCGAGAAGCACATCAGATCATGCACTGCTTGTGCCATTGCCAAACCGACCATCAAGAAGCAAGGCCTATATACTCCACTACCTACCCCTAGTCGACCGTGGGAATCCATCTCCATGGATTACATGTCGGGCCTACCCTCTACTAAGAATGGCAATGACTGTGTTTTCGTGGTCGTTGAAAGATTCTCGAAGATGGCCATTATGGCGACTTGTAAGAAGAATATCACAGCAGAAGCCACTGCTAAAATCTTCTTTGAACGAGTGTGGGTGCACTTTGGGATCCCACAGTCTATCATATCAGATCGAGATAGCAGGTTCCTCAGCACATTTTGGTCCAGCCTCTGGTCAATGTTGGACACAAATCTCACCAAGTCCACAGCTTTCCATCCCCAAACAGATGGCCAGACAGAGGTAGTCAACAGAATGATTGTACACATTCTGCGCATGTACAACTCAAAGCATCCACGCACATGGGACGAGAGCCTCCCCTATGTACAACACAGTTATAACCGGGCTCTCCACGGTTCAATTGGCCATAGCCCCTTTCAGGTGGGCTTGGGATTCCAGCCACTATGTCCCATTGACATAGCCATGCCGTTTGCAGCTGCTCAGGCCGATTCAGCTCATGTCCATTCTGAAGTTGACAAAGCAAGTAGCTTCATCGAGCGCATTCAACACATCCGTCAACAGGTTCATGATATATTGGACAGAGCCAATGCGAAGTACAAGCAGCGCCATGATCAACACCGGGTGCCACACAACTTCCAGGTGGGCGACAAAGTATGGCTGCATTTGCAGAAGGAGCGCCTCATTGGACCTCACCGCAAGCTTCGCCCGCTCCGATACGGGCCGTACACCATCACCAAGGTTGTAGGGAACAATGCTTTCGAGCTTAGTATTCCACCATTCCTTGGTCTGCACCCAGTCTTCAATGTGGATCGCCTTCGTCCTTACTTCCCACCTCTACTGGACACTTCGGACATTGCAAAACAACTCACACCAACAGAGTTAAACCCAGACTGCATGGAACAGGCCACCACAGATTGTATCATGGACATGCAAATTAAGAACACTCGCCAACATAGGATCCAACTGTATCGGGTTGTCAAAGCTGGCCAACTCCTGCACCAAGGAAAGTGGTTCACCAGGGACCAAGTTCAGCAGAAATTTCCTCATCTCATGGAGGAACTTAACGCAATGGGGACCATTGCTTCCTAAGGGGGGAGGAATGATCCAGGTGGATATTGGTGGCCACCCGCCCATTCCACTTGGGCCCCCACCATTGTCTCTTTCAGTTTTTCAGTTTCGGCATAACTTACTATTTTTAGCAGTTTTTCGGGTCCTGAACTTCCGGAGCCGTTTTGAGGCCCTAAACGACGTTTTTTGGGTATCGTTTTACCAACGAATTTGTTCATAAATTTTGTCTCGAAAGTTGTATTCCTCAGATAGAGCTTTCTAATGATGTATCATGTGCGTCAAACGGAGATAGTATGCCAAAGCTACGTCCCTGGGAAGTTGAAACACCAATTTACCCAAACGGGGCCCATAGTTTTGGCGCTTCATCTCCTAGGGTTAGGTTTTTAGGATATTTAGGGTTCTCCATTGTTTCTCAATAATAAATAGGCCCTCGAGCCTCATTGTAACTGAGTTCAGAGGCCTGTAGCCGCCACATCTCTTCTCAGAGATAGCTACCAGTGCCCTAGCTAGTTTATTTCCATTTTGTCTGTAAGCAAATTTCAGTTCTTTGATATTAATGAAATGAAGTGTTATTTCCGTTGCATCTCTGTATTTATGGTTATGTGTTTATTCTGTTGCGTTCCTGCATAAATCTGGATCAATTGGGGCCTTTAGTTCATAGACGCCTAAAGAGTTTGAGGGTTGCACCTCTTCAAATTCATCTCTTTAGAAGGAAATTTTTGTTGCAACAAAGGTTGCACTTGATAGATAACCCTATAGATCATACCAAAACTACTTGTGGTAGTCACATTTTTCACAACATCTATATTTCCATCAAATATAGTCTCTGATGATGGTGTTTTATTCTTTCTAGGTATATTTTGTCAGGGCACCATATTATTTAGCGTCTTGTATTCATGTTTCAATTTGAAATATCTTTTTCTTTCTACTGTTGCAACTTTTCTTCAAACTTCGAAGAAAACTGAATGCATATGCAAACATATTGACATCAAATAACTCAATATATTTTTGAAAATAGTGACTAACACCACTTATGTACCTCAAATTTTTATGCTTTGAATATATAATGTGCATATTTTCCATGATTTTAAAGGATAATTTGATGTATATTTATAGAGTGTGGATTTTTGATAAGTGCAGTTGTTTCCATTGTTTTTAAAGTTGTTTGTTTTTCTTAGAATTACATAGAAATATTTTACCACACAACATGGTTGTTTCATGTCTCAATAATCAATTTCTTATATGTGATCCATCATTTATTGAGTTTCTCCCACAAACAATGCACTATGGCGGATATCTTCAATGTAGAAATGAAATTTTTTTCACTTCTAGTGAAATCATTCATAGTGAAGTAGGTTTAGAGATATGAAGTCCAATGGCCTACAACATCTGCATAAATCTTTCTCTTAAGCATGTTGGGGATGTCAAGATCCATACAAACATTGAAGGGTGAAACCCCACTAAAGGGAAGTTCATAATCATTATTATTGAATTCATATGTACTTATGATATTCATCAAAATATTCATATCCATATCTATCGTAATTTTTTCTATTAATCTAGAGAATATTAATGATGTCACTTCTTACAATGACGTTCCATAATCTCTTATGTAGATAATAGCAAAAAAAAAATAGGGTTGGTAATTAGAACAAGTTTCGATTGATATAAAATTATCAACCCAATTGTAATTATTGTCGTGCACGGTTGTGATACCAATAAACCAATTGTAGGATGGAAATCAAAGGGTCATTTAAACATATTGGACTATTTTGGTTAGAGAATAAAATAATAAACACTAATTAAGAAAAATAATGAACAAAGAAAATTTCATCAAAACAATATTTCTATAGCCACATTAAATATTTCTATATGAAGCCAACTATAATGCTGGTAGTGTATGAATAGGATACCAATGACTCAATTTTAGAATGAAAATCAAAGGGAAGTTTAGACATACTGGATTATTTATGTTATGAAATTAAAAGAATGAACATTAATGAACCAACGCAAAGAAAAATAAATCAAATAATATTCATACCATCCCAAAAGGAGAATATGTTATGCTACCCCTATTATATTTATTGTGATACAATATATATATACATACAAATTACATGCAATTTCTATGGTGATTATTTAGTTCCCAAACATAATTCAGTTACTTAATTGATTATTGTTTCTCGTGTGCTATTATGTCATGTGTTGTAGATATGTTAATGTAAGGGTTGTAGTGATGGTTAGAATTCTTTATGCATGCATGAAGATTTCAAGTTTTCATATCTAAACAATACATGTGTAGACCACTAAGATGGAATTCACTAAGATTTTATTTAGAATGATCAACTTGTCAAAAATAAAACTTTCCAATACTAAATAATAATTGCAATATCAAATATACATTATAAACCATGAAGTGAGTGTGAACATACTTAATACTTTGATTGAAAAAAATTGGAAAACAAAAATAATTATAAAAATTCATACTATCCTAAATTCTAGTTTTTACCTAGCACAAAGTTCAAGTTCTATCATTATGAATGATTATCCAAATCACTTCCATCTAATGACTTTCACCAATACAAAGTCGCATAAAATTTAAAACCTATCATTGTTCATAATTATCTAAATCACTTTCATTAGTAACAAAGCTTAGAAGCAAATGAATTATAGTATTAAAGGACAATCCCCATAAATTTATGTTCAAAAATGTTTTTACCAACATAGCTTTTAAGGTAAAATTCGTCAACTTGGGTTAATAGTTAATTTATTAATCAAATTTTAGTTTTCATAAAAACATGCACATTTGCCTAATCAAATTTTTGTTGTTATATGTCTTCTGACACAAAGGTTAGCAAAAATACTTTCTTTATAGATAACTAATAGTCTAACAACAAAATATGATGATTTAATTATAAACCCTATGAGTAACAAATGTTAGTGTAGTTGTTCAATAAATATTCATAATAAAACATTATATGTATGTGTGTGTGTGTGTGTGTGTGTGTCTATATATATATATATATATATATATATATATATATATATATATATATATACTATTTAAGAAAAGTATACCTATATTGTGTGCTCATATAGTGAGAAGCTTTGTTTTGAGAGTGGATAAAAAATGGCCCTCCTCCTTTTTGGGAGAGTATATTTGTAATTATTGTTGCAGGTTTCATGGTTCCCTCTCTCCAAAATAGAGAAATGTGATCCAAAATCAAGAGAAAAAAAGATGGAGAGTCTCTAGTGGAGAATGCTCAATAGTGTTAGGATCATAGTTTCGATGATGAAAATGGATCATGTGGAATGAGGAGGAAAACCTCTCTATTTATAACAAAATGCTAGTTTTTTTTTTTTTTTGACAGAAATGGTTATGGAGTATTTATATTCATCTTGGCCTGAATGCCGAAAATCTGATTACATTGAGGATGTCCAAATCCTGTTGCATCTCGCTGCTAAGAGTGAGAATGCAGCTGAAGCTTGAAGACTTCTTCCTTGATAAGAAATCTATAAATTCGATTTCAGAGATTTTTCCCAACTTGAAGATACAAACAAATTTATTTAAGAGCAAGGAGTAAAACATGTCAACAGTCAGCTTATGGGATGGGTTCCCATGATTCTTCTTCGTCTTTCATCTTGACCCCAGCAGAGAGGAGGGTAGCTTTGTTGGCTTCAGAGTCTGCCTCTTTGTTATGAGTTCTCAGCACATGGTAGTAATTCAAATTCTGAAAAGCGTTTCCCAAAGCCTTAATTTTGGATATCAGCCTTGCCAGTTTGAGATCCAAGACTCGAGAATTGGAAACCATTGCATTTATAATAATCTGGGAATCACCTATAACATTATCTTCACTTATTTTTAAATCTTTGAGGATCTTGAGGCCTTGGAAGAGGGCCAAAGCCTCAGCTTGGATGCTGGATGAATGTCCAAGCCCCCAAGCAAAGGAATGTATTTTTTCCCCAGTTGGACTTACAACAACACCTCCTACACCAGCTTTGCCCGGATTTCCTTTTGCTGCTCCATCAAAAAAGAGAGAGTGCCTTGAGTGCGATTTGAGCCAATCTTGAAAGTCAATTTCAGGTTTCCTTATTTTCCAGTCTTTAAGAGGAGGAGCAATTCTAACTGCAGGCTGAAATTGCAAGTCAAGGAATGATCCCCAAGAAATGTCCTGTTGGCTGAGACTGGAGTCGTCTTTTATATCAGTCAAGCACTCCTTTAAATGGCATTTAATCTTGATTTCTAAGACTTTGTGATTCTGTTTAATATTTCTGAAAATTCTTCTGTTGCGTTCTAGCCAGATCTGCCAACAAATAACCTTTGGCAGGACAGCCCAAGCAGATTTGATAATCTGATTTTTAGGAGGAGGGCCAGGATATCTGTTTGCCCAGTTAGAGAAAAGATCAGCAGTGGAACTAGGGAGCAAAAAATTGGAATCCAAATTGTGAATAAAGGAGATCCAAATCTTCTTAGAGAAATTGCATTCGAGAATTAAATGGACTGTTGTCTCTGCGTTTTCGCTGCACAGCGAGCAGATGTAGGGACCGTAGAATCCTTTTCTCTGTAGAACATCATACGTTAGAATCTTGCCATGGCAGAGAAGCCAAGAAAATAAGTTGACTTTGGGCCATGAAGGAAAACGCCAGACACCCTGCCAAGGAGCAGGGTCAGGGGGGACGTATGGCCTCTCTTTCAGCTTGGCATAACCCCTGGAGACAGCGTAGCCACTAGCATACGGCCCCCAGCCTTTTATGTCTCTTTTCCTCATGCGCGTGGGTGCCAAGCCATGAAGGAGGTCAAGCAGCGTGGACCATTCGTTGGCAAGATGAGCCGGCACCTCAATACGTTTCCAACCTGCCCAAACAGAATCTCTCCAAAGGGAAATATCCCACAGCGAACACAACCCCTCTCTATCCATCCAGCAACGCAACGCTCTAATGGAGGCTCTGTCTTCAATTGGTTCCTTATTCATGATTTTATCAGTCCAGATATTGATCTTTTTGCCATTCCCTGGGATCCAGTAGGAGTGCTCGATGATTAAAGGAGCAACTTTAGCATACAACTTGAGGAAAGACGAATTAGGAAAATGAGTCACATTGCCTAAACTGCTAGAACGAGGACCTCTGAAATAATTTTTCCAGAGAGCCAATTGGGCCCAGCCAGGCTTGGGCACAATGATCCTCCAAATAATCTTAGCTGCCATAGCCACGTTTTGCTGGTAGAGGTTTTTGAAATTCCAACCACCCTCCCACAAAGGCTTGGAGATGGTTTCCCAACTGATAAGAGGAATCTTATTTTCATTCTATTTGCCTCCCTTCCAAAAAAACCTCCGCATGAACTCTTCCATTTTTTTTAATATGCTTGCCGGAGCAAGAAGCACAACAAATTGAAATAAAGGAAGACTGGTAAGCACAGATTTAATAAGGACTGATTTGCCAGCAGCATTGAGCCAGGAAAAACCCCAGGCTTGGATCCTAGCTTTGAATTTCTCAAGCTGAGGGAGCCAATCTTTGCCTGCAGGTCTCTTATGAAAAACCGGAAGGCCCAAATAATTGAAAGAGGTCCAAGAAGAGGAGGCTGCAAAACCCAGACATCTAGAAATGTCGGAGAGAAATCTAGGCGGAGTGTTCTAGTTGAAGATATGACATTTTCTCTTGTTTACAACACTGCCTAAGGCTTCACTGAATGCATCCAATACTGCTTTAAATTTAGAGGCAGAGGAAAGAGAGGCAGCTCCCAACAGCAGAGTGTCATCCACAAATAGGGCGTGGTTTATGTTTTTGACCCTTATTGCAATACACAGTCCATTAATATCTTGATCTTGCATCTTTTTATCTAACAGGAAGCTGAGGACTGAGGCTTGGATGACAAAGAGAAAAGGGGAAAGAGGACACCCCTGCCTTAGCCCTCTCGAATCTTTGAAGAAATCAGTGGCTCTTCCATTCACAAGAGGGGCAATCCATGGCTCCGAGATGCACGCCCGGATCCATTTGATGAAATTTTCTCCAAAACCAAACTTGCTCATAACTTTTAAAAGAAAGCTGTGATTTACTCGATCAAAAGCGTTTGCTAAATCAAGTTTAATCACCATACCTTGTTCTTTTCGAAGAAGACTTGAGTGAATTGCCTCTTGAACAAGAGTGAAGTTGTCCACAATCTGTCTTCCTTTGATGAAGCCACCTTGGTTCTCCGGAATAATTTTGGGAAGAATGAGCTTCAGTCTATTTGCAATTACTTTGGTGACTAACTTGTATCCAGTATTGCATAAGGAAATTGGGCGAAATCTGCTGAAATTGTTGGCGCCTTTTTCCTTGGGAATGAGAGCTAAGAAAGCGGAGTTCGTGCTGCCTCCTATTTTCTGAGTATTTTGGGATTTTTGAACCATTTTGAACAGATCCTTTTCAACAATCGACCAACAGACTTGGAAAAATCTGGCAGAAAAGCCATCCGGCCTTATCCGGATCCATATCAAAAAGGGCCTTTTTGACTTCGTCTTTGGTGACTTTGGCCTCAAGAATCTCATTCATACGAGGAGATATTGCTGAAGGAATAATGTCTAGAAGATATGGGCCTTGATCCGGGTCCTTATCCTCACTATATAGGTTTTGAAAGTGAGAAAAGGTTGTTTTTTTAATGTCTTCAAAATCCTTGTGAATTTCGCTGTCCTCCTTAATCTCATAAATAGTGTTGAAGCATTTCCTGGCCTGGGCTTGTTTGTGGAAAAACGCAGAATTCCTGTCCCTTTCTTTGAGCTAGAGATTTCTAGATTTTAATCTCCAGTATTCTTCTTCAGCTAAGCAGGCCTTATGGAAGCGCTGTTGCAATTGAGTCTCTTGATCCAACAGCTCCTCCGTGACAATAGCGTGTTCCATATGAGTTTGATGATGGGCAAGAGCAAATTTAATGGCTTTTCTTTCAGTAGAAGGGTTAGACAGGGTTTTGACCCATCGTTTTACGTCTCCTTTTACCCTTCTAAGTTTTCCCTCCCAGATAAAGAAAGGAGATCCATTGACAGACTGACTCCAACTATCCTTGACTATTTGCATGAAATCTGGTTCCTTGACCCAGAGCGGACTAAATCTAAAGGGAATGAGACCCAGATCTAGAGGGGCCATGAGCTCTAACTTTATAGGCTTATGGTCCGAGGTGCTGTTAGCAAGAATGTGCATTCTGGGTTCTAATCCTGATAACAGATAGGAGCTTTGAATGAAAAATCTATCTAATCTGGCAGCAATATAGCCAGGACCCACTCTTTTGTTATACCAAGAGAACTTACCGGAAGAGGGTTTGATATCCTATAAGTCCCAGTCCTACATTAGATCCTCCGCCCATTCCCTTGCCGGATCTCGAACAGCGCTACCTCCTCTTTTTTCAGACGAGTGAAGACTGAGATTGAGATCTCCACTAATAATTATATTTTCCAGATTTGTTAATTCTGCTTGGTGCCTTATAGAATCCCAGCAATCCTTTTCTTCCCCGACATTGGCTGGAGAGTATACATTGAAGAGACAAAATATTTCCTTAGTATCCAGATTCTGCATTTTCAGCAGCAACCAATGCGTATTACTAGCCTCAGAGATGACTACAAATTTGCTGGCATTCCAAAGAGTGCCAATCCCTCCCGAAGTGCCCCGGGCAGAGATTTCTCTAGTTTCACTTTTGAACAAAGTTTCTTGCTTGCTTGCAGGAAGACTACGTCCTCCAGCTTAGTCTCCTGGACGAGAAGTATGTCTGGAGTTTCTGTTCTTATTAAACTTCTCATGGCTTCCTCCTTAACTTTACTCCCCATACCTCTACAATTCCAGGAGATGACTTTCATTATTTATGCTTTTGGTGGGCTCCCTTGGAGCCTTGGGGCTGATTTTTCAACATCCTAGGCTTTGAGGCTAGCAGTTTTTCCAGAGTTGGCTGGCTGCCCTGAAGCTTATCTTTATAAGTCTCCTGCTCTCTTTTTTCCCTGTCAGTTTTACTGCCTCTTGTAGATCTTCGAACCGAGGTTTGGGAATCTCCTATTTCTCCTTCCTCCTATGACTCTTCCATTTCCTGCTCTTCTTCCTCTTCTTCTAAAGTCATGCCTTTGGGATCTTCGGCACTTGTTCCTTTGAGGGAGGCTGAGGGAGTACCTTTGTTTGGAGAAACTAGATGTTGAGTCTCGATCTCCTGGGTAGTTTCTGTCTGCTGGCTTAGAAGATCAAATTTGTTTTCTTGCACCTTTTTTTGGGGGGGGGGCATTGAACATTAGCCTGAAGAGAGCCTTTTCCAGAGGGTCCTCCCGGTTTTTGCCCTTTGTTATTGGTTTTTGCTCACTTGACTTGATTCCAACCTTCTTCAATCCCTTTCTCTGGTTCTGCATTGGACGGACAGTTTCTAGAAAAGTGTCCATGAACATGACATTTCCTACATTTGAACAACAGTTGCTCATAATCGAAGATCTGCACATGAGACCAGCTGCTGAATTTGATTTTGATTGCCTCTGGGAGACCCACTTCTAGATCTACTTCTACATAGATCCTAGCACAGTTTTATTGGTCCTTGTTGTTTGCCCGATCTATGAATTTCCCAAGAGTGTTGCCAATGTGTTTAAAGGAATCCCAGTTCCAGCAGTGAATTGGCAGATTTGGAAGACGAACCCACACCGGGACAGCCTGGGGAACATCGACAGCTAGATCAAAGTCTAGAGTCCATTTGTTCAGATAGAGGCCCTGAGAACCCATGAAATACGACCCATTTTGAAAGATCAAATATTTGTCTTCTTTGGAGGAAAATTCGAAGAGGAAATACCCTCACCCAAGAAAGTAAGAGGTGACATTTTCCTTGATCAAGGGAGCCCAGTTCCTGTTGACCCATTGCTCAGTAGTTTTCGGAGAAGGCCAAAGTCCCGTGAATTGGCCTATGAGGCCACGGTCAGCCAAAGATAAAGCAACTTGTATGGGGGCCTCTAGAGGCAAAGAGATCTCAGGAATTTCTTCAAGCTTCTTGACAAATTTGGAGACTTCACTTCTTTTCTTCTGAGGCAAACCGGCGAGGAGCTGGTTGAAGGCGTCGATGGCAGAAGAAGAGGGCAGATCCTTAGAAGGTCCCTGCGACTCCATAGGGGAAGGCCTGAGAAGCCCTAGCTCAGCTCAAAGCACAGAGAGGGTCGGCATCAGATCTCATTTGAAGCAGAGAAGACCGAAGATGCAAGAGGCCAGGAGACGTCCCTGTGCGTCGCACACAATACCCAGTGCGCCGCGACTGATGAAAAATGCACAGGAGAGAACAGCCCAGTGCATCGCGGCGACTGTGAGCGCCGTGACCTCCACCCGACGCGCCGCGCAGGAGAAATGCTGCAGTCACGGTTTCAAAACCCTAGCAGAGCTCGGTCTAAGTGAGTGGTAATGTTTTTACAAAATGCTAGTTATATTTGATGAGGTCAAATATAATAATTTTTTTCTAGACCAAGTCAAGGTCGAACCAATTTACATATTTTAGTATTATTTGTGAGAGGAAAAGGTTAAATATAACTCTCAATAACTTTTATTTAGAAAATTAACTCATTAAATAATGATTTAGTGAGTTAATTAATAAATATAAGTATCATGGTTAGAAAATATTTATAAAAAAAGATTTTTTTTAAATTGCTTCTCAAGAAAATAAGTTAAAATTCATTTATAAATAATGATTTAATAAATTATCTCCATGGGGATGTTTAAAAAATTGAGGAATAATCAATAAGTAAATAAATGATATATCGAATTATTCCCATGGAAACAAATAATATGAGTGAAAATTTTAGATTATTTTCACCTTCATGGGTAAATTTTGATAGTAACATAAAATTAATGGATTTATATAGGTTATTCTCATGTAAGTGGATTAATTAGTGCAAATAACTTAGGAAAATTAGTCCCTTCAGCCATTTTTTAAGGTGAAAGTGAGTTTAAATGTATAAAACCCATACTACATGATGTATTTTGATCCACCTGATAATTTCGGATAGACGATAATTTTCTATATGATAACCTTTGCAATTAATTAGATTCAAATAAAAAATGGGTGATTATTGGTGTTTATGATCCCAATGTGCCTCATAAATATCAATTAGACTAAATGTTTCTTTATGTTAAAAGTTAAAAATGCATAATGATATACTAAGCAAAATAAAATAAGAACAACATATCTAGCCATAACAGAACAAAAGAATATTAAAAAGAAAGTGTGCCTAATTTTTTTTTAAGAATACAATTGCTTTATACAATAGACTTAGTCCAAAAAGTACAATTATACATTTCATGCATAGCAAATAAAAAACATCAATTAAATGGAAATTTACACACTGCAAATTTAGAAATATTTTTAGGACAATGACTGCCACAAATTCCATTAACCTCTCATGTGGAAGTCACTCTAATAAATCCCATTAATCTATCATATGGCAGTCGCTCCAAGAAAGGTTAAATCCCTGTGTTTCCCCTACATTAAGTTAACTTCCTTACAAACATAATTTTCAATGCTATTGGAAGTATAAAATTTGGGTAACAATCTCTCACTAATCTCCACTATTATATAATGCAATTTTAGAAACTTTCCAAAGAAATTGCTTCTTTTACACAACATCTTCCACTTTGAGTGTAATAACATCCTTGGTTTGATTGAAATTTATGGGTAGAGCTTCTCCAAATATAATAAATTGGTTACAATCCCACTCAAACTACATATATAGGAAATCCTATGGATATTTGGATAGACAACATTCTCTTCAAGAATAGGCACATCTACCTCAAAATTACACTCTTCTCCATGGGAAACAACTATTGATTAACTACCACTTTAAATTTTAAAAGGAGTAGCATCACTAGGACAACAATGGATCACTCACCAAAAATTTCTAACTTTGTGTTGACGGTGCTGGACCCCCCAACATTTAGGGGGTCTCCCTGGTATGAAGTCCCAACTAGACCTCACACCGTTTGGTGTAGGAGGCCCATCTGGTATACGCCCCGGTTGCTGAAGCAGTGGGTGTTAATGATGTGCCTTGGCTACAATAAGGCATACAGTGGTGCACTTATGGCTTTGGTGGAACAAGTTTGTGACTCTGTCAAAGGTCAATTGCATTGCATTAATGGTTCTGACACAACGGAAGGGAAATTCATTGAGCCCCTTAGAAGCCTATAATAGTATGTAGCTTAAAAGGAACATGCAAGCATAAGGGCATCACGAGCTATCTTTTGAAATAGTTCCCAAGTTAACCATGATGGAAATAATACAACAACATGAATTCAACAAGATTCATACTAATGCAAAAAAAATAGTTCGCACAAGTGTTAGCATAAGTTAAATAACATACATTGCAAATATAACAAGAATAGTCCTACTACATTCGCAACATATGCATGAAAATGTGACAGCTTTGGGATTTTATTAAAGTGAAAGTTCCAATCATACATATACCATTGAC